>JAMBLF010000582.1:0-234926 GCA_030578115.1 Leucoptera coffeella | reverse complement strand
AACTTAACACAGGTAATGAGTTTCAATCACATAAAGTGCTTGGTAATTGTTTAGTTACTTCATTTGTTTAGTGGAAAATATTCCATTTGTGATGTAATTATTTTGACTTTTACGTATACTTAGTGGATGCTAATTTATAGCTTTAGTTCGATTTATACCAAAGGATAACAAGTAGTATAAAAATGTCAAAAATCACAAATATATTATGTGAACTAATTACTTTATAATACTCTCTGACTGACCGACTGTCTTTCACATTAAATAAGCCAATACTGCAGTAATTTGGACAATGAATAAAATTAAAATATGCAAGTAAACCTTTATTGAAATTAAACGTAAATAATATACTTTGTTCTTATTTGTATACACAATTAGATGAAAGAAAGAAAGAAAAATAGTTTATTCACTGCATATTTACATTAGAACACAATACAAAAATTGGAACAATAAAATGGAAACCTTGATGCAGTGAAAAGGTGCTGCCTCAATATACGATGCAGCTAGGCTGCATCACTGGTCCTCCGGCAGCACCCGATTCGGAAACTGTCACAAGCTGCATATGATACATACACAAAATAATATACTTATGATAAAACATCATAGCAATAACAGATATACTATAATTAGTACATAAAATTGATAATCTATAATTCATAAACATAATTAATATAATTGGAATCATTGCTTATAGGCATACATATACATAGACACACACCGTCACATCTGATTCCCTACCGCGAGGTATTCTTCTGAGATTCATTCCCGTACACACACTCGCCTGTTATAATTACTCATATTTTCATCCTTCTTCTATATATGTATCACCTGTACATTCTTACACATCTAACACTTACTTTGACAATTCACGCCCGTATCCATACATAGGAGTATGTAGGTCTGTATCGAGTTTATAGACAGTATACAGAGTGGCGCATTCAAATCAGTCAGTATGGGAAAGTCTGAAACTATAAGACATACGAATATTTGTTCTTAGGAACCATGTCACCGATTTTGATAAAAAGAAAAACCGCATTCATACTTTATTTAAAAAAATAACTGTATCTAGTTAGGGAATCGAACCCTGTTGCTTTGAAAAAATAAACTTGCACTTTTCACTTTTTCTTTTTCTTTTTAAATATCGATTGCGTAAGTCTTAAGCTGTAAATGTTATTAGATTTAATTCGTACATAGTGAGTTATCAACAGGAAATAGCTCTCTGATTTGTATATAAAAAAAACAATAACGTACACATTAAACCCCTAGTTACGAAAGTTGGATTGAAACCGTTGTATACTATGTACGTTTTTTGTGTAAATAAACTCTTTGTTATAGGGCGACTTAATCTTATACGGTGAATAGCCTTTATATTAAATAAATAGAATATAAAAAAAACTCTTTGTTACAGAAACTATTTTCATAAATACACTAATATCCTTATATTTTCTCTGTAGCCAGCTACGGCAGTCTGTGCACGGGGATGTCGATGGGCTGGACATCCCCCGTGTTCCCGCACCTGCAGGGCAAGAACTCTCCTCTGCCCACACCCCCTACGCTGGCACAGGAGTCCTGGATCGGATCCCTACTTGTCCTGGGAGGGTTGATAGGTAAGGTATACCTATATGCATTTATACATATTAATTTATTAAATTAATTTAATTTATTTTCAAAATTAGTGTATATTAATGACATATTTTTTTATAAAACAATTTTTTTTTTTACTTTTAATCACTGTTTTTATGATCCTTATATTGAATAAAAAGATTTTCATTTCATTTTCATAATATATACTTGTCCTTTAATGCCTTTGGGGTGGTCGGAACCTTGGAAAGATGATGTTTCTGAGGTAAATTTTTAACATTTTGAGCCGCTGTAGCCCAGTGGGTAAGACCTCGGACTTCATATGAGAAAGAGCCTCGGTTCGAATCCCGATTCTGGCATGTACCAATGAATAAAAAAATGTGTGTTTTTCATTTACGTACATAATTTACAGTCGCTAACGGTGAAGGAAAACATCGTGAGGAAACCTGCCTATCCCTCAGGATAGGTAATAGTCAGTGCCTATATACGGCGATACGGTTCACTACCTATCACGTTAGGTGCTGTCTATCTAGTGATACGCGGGCTTTGAATGACCCATACCTAACATGCCTTCGAAATTTCGGAGATGGGCATTCAAGTCTCTGACTACCCCGCCATAATAAAAAAGGGCGTGTGTATACACAAGTCGTGAAGCGTATGTTATGTTATTATTGGTGTTGTGATGTTATATGGAACATTATTTGTTAGCATTATGGTTGCTAGCCCATAACGCATTAGAATAACGCCTTTATAGTACGTTATTTGTATTTGCCTCATATGAAATACTGGGAAAAACGGCAGCTAGTTAACATTTTTTTTACATCCCAGTCTAGCACGGAACAAGGTTATAATAAAATTATTGTAGTAGTAATAAGGTCCCTCAGAAAAAAATGTAAGGTAAGATTGTGCGATAGAGAACGAAATAAAATGAATAAGATTGAACGATGTGGCCTAAAAGAAGGAGTAATGATAAAAATAGAGCAAAAAAAATTAATTGCAAGTATGAAGCAGCTTTATTAAGGAAATGTTATGCGTACATAGAAAGAAAGGATAAAAGGATTGTTACGAAAGAAATCTATTGAGCCAAGGTGGTATGTAGGTTTAGACAGGGAACGCGTAGTACATATACAGATTGGAGACATTCTTCTCAAGACCAGTCAGTGTACATAACGCAAAGAACAGAAGAGCATGTGTGAAAAGATAAATTGATATGAGTGAAGTAAGAGAGATGTGTCAGGATCGTTCAAGATAGCGATAGATTATCTCAGCCTATCCCGTTAGGATATACTATAGACACCAATATAATTCAATGCACCCACTTAGATAGCAATCTGTTGAATATTTCCCGGTTGCTAACCAGTAAGTAGCATAGCAAATGTGGTCACGATGAATAGCAAATTAATGGTAACTGTTCGGAACGGGTTTTTGATTCAAGGTTTCATTCTGTGGTCAGTTGTTTGGGGAACTTTGATATCGATACTTACTACTATTTACTATGTTATCAAAACTTAAAATCACTATAAGTATAAATAGTGAGAAATACTAATAATACATACATACATACGCTTCACGACTTGTGTATACACACTCCCTTTTTTATTATGGCGGGGTAGTAGTTAGTGAGAAATACTAATAATGATAACATAGTAATATGATGAAAAGTGATCATATTATTAGTAATTAAGTGTATTGTATTGTGTATTTCTTATAACAATTGATATAATTATGGATATAAAATAAATAGATAACAAATAGAGAACACACAAGTGTACAGTTTACTGACTCTAACGATGATCTAAATATATAATGATTTCATTGTGTACGGCGGACCGCCACAATACCGGTGCTGTAGATTATCTACAGTCTGTACTGTATGGTACAATAAGTGTATCACAGACTTAGCACAACTAAAGCGTCACTATGTGAGCTTAGCAAGAGCTTTCGAGTGCGTTTTTCTTTTAATTGTTTTATTATTTTCATTTTTTTTTTTCATAATGTCTCTTTAACTTTGGTCGATTTTAACGATTTGGCCACAAAAGCCATTGCTTCCCTCGAGGGTGAATGGTCGGTCAATGTTTGTCTTATATCTATGAACCCACTTTTCACTTTAATTAAAGATTAACTTTTTCGCGATAGAAATGAATTACCGAGCCATTTCTTTAACTTATTTTTTCTTCAATAATAATTAAATTTTATTTTGTGTATTAAATTTTTCTATTTATATTTGGTATATAGATATCCATGAAGTGAATGGTTTATCAGGATCTAGAAAAACCAACTTTTAACCCTGCCTACTCCTCTATAGGGAAACAAATATGATATATATGCATCTTATTACAATACAGTCTACCTTCCATTTTCAGGACCCCTAGTCACTGTCCCCCTTTCAAGGGTAATAGGGCGAAGGTACCTGATCATGTTGTCCAACATTCCCCTACTCCTGGGATGGCTGTTAGCCGGTGTCACCACTTCTCTGCCTACCCTTTACGCCGCTAGAATCATGTGGGGCTGCGCTACGGGGATGCAGTTTGCAACTATACCTTTGTATATAGGAGAGATCGCAGAGGTGAGGATAGTTTTAAGAGATTCGCGATTTATACTCCTGATTAATAAGTAACGGGACTTATCGCGCAAGTTTTTATATAATAAAATTACAATGGCTACTGCAACGTAGCTGAAACGTCGGGTTAATAAAGGTTTATTATATAAAAACTTACGCGATAAGTCCCGTTAGTCATTAATCATGAGATGAGGATATTTATTTACTTATACATTCACAGCCTTTAATCCCTTTTGGAGTGAACAGTACCCCGGAGAACTCATATGGCCATGGATACTTTTAGCAGGGCATAATATTGGGGGTTTTCAGGCATTAATTTGAAACATAGTTGACAGGTTGCTAACTTAATAGATCCACTCTTAGTACGACAAACGACGAAGATGACATAGACACCATTTTACCTGCGTCCCAGCTAGCACGATATTGATGTGTATATCTTTAATAAGTCTACTACTACTAACTTATATACAACTTATATATTATAAATATATTACGTTATATCATACGCTTCACGACTGGTGTATACACACTCCCTTTTGTATTGTTGTCAGTGGGTTGAGTGCATATTAGGTATGGTTTTCTCGAAGCCCGCGTTTCACTTGATAGACAGCACCCAGCGTGATAGGAAAAGAACCGTATCGCCATATATAGGCACTGACTATTACCTATCCCGAGGAATAGACAGGTTTCTTCACGATATTTTCCCTCACCGATACACGTAAATATTTACACGTTTTTTATTAACTTATGGATCGGATAGAAACTCAGAGACTCATAATAGTACTAATAGATTAATGCTAGCTAGGACGTTATTGGAACACTAACCAGCCTTTCATCCCGTTATGTCGTATGAGGATAACTAATGTACAAGGTATAACTAATGGACTACAGATCAATGGAATATAGAAGGTCAAGTACGATCCCAATGTGTGCCACCGATTAGTTTGATATCTCAGTGGTTCTGTTCACCCGAAAGGGATTAACGTACACGAGTATAACATATTATGTAGAACGGTAACGGTAGAATATCAATGTAAGAGACAACCAATGTCAGGCAAATTTTTGACTTTCAATGAATGTACTGTACATGTACTTATGTTGAATAAAAACATTTGACTTTGACTTCTTTTCATTTTATGTTACGTTGGATTTTACAAATTCCTTTTCTCTTTCAGGATCGTATAAGAGGAGCTTTAAGTGCCTTTTTCCTGCTCTTCATAAACATAGGTTTCCTGTTGGCGTATGCCCTGGGCCCTTTCACTACTTACTGGCAGATCACGGGAGCTGGCGGCGTCATTTCGCTGTTCTACGTGCCTTTTACCTATTTCATACCGGAGACGCCGTTTTTCTTGGTTTATAAAGGTAAATAAGACTGGATTGTAATTAAAATTACAAATATTATTAAGAAATAAACTTTCGTTACAAAATAAAGTTAAACTTTTAAAAAACGGAACTTTTTTCTAAATTTAATAAGTACGAGTATATTCCAAAGGAAGGTTTGATGGTAAAATCTGTAAAACTTTGTTGAATGAAAATTTGGTTTGAAACTTATATCATTCTCAAATGATAAGTGAGACAAATAAATGAATGTAATTAAATAACTTAACTGATTACGTATGAAAACAGAAATTCGTTACTAATTTGAATTAGGAACGACCCAAATTGACTTGAAATATTCCTATGTAATAAATATTGCCACCCTATCATATCGTTTAGGTAAAATCGAAGAAGCAGCCCAAGTCCTGAAGAGCCTTAGAGGCAAAGAAGAGATACAAACTGAACTGGAAGCTTTGAAGACCATCGTCGCCAGGGAGTTCAAGGAGCCACCGAGAATCAGCGATCTATGGGCTACCAAGGGACAAGTTAGAGCTTTAGGTAAGAAAGAGAAGTTATATTTATTAAAACGTAGCTTAAGATGTAGGAGTCCATATATTAATAAATTGACATTATATAAGACAGGAAATCAACAAAACATAGATTTTTCCAATTAACTTAATTGAATTGGAACCAAATTACCAAATTGCTGTAAAAATGCAGCACCGATATTTTGTTGATCCCCGCTAGCGTTCGAATTTATTATTAAGGCATATAGTTATAGATCCATAGCAGATTTTTTTGAAACTGGATCACCAGATAGTCAGAACGGAATGTGACTTGTCATGAACATATAGGTATCATCAAATAGCCAATGACCAGTGTGATAGATTTCGGTAATAGAAAAATAAACCTATCACAATGCACCAATTACAGTTGATACTCGTATTTATGTATCAATTAGTATGTTTATTTAATCAATTCAAAATTAAAACTATTATTTACAATAATAATAAAAAAAACGAAAACAAATCAATTGTATATAACAACAAATCAAATATGTGTAACACTGGCCACTGTACACCTTCTTTGGCTCTCGTGGATTTATCCAGCAACAGCTGAGCCTGAGTTCTTGATTAGAAGAAATGAAGTACATACCTACAAAAAAAATTTAGTTTTTGTGACGTAACTTCTTAAGATTTTTTAATTTCAAATAGATTCTGACTAACATCATAATTAATTCTTTACTAAGCCAGTCACCACTAAGGCATGTCGGCTGAAGTACAAACACTGATGCCACGGCGTTTGCACTTCTTGTTATTCCATCTCCATGGTTACACCAACGCCGCCAGCCGCTACAACCGAAGAAAAACGAAATCGAAGCTCCAATTCTTCTCTTACTTGTTATTCGGTTTGTTCCAGTTGAGGATCCAAATCTTATCCCAAAGCGAACATATTTAGCCAGTTTGGCATCACAATTGACAAAACATTCAGCCGAAAATAATTATTTGTATTTTCAACTTTCACTGAGCTGCTGACTTTGTTGACGCACCATAGACGGCTCTGACTAACATCAATTCCTATGTTTCTGTAGGTATCTGTGTGTTCCTGGCGATGTTGCTACAGTTGTCTGGAATCGACGTATTACTGTTTTACATGGAAGAGTTGCTGGTTAAAGTTGGTACCAAGATCTCAGCGTCTGACGGAACTATTATAATGGGAGCTGTACAGGTAAGTAGTATAACTATAGTACTACCTGTACATATACCCATCACGCTCATGATCTTACAGAGGCATAGTAAGATCTCGGTTCTTCAGTTTTCCCAATCCTAGTACTACAACGACATCCATATACCTCGCTCATACACAATTATAAACATTTTTAACTGTCTTATTTCTATGTACATTTCCACTGATATGATAGATGTTATAACGGTGTATCAGGTGTGTGTGACTAAGAAGATAGGGGTTTTATAAATTAATTTGACAATTAATATCTCAGAATTAATAACTGACGGGACTTATTGCGTAAGTTTTTATATAACAAAGTTACCTTTATCAACCCGACGTTTCGGCTACGTTGCAGCAGCCATCGTACGGGCAGACTCAGTCTGTCGCGATAAGTCCCGTTAGATAATAATTATGAGTATAACTCGCGAATCTCTTAAAACTATATTATCTCAGATTAATCCATTTCTTCTTTGTCGCCAAACAGCCGAAAGGAACTCTAGAACCAACACTTCAACGACTAAGTGTTTCCTAATATTTGTTTTCTAGGTTATAACGAGTTTCATAACGCCCATGGTCGTGGAGAGGCTAGGTAGAAGGTTCCTCATGTGGACCACGTCTCTCGGACTCACTATCTTTTTGGTAAGTGCATTTTATAACTTATTAAGAATAGGAATATTTTGTCAAGACGTCTATGATAAATAAGAAATATTTTTATACATGTAATCCAATATTACAGTCTAAGTCTACAAGGGGGAAATAGATCCTAGGAATAATACTAATTTAAAATAAGTTGTGGATTATTTTATTTTTTTAAATACTGCTGATTATTATATAACATAATATCAGCGTTGCATTTGCCACCAAATGTTACATACCCAGCTGAGTTAGAACCCTTTTGCTGCGACAATAACATGCACAAGCTATACCCCCTAGTTTGTAAGTTTGATTTGTAAAATATTTGTATTGTGTATGATTTTGTGGCTGTAAATAAATGCTTTATTATTATTATATGTATATGCCGTATATCGACTAGTGTTTCCTTGATAAAACAAGGTTATTGTTATTAGGTATTTGAATGTGTATATATTCGTAATTATTCATTTTCAGGCCATAATAGGCGTGTACGCTCTCCTAGACACATACTACAAATACAACGTGGCTTCAGTTGCGTTTATACCCCTTCTTTGTCTCATTATCTACATGATACTCTTCACTCTGGGTAAGTAAAAGAAAAACAAGCCTATAAGAAAAAGCCGTCCTTGGTACCATTTTTTATCACATCTCAACCGTCTGTGTGTGCCATCTTCGAAAGTGAGTTCGATGTAACTATAAAATAAGTTCTCTGCAGTGCTTGTGAACCACTGAACCCTCGAACTAGCCTCGTTAGGAATATGCATTTTTAAAGTATTGTTCAGTAAGACGTCAGGTTTGCATTCGCTAAAGTTGTTAATGATATGCTCAAATATACAAAATAGTTTAATTAATGTTGCCTATTTAAATACAGTGAGGAAAAGATTTGGTAAGACTATTTTACTACAACTTTAACTAAGGCTTTAATCACAGCAAGGCTAATTTGTCATGGAACTACCAAACACCTATATTATTGTTCCTTACAATTATTAGTACAGTATTCCTATAGCTGCTATTTTTTATCATACAGGCGTTGGTCCAGTCCCTTGGATTCTCGTGGCAGAGATGTTCCCTGTCAGAACTAAGATGCTGGCCAGTGGTATCTGTTCCTTCATGTGCTGGTTAGCTGGATTCATATGGACTAGGTGAGTAAGAGTGAAATTTATATAAATGGAAAATGTTACCAAGTACGTATGACTTAGAAGTTGTATATAAGATTTCAGGGATAGAAGTGTTTGATTACGTATGTAACGAAATTAAAAGTGCAAAGATCGGTCATAAGCAAGGATAACCAATAAATCTCGAGTGGTAATCAGAGGTTCATCTCTATCTTTTATAATGTAATCTAGAGTAGCCAAAGAAAAAACTTTAATACTTATTGATAATATTTATAGATTTTTCTAAGTACCTAATATAAAAATCTTGTAATCGATTTTTAGCCCATAGGTAGTCGAGCCATTTATTTTATATTGAGTGTAAAATAGGTATAAATACTTTATCCTTCGCTTTCCTCGAACCCGTGTGTTAACCAGATAATTAGTACTCAATGTGACAGGTGGTCAGCCATATCGCCATTTACAAGCACTAATTATTACTTGTTCTGGGAATAGGTAGGTTTCCTCACGATGTTTTTCCCTCACCGTAGTATTCGACGCATTTCGTAGATGTTGCATTTCGTAAATGTCGTATTTCATAAATGTTCGCGGGTTCGAGGTGGCCATACAATTACTACCTTCGCAATTACCTGAACCTCTGACTACCCCGTAAGGGTTAATGGTCGTGAACGCGTACCTTCACTTTCCAGATTTTTCCGCGAAGTAGCAGCCTCCTACGGGATCTACACGGCCTTTTGGATACTGGCCGTGTGCTGCGGCTTTGGTTTCATCTTTTCCGTCACCATGTTGCCAGAAACAAAAGGGAAAACATTTGAGGAAATTCAAGAGATGCTCAACAAGAAGTAAGTGTTGTATTTACGACGTATTTAAAGTAAATATGACTGACATTTGTAATACTAGTATTGGAGCGTAAATTACATACATACATACATACACATCACGCCTGATTCCCTGTAGAGGGGTAGGCATAGATCACGGATCCCCATTTGTCCCGATCCTGATAGATCACTTTCGCTTCATTGACAATCATACATCTTCTCATACACACTCGGCAGTTATAGGTACTCCTAACGTCACCCTTTTTCAATATAGCGTCTATCTGACTGTTATATGTCTTATTGGGCCAGCCCCTACGTAACCGCCCTTCCACTTCACTCATATATATTCCTTTTGTCAATTTGCTACCATTCATCCGCATAACTCGTCCAAACCATCGAAACATGCTCTTTTTAGCATATTTTTTTTCCTTTTTAGAAGAAGTGTACTAAATAAACTCAATGTGTTTCTTCAGAATATTGAACTATGCAACACAAAACTTTTTCTTAGCTTTGTGAATAAGCAACATGTCTGAACTTTAAATACCCCAGAATAAATATAGCACCAGATCTGTTTTTCAGCTTAAATTTAGTCTTTTTAAATCCTGAGTTATTGACAAAAATAGTAATTATTTATATTTTTGTTTTCAGGAAAGATGATGAGCCGAAACCAGTGGACGTTTAACTTTATAGTGTATTTTTAACTTATGTAGAGTTAAGTTGTAAACTATGAAATTTGTGATTATATACAATAAATGTTTGTCATAAAGATCTGTTAGTATTAAGTAACTGTTACTACGGTTTTTAGCAATAAAATAATCTAATTGTCATTTCTTGTATTAAAAATAAAGTAAAATTACATTCCTTATATCAGTACTCCGAACATGTTATATACCATACCATACATAGACATATATGGTAATCTAGTGATATGGAACGAAATAAAACTCATACGTATGTATGTCTGTACTCATCGTTTTTAAATGTAGTGTTAGTATTATACTGTAGTGCAGTTTTCATTCATAATTAAACTTTATAGCATCAAGCCACGCCAAGACACCCAGAATAGAGAAAAAAAATTATTCAGATTGTGTTAATATGTTGAACGTTCCATATAATGTAATTGTACTTAGCATAGAACAATTACACAACATTCGAAATAGTTTACTACATGTGTAAAGGATACTTAAATGTACAAAACAACAAATAAAACGCACACCAAACGTAAAATACTTCTTTTATTCATAATAATATGTAAACATTCAATCGCTTAAATATTGCTAACATTGCCTTACTTATCTCTGGAATTGCGTAGGCGATATCTTAAGCCCTAGCACATCCTTACCAATCTCTGCCACTGCGCACACATTACACAACTTCCCTTTATGCTCTGGGAGGTAGCTAGCGAGACAAAGGGAGCATTTCTCTTCAGGTTTCCCCCTATATATTGGCTTGTAGCTTATACCGCATATATTGAAGGGGTTATGTTCGTCATACAATAACTGGTGTTCGTCGGTAGGCGTTTTCTCGCAAGCTATTAGGATCTTTCTAGCTTGCTGAGCTACTTCAGGCCTAGGTCCTAGTTCTAACAACCTGCGAGCGAAGGAAGCGGCTGTTCTGTAGTTCTTCAGCTTGAAGAACATGTTCAAGGCGATACGAAGAGTTAGGATCTGGTGCACGGGCTGCAGCTTGCAATGGGTGAAGTATGCGGCCATTTCGCAGGAGCGCTTCTGTTCGTCTAGGGTGTCTTTTGGCAGGGCTGGAATATGGGAATCAGGTTTAGTACCACGTTATGTTATGACATAAATATTTACGTACTAAAAAGGTACATACTTTAAGGATATATAATAGAAAAAGGGGCATAATATAATAGAGAAAAATGGAAAAAAATGGTTAGGGTTAGGTATGGTTAGGTTAAAAAATGCCATTTTCCTTTGGTCATAAACGACCTACTTCTCAAATAAAGAGATTAACGTAAATCTTTAACTACGTTCAGATACCTAGTCAGTACTCAATGTGACTGATGGTAAGCCCTGCCGCCCAAGCACTGATTATTACGAAACTCGACAAATAAGTAGGTTCACTGTGTTTTTTTTACCGTACTTGATGTATTTCGTTAATATAGAAAATCTAAAAACTTCATTTGATACCTAGAGAAGGTTTTAACCTAGAATTCAGTGCTTTATACTCAAACTCTGTACTACAGTGCTGACGAACTTACACTAAACTAAACGTGCATTGTTTTGTGTAATACTCTTGTAAGGATGTCCTGTAATTGGCTACTTTTAATGGCTTCTTAGTTTTAAGTTCTTTAACTGTTATTTTGCTGTTGGATGTCTTCATAAATAAACCGTTCTTTTACCCAGCAAGGGTTAATGCCGATAAAATTAAAGATTTATATTATAAAACAAAAACTTACTTTTCCTCGCCGTCTCCATCTTCAATCCAAGCAAATACTCCCTACATATAGTCAGTAGTTGCTGTGCTTCCGCCAACTCCGTTTTGCTGTCCACATACAACAGGGGAACGGCCCTGGCAATCCTCTCTAACTTCTCTATGGCCTCGGTGAATTTACCAGCTGTGGTTAACTGGTAGCACTGTTGCAGTTGGGATACTAAGTCGTTTAGTTTTATTGCTGGAAAAGGTGTAAAAAGTATTTATTTGGATGGCCAAAATAGTAAATATTAAAGTATATTATGGGTCATTTGTATACCTAATATGCTTTCGAAACTTCGGAGATAGGCACTCAAGCCTCTGAATACCCCGCTACAATAAAAAAGGGAGTGTGTATACACTTGTCGTGAAATGTATATTATGTATGTATATTAAGTCACATAAGTACGTCAGCGCAATATCATATTTCTAAGATCTTTCCGCACAATTGTTACAACACTTGAAAAACGTAAATATATATATATTATTATGTAAATGTTAAATTGTTTACTCGAAATTATAAATATGTTTAGTTCCTATCGCATTAGGTTATTAGACCTGTAATGATAGGATACTTATTTGAATGAAATAAATAAATAAATAATTAAAAGACATACATAGAAACACATCACGCCTGCCTCCCTGTAGAGGAATAGTAAGACATTACTGATCCCTATGTGTCTCGATCCTAACAACACACTTTCGAATCTTTGACACACACACACCTTATACACTGGCGATCAATATGTAGTCTATCTGACTGTCATATATCCCATCCCTTCCACCACTTTTTCTCAATTATCTATCTGCCTGTCCCATGTCTTATAGAAACCCCTACGTAACCTGCCCTTCCACGTATACTACTTACTGATAACAGGCAAAAGGTCTTTGCCAGAGGCCTCCTTCCAGTTGCGGTGCAGGTGGCACGCGAGAGGCGGCAAGGAGGGAAGCGCGCCATACGTCATTTTGCCCGCTGCATACATCGATAGCAACGTCTCCACATACGGCTCGAAGTTAACCACGCCCACTTGCTCGTTTAGTAGCCTGTGATTGGTTGAAGTGTCTTATGATTATCTACGTAATAATAAGGTTTATATTCCCTCTACAATTCCACAATAGTTAAGGTGCTTTGATGCGTTAATGGATGAAAACAGTCTTGTTAATTTTACTGCTTTTTTGTTATTAGATGTACTACGGTTGTTCCATCTTACTATAATTTTGTGATTATTAATATAAAAACGATCAATATAATATGTTAATACAGTGAACTATTTTATTTAGAATAAAATCCTTGTCTTTCTAGATTGGTACTCTCTCTCTTCAGAAATTGAATTCCCCAGAACCAACTTGTGTATTGTGTACTACAAGAAGTTAAATAATTGGGACGGGGCATATCAATTGAGATTACCGATTACTATAGTATATTCGCTTTAAGAAAATAGTGACGTCATCAGGTCCCCATGATTTAACCAATGAGATTTTATAAGGGTTGTCTGTTATTGGTCAATGTGACTTGTTTTCTCATTGGCCAGTTGAACCTCTGAATAACATGACGTCACTATTTACTTAACGTAAATAGACTATAGTATTGGCTGTACCCTTTTAAATAAATTTATAGACTATAAAATAAATAGACTTAGAACGATTCATTGTTACCTGAAAGCCATTTCGAATTGTCCTGTGGCGGCGTAATCGTGAACGGTGCGCAGTTTCCCCGAAAGTGCCTGAGGTGCCCCTCTAGATGGCGCCACGAACATCGTCGACTCTTCCGTCGCGTCGATGTCGGCTAGATATAAAAAAAAGATAAATAAATATTTAGTTTAAAATATAAGTATCAAATAAATAACGCACAAATAGAAGGTATAGCAAAATAAGGAAGACACTATTATATTGTTTACTAGTGACCCGCTTCGGCTTCGTACGGGTATATAATATATAACCTACTCCACTATTTAATGGATGTTATTATACATATAAATCTTCCTCTTGAATTACTATATCTATTAAAATAAACCGCATCAAAATCCGTAGCGTAGTTTCAAAGATTTAAGCATACAAAGGGACATAGGGACACAGAAAGCGACTTTGTTTTATACTATGTAGTGATTCACACTTTTAATTCTCACCGAGAAATGTAGAGACTAGCGATAGACGCTTCGAGAATTATGTGTTGTTAAAAGTGGTTTTAATCCAAGAATGTATTAACGAGCATGAATATCAGTGTAGGGAAAATTATAGTGTTTAATAATACATCTCATAAACAATCATACCTAAAAAAAATAGAATAATGTGACCTATTACGACAATACTGAACACAAAATCTAGATTCGTTAAATTTACTCTCAATTCCACCACAATAGTTGTATGTAATTCCTATGCATATATAACCCCTATAGAAACAGGTACCTACCTGTTCCCAGAACAGGTAATAGTTAGTGCTTGTAAATGGCGACATGGCTGACCACCTGTCACATTGAGTACTAACTATCTGGTTAACACGTGGGTTCGAAGTGGCCATTACTACCTTCGCAATTGCGGAGATGGACACCTGAACCTCTGACTACCCCGTAAGGGTTAATGGTCGTGAACGCATACGTAAACGTAACCCCTATAATAGCGAATAATGTACCTGATACAGGCACCAGTTCCTCTGGCAGTTCGATCTCCTCATCTCCACAGTCCCAACCTCCATCATCACAAGCATCTTCCATTTCTGGCTCTGGTTCTTCGGCATCCTGGTGGAAATAATAATAATAATAGTAATATATGGACTTTATTACACCAATTGAACTAGCCCCTTGGTAAGTACATTTAAGACTTGTGTTAAGGGTACTAGTCAACGTATATTTAAGAAATATATACTTATTATATATAGATAAATACATATATAGCATATATAATCAACGACCAGACTGGAAAGCAGTAGAAAAGCGTAGTTCTTAACTCTGCCTCCACCGGGAATCGAAACCGGGACCCCACGATTAGCGTTCAGGTATCTAACCGATCGCGCCACGGACGTCGTCAGATTATCATGTTAATACAAGTTATATGAAAACTTCTTTCGTCCGAACGTGATTTTGGCAGAATTCTTTCTACCATAGTCATATTAAAACAATAAGCTATTATAAAAAATGCCTGAATCAAACGTTTATTTGATAGTACATATAGACTAAATCGACGTAGCTCAGTTGTTTGGGGCTTGACTCTGTATCAGTAGGTAATGGGTTCAAAATTCCACTAGAGCATGTACCAATGGAAATGAATTTTAATGAATTTCTATGTACATTTTCGTAATAAAAACACATTTACGAAATGCATCGAATGCTACGGTGAGGGAAAACATCGTGAGGAAACCTATCTGTTCCCCGAACAGGTAATAGTTAGTGCTTGTAAATGGCGACATGGCTGACCACCTGTCACATTGAGTACTGACTATCTGGTTAACAGGTGGGTTCGAGGTGTCCATAGAATTACTACCTTCGCAATTGCGGAGATGGACATCTGAACCTCTGACTACCCCGCAAGGGTTAATGGTCGTGAATGCGTTTGTTTTTTTTTTACATATAGACTGATTCATTTTAGGGTTGTATGAAGTGAGTGAATTGGTAACATGAAATTAACTTTTCAAGATTTAGGATCCTATGTAACAACTTTCACATACATGGTTTATTTATCATATGAGTCTTAAACCTTTCCATCGTTTACTGTTTTCATTACTATTGTGTTTATAATAGGTTTTAAAATATATATATATAACGTGTTATTAACCCATCGCCCAATATATGCCAATATCCCTTGTTCCTTAAAGACTTCGCTGATACAATATTTCTTTAATTATAGCTAGTACGATAGCAAATGAATATCAAGTCAGAGATCTTACCCACTAGTCTACAACCGCTCAATTATAGTATTATCATTGAATACTATAATTGTGACGTGTCGGGGTCTGTCATAACATTAGTGCTGGCAGATTGGTCTACCCTTTCTGCTAGCAAGTAACTGAGACGGATCCCTTTCGCAGGAGCCCGGGGCCAGCATATGTCGCCTCTCAAATTGTTATGTTGCGTTTTGTTTCTGTCATCGTTGGTCTTGTGTCTTTGTGAATAAAGTGAATTTTATTTATTTATTTTTGAATACAAACCTCGTTATTGCCAATGTCGTCGTCGTCATCGCCCCAGGCGCCGCCGGCTTGAAGGGGCTCATCAATGATGGGGTCCACGTTCGTGTCGCCACCCGCACCCGTTCCTGCCACTTCGCGGGATACTTCAAACAGGGATCTAGGAGAAATAGGGTATTAGGAATATATATTGATTTGTTTTATTACTATTTATAACACATATTATAAGGATAATACCTAAACTAACAAAACGTTCAAGTCAATTAACCCTTGCTTGGAAGTCAGACTACATATTTCCACATTAATACCTACTACTGCGGTAAGGAAAAACATCGTAAGAAACCTACCTGTTCCCCGAACAGATAATAGTTAGTGCTTGTAAATGGCGACTTTGTTTACCACCTGTCTCATTGAGTACTGATTATTGAGGTTTGGAGTATTTAGTATTAGAGTACTACCTCTTACTACCCAGCTGAACTGCAACTGAAACTTTGACTACCTCGCAAGGGTTAATGGTGGTAAACGGGTTGTCTTAGCCCATATTACTCACTTAGACACAGCCAACAGTGGCCAGTTGGGTTGACTCTTGAGTACGGGGACGGGCGGTCTCAGGAAGACCGCGTTGGGATTGGTCTTCGGGATGGGGCTGCCGTTGGCTTCTAGCTGGGCTTTCAGTTGTTCCGCCTCTTCTGTCAGATTGTGGTTGGCGGCTGTCAGGTAGGCTAGGGTCAACTGTGGATCAAAATTTGGATTGATTAAATGAAATTGATTTTGTTGTTTTGTTGGATGAATGATAACAAATTGACAAAGGAATATATATGAGTGAAATAGAAGGGCGGTTACGTAGGGGCCGACCTAATAAGACATATAACAGTCAGATAAACGCTATATTGAAAATAAGCTGACCTATAACCGCTATATAATTAAGTGGTATATGTAAACTAAAAGTGATTTAGGTGGAAAACAAGTAGGTAAGTGTACGGATTGTAAAAATGAACAGTATTAAATATACGTCCACGTCGTTTAGTCTCTTTCTCATAGAATAGAACTTTGTGTACACAATAACTCAATATACGTTTACGTCATTTGGTGTCTTTCGTAGAGAACAGAAGTTTGTCTACACAATAACTCTTACATCACTTTTGGCCATCGTACACAAAAGTGTCTTAAGTTATTCATTAACCACTAGTCCCTTATTCGCCTTTTGCCAAATGGAACACCAAATGCAACTATAGTATATTCGCGTTAAGAAAATAGTGACGTCATCATTACCCAAACGATTTGACCAATGAGACGTGACAACGGTTGTCTGCGATTGGTCAATGTGACTGTTTTCTCATTCACTCACGTCTCATTGGCCAGTTTAACGTCTGAATATTATGACGTCACTATTTTCTTGACGCGAATACACTATAGTTAACATTTTTATCAATTTACAAACCAATCATAAACCACAACCATATTACCCTTCATATTAACCAGCTAACATCTATGCATGAGAAGATATATGAGTGTCAATGAAGCGAAAGTAGTCTGTTAGGATCGAGACAAATGGGCATCCGTGATCTCTCCCTACCCGTCTACAGGGACCAATCAGACGTGATGTGTATGTATGTATGTACAATGGTTATATACTCGTATGACATCAAACCCTAAACACACCTCATATCTTTAATGAACTCCCTCGTTACCGCGATAACATGGCAACCCTGAATAATAGAAGTGGCTCGCAAATAGGCAAGTCGTTAGCTGGCAACCTCATCCGTTAGGCCCCTCCCCTCTCATATAAACAGATTAATTGTATGCTAACCAATCATCATATACGCTTCTATATACCATACCATACTCGTATATACCATTATACACCACAAACAATTACCTGTCCGCTATTCTTCAACAATCGCAGCCTTTCCTGCACATCCCCAAGTAAAACTGCGCCTTGAAACTGCGCCGACACGTCCCGTCTGATCTCGGCTATCTTCATCATTTTGCGCAATTTCTCCAGGTTACCTGTTATCAGGTAGAGGAACGATAGCTTCTCGAAGTTCTTCGTGCGTTGATAGCACATTTCTACTATCTGGAATTTAAAGACATGACTGTTAGAAAGGATTGGTATGTATACAAGTTATAGGTATATTCGTTTACTGGGTGATTACCTAGATAACCCAATTATCTTTTATTGAATGTGAGTGGATACGGTTAAGGACGGTTTCATGACCATATACTAAAGCTGAACAACTTAAAAGATGTCAATTGCAAGAATTACATAATTAGGTCAAGTGACGTCATTTCAAAAAATACTGGTATGAGACATGAAAAAAGCATTACGTAACAGCAATACAACAGACAACATGGAATATTCTTCTTTTACGTAAACGAAAATTACGTGAACTAAAACAATTTCTGATCCCCAAACAACAAACATTATTACATGAACATTCTTAACCTATTCCCAACCTACCCATACACCACCCTTACCTGATGGTTCCCAATAGCCAGCGCGGCCTGCGCCAGTTTGTCCCACGCAGCAGGTTCATCCAGGTTCTTGGCCGCCTCCAAAGCGACCTCTATGTTGCCGCACTGCAGCGCTAGAGACAGCCTCGTGCGAGGGTCCTTCACGAAATGGAGGGCTACTTCTGGGTAGCCTGCAATACAAACAAGTATTTATGAACTACTCGAACGCGTAATAATCTTACGTAGATAGATAGAAGCCGGTTTAGTGTCCGCAACTCGACGATTAGCGCCTATTTTGCGAATATAATCTTACGTATTATAAGAAAATATATTGAAAGGCAATGAAAGTTATCTTGATAGTACGTCAGTTAATACATGTGTATGTTCATTGTAACATTGTGGAAACGTAGGGTAGCAAAGGTTATACTTTATTAATACCTTTTTTATTGAATAACGGGATAAGTTTAGTTTTCTGATAAAATGAATGCAAATAAAGTCTATAATAAACCATTTAGTACAACCATCTTATGTTAAAGAGTCTCTTAAAGAGAACAAATACGAAGCGTAAGTATCTTACAACCAACACAAGAACTAGGTAACATAGATTTAGAAGTGTAGTGTAAACAAAAAAAAATGTAATACCTAAACCAAACCATGACGTATTGCAAAGGCGTGGAATAAATTCGCTGTTTGATCCCATTACAATATATAGTAATTTTGTAATGATTTTAATTATCTTATTTTTTGTAAATTTACTAACCTTTATCTTGTAAGTAGGCGATGATACTCTGTCCCACCAGTTTCGCAGTCCGTACCATATGTAACACTTGGTCGTACTGACGAGTCACTAGGGCAAGTTTGAACCTAAGATACAAATAAACAATATAATATTCATTTAAATGACACAGTCAAGGGATTACGTACAATCTAATAGTACGTAATGTTAATAAATGTTACACTTAAAACTGCATTATTTTAGATCGCACTTATGCTTCTGATCTAAGAAAAATCATCAAACAATGACGTATATACATAAATATACTTGTTGTTTATGGTTTACAGACCCTAGCAGACACAACATTCTCTCGGTCACATTTCGCATAACTAACGAGATTGAATCAACAGAAATGCCGAATAAAACCATAATATTATGAAAAACTTCATACGTTATGTTCGGGGAACAGATAGGTTTTCTCTTACCGTATTAATCGCTTTATGCATTAAATAAATGTATTTTATTAAAATGTACATATAAAATAAGAAAACTTAATTTCCATTTGTACACGCTTTTAACACTGTACCCACTAATACAAGTTCAGATCCCAAACGACTGAGCCACACCGTATTTCCACACATTTCAGTCAACCTTAATGCATTCGCAACCTCCTATGACATGTCGCGGTATAAGTCATTCATATAACGTATTATATTCAAGGTCTTAGACTATCATAGTATTTAATCATATATTTTAATATCCATAATAATTCGACGAAGCTCAGTTGTTGAGGCTTAGCTCTGAATCATTGGGTACAAGGTTCAAATCCCGCTTGAGCATGTAGTTTCATGAATTTCTATGTACATTTTCATAATAAAAAACATTAACGTAATGCATCGAATTATACGGTGAGGGAAAACATCGTGTGGAAACCTACCTATTCGCCGAACAGGTAATAGTGCTTGTAAATGGCGACATGGCTTACCACCAGTCACATTGAGTACTGACTTTCTGGTCAACACGTGGGTTCGAGGGTTCATAGAATTACTACCTTCGCAATTGCGGAGATGGAAACCTGAACCTCTGACTACCCCGCAAGGGTTAATGTACGTGAACGCGTATTGAATAACCACAGTACCTGTACTCAGTAGGATCAATATTGAGCACGTGCGGACGGCATTCCCTGTCCAGACAGACCACTCGTGCCCCGCTTTCACTGGATAGCACCTTCACGGCGTATACGGGCACGTCCAGAGTACGGATTATGCCGTGGTCACTGGAAAGGAATGGGTTATGTTAGTTGTATATGGTAAGGGTATAAGATACAGGAAGTATTAGACTTGACAGTGAAATTTTGAACTTTATAATCTCCAAGATGGCAGTGCAGAAATTAATGGAAACTAAGTGCCGTTTCCGGAATGTCGTAGAAGCCGAGTTATGGAATTTATTGGGAGATGGGCTAGAAACCAATTTTCGTTAGGACAACATAACCCGACTATTTAGGCAAATAAGTACAGTAGGAGATATTATCGTGTCTCCGAGATTATGTACACCCTGAAAGGGATTGAAAGACGTAAATGTATGTATATGATTCATGGCGACATCGGACCCTTTTGACACACTCATAGTGATAGATTGTGTTTCAAATTAGCTTGTAGAGTAAAGTCTGCATTTAATCATTACAATTATTATCATCCACAAAGGCTTAAAATTTTGAATACAAAATCAATAAAAAATGGCGTTATTCATCACCCTTAACAGACAATCTTAATACCTTTTAGAAAAAGCAACACCCTATTCAGACTATTTCTTAACCTTAAAACCAATCAAATACATACCCATCCTTACAGCAATACTTGATATGGTTAGTAGTAGTATAAACGAAGACAGGTTGCGGCGTCGAATCATCGAAAGCTCCGGACTTGACGCGACCACTTTCCGTGACCGTGCAGTACTGTTCCAATCGCTTGCCACAGAGGGTCACCGTATGTTTGCCGAGGAGTGCCACCATCGACATGTCGCTGTTCCATATTGCGTAGCGGCATTTGCTTACTTTTACCTGTAACGTATGAAAGATATAGAAATAAACATAATAAATAAACGTCGGGTTAATAAAGGTAATTTTATTATATAAAAACTTACGAAGTCCCGTTAGTTATTAATCATGAGTATAAATCGCGAATCTCTTAAAACTATAAGATATAAAAACTCGAAAAATTAATTGAGATTCCATATTGTAAATTTTTTGGAGACACAACTTTGGAGATAATATATACTTCTTGTCAGATAGAGGAATGTGATAGCATTATTATATTTTTTTAGAGAAAAAAGGGAAAACATTTATTTACACATAAAGACAATTAAAAATACACGTAATTAAACACATGTATCTATACTCAATAGTACTAAAAAGTCCTTGGTAGATAGTCTACAGCACCGGTATTGTGACAATCCCCGATTTACTAAATACGTGGAAAAATACACACACACACGCACACTTACCCTTGCGGGATAGTCAAAGATTCCGGGTACGGAGAAAAAATCGTCCTTTATATTAAATACAAGCCCTACAGTGATAAAACACAATCAAATTCCCCATAACTATACTACAATTTATCATACTTTATCGTACATTGAAGAAACAAACTAAACAAAACAACACTAAAGGCACTCACAGACGCAATAGTCCGCTTCTGATTTTATCCGTACATTAAAGAAACCAACTAGTTAAAAAATCTCTAAAGGCACTCACAGACGCAATAGTCCGTTTCTGCTGCACATCCATCAGCTGGACGCACTCCAGCTCTTTGAGTAGAAGCATCCCGGTGCCAGCGTACATGATGTCCTCACAGTTGGGAGTGGAGATCTTCTTCGACACCTCGTTTTTTAGGTTCTTTATTACGAGCTGGAATAAGATATATTATGTTATTTAGGACACAATTACGAGTACACCAATTGAACTAGCCTCTTAATAAGTTCATTAAACAGTAACATTAATTAGGAATATTTAAGAAATTAATACTTATTACATACATATAATAATAAAAAAACATTTACGAAATGCGTCGAATACTGCGGTGAGGAAAATCGTGAGGAAACCTACCTGTTCCCCGAACAGGTAGTAGTTAGTACTTGTAAATGGCGACATGGCTTACCACCTGTTACAGTGAGTGCTGACGGTCTGGTTAACACATGGGTTCGAGGTGGCCATAAAAATATATGTTATAGGTTTATATATGTTACCGGCTAAAGATCGGCCTTCGCAACTACGTAGATGGACACCTGAACCTCTGACTATCCCGCAAAGGTTAATGGCCGTGAGCGCGTTTGTCTTTTTTGTTTTACATGTTACCAAAAAAATCTGGTACAAATAATTCAAAATCAGATTTGGTTACCGGCCAAATCTGATTTTGAATTATTTGTACCAGATTTTTTTAAAAATTTATTATTTTCTTCACTGTACGTCACCCTAACAAGAAAACTTTCAAGGTCACAAATACAGTAAGATCGCAAATACAAGCATGTACTTACAATATTACACACGATAATATGATATTGTTTTAGATAAAATTTGGTACGAAGCTTGAATAACAGAAGAGCACGGGTGAGAAGTGATTTATCAGGATTGTAGCAGGTGGATATGCCTATCCCGTAAAGGCCGTAGAGGCGTGAATAATATTCATGAGAGACTCTGATACCCAACTTTTGTGTTGCAATGGCCATGGTAATCCCGTTTTTTATCATAAAATAGAAGTACGTATGTATGTAAATACAACCTTAAGATCGCTATAATAAGATTAAACTAGTGACGACTAATTTAAAGATATGATGAGCAAATTTAATCCTTTAGTACTCCATTTAAATGCTAGTTTACATTAATATGTCAACAACTAAATACTAAAAGAGTAGGTAACTAAGCCTCTATTTTAAAACCAATCAGTATAAGAGATAATCATCGAAATAGTGAAATGAAATATGGATTACTATTACGATTTTAGTAATTATCAAACACAATCTTAATATTAACAATTATTACAGTCTCAAAAATATGCTTTTGCCACATATATACATAGTATTATACAATAAACAAATTATTTATCAGTGCTTTTTATTACGTATGTAAGATAAAAATCTAATGCTTTCTACATTTCTATACTAATATATTTATATTTATTTTACCTGTAAACGCACCTGTAAATTAAACAAATACCGGTTTGAAATTTGTCAACAGTTATAATTAATAAATTACAGAGTAAGATATAGACACAATAAATTTTTAGTTGAGACAAAATTAAGACAATTATTTTACAGTTCCGTTTGATTTCTTTTATTTTGTAATAGACCTTTTCTTTACGTTTCTTGATCCAAGAGAAACCACTTAATCGCTTATCACCCTAATTAATTAGCAACCCTTGTTGTGCACACACCTCAAGTACTATTTCAAAATGTTATTTTGTAACTGCACCTTTTTAATCTAAATCTACTGTTTCTCATTAGTAAATACTACATTATACTCAATAAAGTTCTTTAAACCTAACCTTAACTCCTACACTTCACTCAACTCACTCAATCATTCACTCATTCATTCATTGGCTCATTCACTCATTCAATCATTGGCTTATTCACTCACTCACCTGGTTATTCTTCTCGAGCACCGCGAACCGGTTCCTGGCGACCCAAACGGCGGGGGCAGAGGATCCCTTGACAGGCTCCTGGCTAGGTGCTTCCTGACCCTCGCGCGGCGCTGAGTACATCTCGTAGGACGAGTTCTCGCCTATACGCCAGTTTATGAGGACGCAGTACTCCGCGTGGTTAAGGGCCATGCTGGAAAGAATAGGTTACGTACAAATATCTGTGATGTATGTAAGCGAGCTACTCGCGGGGTCAGTGACCGAGGGTAGGACAAACATTTTGCTTTTGCATTAATCTACTAAGAATGCAGGCAGGTTACAATTCTCTCTCTGAATAAATGCTGCTAACCGAAGAAGACGTGTTTCCTTGTATCCTGTAATAATAGTGTTTCACCTAGTATTTAATGTAGGAACACTTCAATATCAAATAAAATAATATTGTACCTAAAACCCAAACCTATACTTATGAGTTCGTGCGCAGTTACCCTGTGCCAGTATGGGACGTAAAAAGAATGATAACTATATACCATTATTTACGGCATATCGTAAGATGCAATTAAGGGACTAAGAGTACATTGGGCAATGAGCTAGAAACCCGTCACTAATGTTCCACATAATATCACAATCTCAATGTTCGTATCTCCTAGATTCTGTCTACCCAAAAAGGGTTTCAAGAACGTGAACGTACGTTTCACCAGATAGCACAAAACCTGACTGGTAATTCGCTAAGTTGCTGACTACTGTCTAGACAGAAAAACGGCATATACTCACAATAAAACACCGGAAAAGTAATATTTTATAAACATTCTGAAACTTCAATTCAAACATAAAGTAATCATCATTAAATGAATACACACTTACACATCACATCCGTTTTCTCTACAGAGTGGTAGCCAGAAACTACAGCAAATCAAACTGAACATACTCATGATTAATAACAAACAGGACTTATCGCGTATCAGACGCATCGCGTATCTCACGGGCAGACTGTCTGTGACCATGGCTGCTGCAACGTAGCCGAAAAGTCGGGTTAATAAAGGTAACTTTTTATTTAAAAACATACGCGATAAGTCCCGTTAATTATTAATCATGAGTATAAATCGCGAATCTCTTAAAACTGCACATACTCGTCCTTTAAACTCTTAACTCACCTGTACGGTTGATGTCTTCCATTGCCCTTGATCTGCATAACTGGGGCGTCACGATTCGTCTGCATATCCATTTTACGAAGTTGGCTGTTGAGTTAATAGTTAGGTTAGTTTTTACCCATGTGGGGCGGTCGGAAGTCGGTAAACATCAGGGTTGTGATAATATATGGTATATTATCTAGATAATTTTATAATTAGTGACAATGTTTTGCAGTGAATATTTTATATAAGTTAATAGTCTTTCATTTGCATTTAATAATAATAAATAACACCTTGGTTCTATATGCCTGGGTGGTATAACTTGATCAGTCGATTTATGTTCAAAAACTGATTCGTATATAAATAAGTTCATAGTTCATTCATCATTTGGAACACAGAAACATTAAATTTAATACTAATATAAAGAGACAAGTTCAATATTCAATTACCCATATTAAATATTATACGTTTAAACTTTGAAAGTGCTGCCTTGAAAATTAACTATATTACACATCAAGTTATACCAGGCATGGATATACCTATCAACTCACCGATCTTTGACATAGAAAAGTAGGTTGTTATGCACGGCGTAGGCAGGCCTCTCTCGCTGTAGCTTGAACAGAACCATACCCGCATCGTGACCAGCCGCGAACAGGTTCAAGGTCGGGTGGCAGGCTAGCACCCAGAAACTGAAATAGAAGTTTAATTACAGGTCTGAACAAATATATACAAATACATTGTTTCATCCTTTTTAGGTCTTACTCCTTTTCGGAGAGTACAGAACCGAAATTGAAATAGAGGAATAATTATAGGAAGTCTAAAAAAAGACACAAATATATGCATGTCTTTTAATTCGTTTCTTCTACACGGTCTACACGGAAACTACGGGACACATTTACGTTACTTTTTCGTATCATCATTGTCATGCCAATAAAATTGGGCATTCTATGTAATAAGTAGATAACCATTTTTTTATACTAGACAAAGACAATTCCAGTTAGTCTCTTAATTACACTTACAACTTGGCTACGAAGGTTTTAAACTTTCGAAGTGATTTTTTTTTACGAGCAAGTGTCCAATGTATAACGACCAAAAAGGTTATAATAGTAAAAGTGATTGAAAAGCTATTGCATCTCCAATGTTCTCCCTGCCCCGAAAGAGTTGCAGGACGTGAAATATATGTGAATAATATATCTATATATGAGTATTCATAATATAAGGCTTCGCTCAATATTGGCAGTTTTTTGCTAATCATAGAGCTAAATATATATGCAAACAAACACCTTCACAAAGAAAAGTAATTAATACCAATGCCATTACAATTCAATTCTTCATTAAATAAATTTTTCCGGATTTATATTGTTGACTTGAAATTAATATTATATATTTTAATTTCCGTTACTCTGTTGCTCTTTTGATCAAGTTACCCTTATTCTTGCACGAAATTATTAATATAGATTATAGGTATAATAAATAACAGTTTCCTAAGCTTCATGACCAAATCACTCACCGTTCATTCTCCCGTCTAAACGTGTTGAGACATGTCCTCTTGGTCATGTCCCACACCCTGATAGACTTATCTTCACTGTTGGACAGGATGAGCTCGTGTCTTGCGTGGAACAGCACACACGACACGTTGTTGTAGTGACCGCGACACGTGTCCACTTCCCATGCCTAGGAATAAAAGATTAGTTATAGTTTTAAGAGATTCGCGATTTACACTCATGATTAATAACTAACGGGACTTATCGCGTATGTTTTTATATCTTTGTCTGCCCATGACCATGGCTGCTGCAACGTAGCCGAAACGTCGGGTTAATAAATGTAACTTTATTATATAAAAACATACGCGATAAGTCCCGTTAGTGATTAATCATGAAAGATTAGTTAGTTTAAAACTGGCTGGTCACCCATCTAGGTGTATACCACATTCGGTGTTGCTTAACTTTGGTGATTTAACAAAATATTAATTATAGTAGTACTTGTTTTCTATCAGCAAAACCTTAGCATGTGATTATGCCTATGGTTTCCTATCTAGCTACAAGCCGCGCTGAATTTAGCTTGACCACTGTGATCTGAAGAATAAGTGAGGGAGTAGTGTGTAATGAATAAGTTGTTACTAGTCAAATCATATTGGTCATCTAGTAACATGTGTATTGCGGTTTTGATGTTAGAATATTGGTGATAGTTTGCTAGCCTATTGCCCAATAGATTTCATATACCCCTAGTCCTTTAGTTACCTCCTACGGCATGCCGTGAAGAACGGCAGGTAGTCTTTTTACGCATAGCCCAGACTAGCATGGGAAACTGAATGAATACTTGCTTATAAGCTAACGTACACATGACTTACCTTAGAATCATTCATCCTCCACATCTTGACTTGTCTATCATCAGCCGCAGACACTATTAGCGGCAGAGTGGGGTGGAATGAACACCAGTTCACACCTCGGTCATGACCTTCTAGCACGTACTTCACAACCGCATCGGCCTACAATACAAGTACATAATAATGATCAGTGTCACAATGGTTTTAGGTTTGAATATGTGTTCTTTATCATAACATGCACAAGTTATACCCCCTAGTTTGTAAGATTTTTATTGTGTTCGTTTTTGTGGCTGTAAAAAATATACTTATTATTATTATTATTATCAAACCAGCTCTTCCTTCAACATGTTGTAGAAAAAATCAGTCCCATAATTGTTTGTACATTGGCAATTTTCACCAATTAATTACCTTACTTTTTTACGTTTGCAAACTTACCAACTGTCTTTGGTGTATCAAACCTAAGTTCTCCTATCGTTTACAAGGACTATGAAATTTACGGCCACTGACAGTTAGCTTAGTGATCCAATGAACTTACATAATAGCAGTTACATATTGTGTGTAAAGATTGATTGCCTATCCAGAGTGCTTAACACTGAGTATAATAAAAGAATATTGTCCACATCGGCTGTCCCAAACCAAAACATAGTAAGAGCCATTTTGAAAAGTGTGTCTAACGCAAAAACACTAGTTGTTCTAAAGCATTCAAAAGCAAAGTTTATACCAATTACTATTATTTTTACTTTTTTACAGTCAAGTAATTAAGTTTCTTACGCGTCTCTTGCAAATTTAATCTAAATAGCTCTTACAAGAATTTGGTTTGGGCCAGACGACTTGTGCAGCTTATATAAATAGAAATTAGTAACATCACCTGTCCAAACAAGTCCGTAGCCTGTGGATTCCTCAAATGATCAGCTAATCCCGCTGGCCCAGGCGCCACACTCTTCTTACGCAACCCTGAGAAGTCCCAGACTCTCACAGACTGGTCGAGGGATGCGGAGACTATCAGATCTTCAGTTGGGTGGAACTGGGCGCACATCACGTAGTGGTTGTGGCCAGTTAGCACGCTTATGCACTGGCGGGACTGCCAATTCCATATTCTTATGGTCTGGAATATTAGGTATGTATTATTGGTTTGAGTGGATAAGGTTCTGTTAATATCATAAGGGATTAAAAGCAGTGAATGTAAATATGTATATGCCTGTATTTCAGTACGATGAATAGTAAAACACAAGATATTAACAGTATCAATTGCTATGTATGATATAATTGATGCTATGCTATGCACATGATGCACAGTAGCTATGTTAAATTGCTAAATATATAAAGTGGTAAATATACATTAGCACCTGTACATATTTACATATGCAATAATTTTGATTCATATGAAACATTTTAAAACATTCTTTGCAATTAATATAGATCTATGTAGATATATCAGAAAACCAGAAGCTAAGATGACGAGCAATGAATCTGTCAGCATTGACAAATGATGATGATAATGATATTAGTGAGTTAATTGTTATTCTTTACATTTATTTTTCTAATAAATAAAGTAATTACCTGATCATCAGAGGCACTCAGGATCCAAGGATATTCATGGTGGAAGAAAGTGGTCCTGATGTAGTCCAAATGTCCAAGCAAGGTGAACAGACATCTGCGCAATTTGTGATTCCAGACCTAAAATAAAGTTTAAACAATAATTTATCATAGCTAAAACAATCCAAAATAACTAGAATTAATTGTGTGAAATTAATTGTGGTTGTTTTATAACAATCATATTATTATTTTAACATATTATAAATTTATTATTATTTATAAAATGATTCTTATTGATTGATTTCTCTTAAGGTTTGAGAAAAATATAACTATGCAGTTGAACTTCATTGGTTATTAGAAACTCTTAATAATAAACTGGAAGCCCATGCACCTACCCCAAATAGAACTAAAATCGTAAATTATAAAACCAGGGTTTTCTAAACCCTCTCAGAAATACAGAGGTGCAGCATGCATGAAACAGTAATAAAGTTGATTAGATTTACTATTATAGTACACTCCGTAAAAGTACATAAGCGTACACGTCAGATGCGTTTATCATATAGTAATAAACGCGAATAAATACTGAAAACATGATCAATTAGTCGGCAATTATTTCAAGTGTTAATAGGGATTGTACCTTAATTTTGTAGTCATCGCCGCCGGATACAAACAGAGGTTGCTGCTGATGAAAGCAAATTCCACGTACAGGGCCGTCATGTTCATCAAATTTCTCCAATAAAGTACACATACGATAATCCCAAAGTTGGATTACACCATTGTGCAAACTAGCCAAAACCCATGGTCGTTTTGGATGAAACGATATGCCCTTCACACGAGCTGACTTTGTCTCAAATTTAGTCAGCATCTTGTAGGAATAAATCCAACAGATATATCAATATATTCAGTAAAACATTAATCTTAACTTCGTGAAACAATTCTACTTTAGTGATTGCAGCGGTGGAAGGATATTATACGTCAAAAATTAGATGACGTGACACGACACTTCAGTCGAAGCAAACGTCATTTTAAGGAAAATTACACGATAATGTTAATCTTACACATATTTTAGTAATATTCTCTAAATGCTTTGAGGTATCCCTATCATATGTATTGAACGTATTAAGTATGATTTATTGCACTGTTGGATTTTAATTTATTAAAGGAGCTTATATAATGGAAATAAGCTATTTGGGCAGGTACTGACCTCATAATTAATGACTGATGTTTGTTACAAATGTCCATCACTATTTTGTTTTCATCTAGCCTCAGGTTTGCTAAGTTAGCGGTATATTGAGTAAAAGTCTAATTACTTTTCTGAAACTATAACAATTGTATTGAAATTCATTTAATTTCATTAACTATTTGGTGAGATTCTATTAAATCATAAAAACCTAGTAAAATATTGAGTGGCATCTAATGAAAACAATATTATAACCTCAATAAACATGTCTGGAGATACTAAGCAAAGTCTTTGTATTCCTGGAATTAGATTGAGTGTAGCTGATAAGGATCATATAGCAGGCCCAGGTACTTACGAGCTGAAAGGATACATTTATGCAACCCTTGCAGGAAAACTGAAAATTACTGAGGATGAAAATGGGGTAAGTTTTTGGTTGTTTACTAAATTAAGTAAATTTTTGTACTACAATGTATTAAACTTCCATTGTTTAGTATTATATAGTTGCTTTAAATAATAATTTACTATTTTAGGTATTAGATAATTCAATTTCTTGTTAATTTTGCACGCTCCCTGACTTGGTGTTCTGTTGTTATTATTTTAATGAAAAGATTCTTAAGTGAAAGAGATTATACCATCCATACATAACCTCCATTACGCATTTGTTCTAAAATCTCAAGCAAATCATGCTTCAGATCGGTCATATATCTTATTAAATTCTTATTTGCTATATACAATGAGGGAATTATTGTGTGGATTATACTTTCAGTCTATTATTAGTAATACATCCTACCACCACTTTCGAGTCTTATAATTTCCTTTTTATTAAATGTAATTATATATTAATTAACATTTTATTTATTTACATTACAGGTGAAAACAGTATCAGTAGAAAGCCCGATAACACCTTCCATTCTGCCAAAAACTGGAGACATAGTGACAGCTAAGGTGACAGTAGTAAATTCAAGAGTAGTGCAATGCTTAATACTCTGTGTAGGTCCTTTGGCATTAGCAAGACCTTATAGAGGGATATTGAAGAAAGAAGATATCAAGGCCACAGATAAAGACAGAGTAGACCCCTATAAGTGTTATAGGCCAGGCGATATTATCTTAGCAAGAGTTGTATCCTTTTACAATAATGTAGCAATATTTTTGTGTTGTTGCAACTACATCAAAAACATGTGTTCAAAAAGATGTGGTTTATGTAAAAGTGAGCTGATGTAGCTCCAGTGGTGTGATAACATAATTGAAAACAAATGGTTCTGATTTTAATTCGCAGCCAGAGCATTTACCAAATGAATTCTGGGTAACAATATGTATGATAATATTATCATATAGCCTTTGTAACTAATAATGAGTATGGATATCAATGAAGGATTGGTGAACCAGAAGAGGATGGGGTTTTCCAGTATTAAAAATGGGAAAAATGGGAATTCATGATCTCCTTCTACCACTTTCTGTAGAGAGATGGGTGTGATGTGTGCATTTATGTATTGTGGGTGTGATGTCAGATAGACGCCATATTGAAAAAGGATGACCTATAACCGCTGACTGTGTATGAGAATTTGTATGAGTGTTGATGAAGCGAAAGTGGTCTGTCAGGATTGAGACAAATAGGGTTCTGTGAGGTCTGCCGACCTCTCTACGTGGAATTTGGAGTGATATGTATGTATGTATGTTTGTGAATGCTTATGTATGTGTGTCTTATAGTAGGCAGAAATTTTTATTTTACTTTTACATATGTATTGTTTATCCCATTACATTCCTTAACCACATACTGACAGTTACCAATGACAGAAATCTATTGGTACCATTTATCAACAGCAGAAAACGAATTGGGCGTTGCCATAGCAACTGCAGAAGGTTCCCCTCAAGGCATTGGTATGCTGCCTATAAGTTGGACAGAAATGCAGTGCCCAAAAACGCTAGTGAAAGAGCCAAGGAAAGTGGCAAAGATATTACCAGAAAACATCATGAGAATGGATAATAAAAGCTAATGTTGGTTAAATGTTTTTTTTTAATTCTTAATTACGCTATTCAATCTTATGATTATATCGGTGAAAGTACAAACATTGATGCCATGGCATTTGCACTTCTTGATATTCCGTCGCCATAGTTACGCCAAATCCGCCAGCAGTTACCACGAAATAAAAATGAAGTCATAGTTTTTAATTTAGATATGTCTTTGTTTCATTACGTTAAGTAGTCTGTCGTTGTTTCATATGACAACACAATCCCAATTTTTTTTTTAATTCTTTATTATGCCATTCACCACTAAGGTTATGTTAGCTGAAGTACAAACACTGATGCCACGGCGTTTGAACTTCTTGTTATTTCATCGCCATGGTTACACCAACGCCGTCAACCGCTACAACCGAAGAAAAACGAAATCGATGCTCCAATTCCTTGCTCTCTTCCTTGTTCTTCGGTTCGTTCCAGTTGAGGATCCAAATCTTATCCCAAAGCGAACATATTTAGCCAGTTTGGCATCACAATTGACTAAATATTCGGCCGAAAATAATTATTTGTATTTTCAACTTTCACTGAGCTGCTGACTTTGTTGACGCACCATAGACGACAGAATCCCAATATTATTAATGCCGAAAAATAACTTAAGAAATATTATTGTGATTCTGAGGTCCTGTCCACCCCAAAAGGGATCAAGGGAGGTTTATGAATATGCATAAACTTTAGCCTGCACAGTAGAAAGTGTTTATTAAGCAAGGGTCGCCTTAACATTCAGGCTGAGTTGTTTGCTCAGTACTAATTGATACATGGTCACAAAACTCTTGGTCCTTATGATAGCAAACCCATATGCTATATCGAGTTATAGCGTAAATAGTGACTAATTAGAGCAAAAGTAATAAAATAGTGCTAATGGCATGGTTTAGAAAATAAATACCATTACCAGCTTCACGATCAAGCTAACGTATATACCTAAAGTCGATCTCGAAAACGGTTAATCGCAAAGCAACAAGCTTTATACACAAAAGTAGTGCATAATTAGTGCCTCCGATATCCAAAATTTCATAACGATTGCTCTTGTAAGAACAGGATTATTCAACAAAACTTTAAATACCTACGGAGCAGGCGTTTATTATAAGACGACTCCCCTTCTATGAGCACTATTTGTGTACACCTACTCAAAATGGTGTTTATTTTCTGAATGAAAGAGATTTTTGGCATATTAAGCCACTCGATATAGCTTATGGGCACGCTAGCATGACGGACACAACGCAAAAGGAAATGGAGTTGGTATTATGTTACACGATGGAAACTTATTTTTAGGGTTGTAAGTACCAACAATCTCAATTCTTCAATTTCTTCCGTTCCAAACAATTTCTTCGGAGCGTGAATTATGATTTTTACAGACCAGCATGACATGTAATATATATTTACAACTGAATACAAAAAAAGGCATAACAAAGTTTTAATTAACAAATCCTTTCAGAACCATGTAGGCAAGTTCAACAGTTGCCTATAATTTGAGGTGAAGTATCCTAAATGACGCCCATGGTCAAAGCGCAGTGGCACATACGCCCTAAGACAATTTCAAGAATTTGGTGGGCTAATTATGGTGGTATTCATATGAAAAGCTCTTCATCTAGCAGTGAATTAGAAAACGGCAGGAGTAATCATGAAGATAAGCATTTCAAGAAACCATTACATTGTCATCACTTGTTAGCTGTTTTCGTTCATTTCTTAACGACTTTAATATTTTCAAGTATAAACATAAAATAACAATGCATTACTGTTTTCATTCACTTATTCCCAATATGTATAAAGTCTTATTATTGAGAGTCACCGTCTTGACTCTTGACTTATCGTTGTCAATGCGACACTAGCCGTCAGTCATTCTTATCTCTCGGATAAAAGGATACGAAACAGCAGCTGTGCATTGTGATGAATTTTGTAATTTGAAAAATATAAGTGTTATTATTGATAATGATCTTATAAAACAGTTAAACTTATGAATTTTATCTATAGAATTGTGTGAAGTAGTTATCTAAGAATTGTGTGCTTCCACAGCTTATAGCTTAAACAAAATTTACTATGTCTACAACCATTCCAAATCAAACACTGTAAAGTGTATTCAGATATTATTATGAGGTCACGTACCTACAGCCTGCTTCAATTAGTTATCTTAAATAAACTAACTTGGCCGTGCTGACCAGCTTTGTGTAATACAGTGTGAATTGAGTCAGTAAGAAAAGCGCTCGTGTTTTGTGGTTAAAATGAAGTTTGCGGAGCATTTGAGCACTCATATTACGCCAGAATGGCGCAAACAATACATAAATTACGAGGTAAGTCTTATTAGAACATAAACATGTCTTTTATGATTGAATTATTGTGACATTTACTCTCGTTTATAATGCTTATTGTTAGTCAAGGTTAGTTTTCAAACTGTGACTTGCTTTTAATGTTCTTTGGCTAAAGTAGAAGCTTTACCTAATTGTTATTGACAGTGCACTCATCGCTATCATTTATCTTAATCAGTTTCATTGTTTTGATTTTCTGTTTATGCATCTTGACACATGCACTGAATGAGTATTTCATGCATGTTTTAGATCAATGATGTTGTATGATCAGTTTGTGCATGTACTTGCATACATTAACGTCTTTTAAGGTACACATAAATTGAAAGACAAAACTACTCCTATGTCATATTTAAGTATTACTTTTATGATGATTCCTTTAACGTGTTTGAATATTATGTTACTTCACATCTGTCACCTAGAGGTGCTAATAAACATATTGAAACCTTAATTACCTACATCTAAATATCTCCACATGTTTTCTTATTGGTTGTTTGTATTTTTTATAGTATGTTAACCTTGTGACTATAGATTATTCCATATCCTAATATGGAAGTTATTATTATTATTTTACTTCCTTTTAATAATTTGTAATGCAAATGTGTTGCTGAATTATACTTCTCTGTAGTTCTCATGTTGCACCTGAGACAGATTGATACATTATTAACTCCTTGTGAGATAGTCAGAGATTCAAATCCTAACCTAGCTGTAAACCTAGTTTTCTAATCATGTAATTACCACACCAATTCTAAATAATAAAAAACAACAAAAAAACACTTTCAAGACCATAAACTCTTGTGGGGCAAAATAATAAGAATAGAACTTTTTAAAATCTAGTCTGTTTAAACCAATTGGTCTGTAAAAACTTAGGTATTATGGAAAACACATCTTAATGTTCAAATCATACCAATCTATTCATCTCTCTAGCATTCATACACAATTTACAAGACAATGGAATGTATCAAATTTATTTTATAAACAAAGTATAACCTTTGCTATGCAACATTTTGGCCATGTTACAATGGCCTTGGTCACTGGTTTCAAATCTCTTAAAATTATACACATAACACTCATTTCCCTGCATGGTCATTTAAATAATATCACATCTGTATAAAATGCATCTTTAATTTTAAAATCATGTAGGTTCATGGTGCCATAGAATTACTCTGCAGTTGTTAATGGTTATGTGTTTGTCTTTATCTTACATAGTCGTCTAAATATACCTTATAATATTATCTAATGTTATATACATTTAAAATTGTAGGAGATGAAATCGATGCTCTACCTGACGGTGGAGGAAGCACCGTCAGAAGAGAATGTGGAGCCGGAGGTGGTCTCCAGGCACTTCGCTAACTTTGATGAGACCTTCTTCCTATACTGCGAGCTGGAGCTCAAGAAAATCAACACTTTCTTCTCAGGTACATTCCCGACTTGTTTTATTGTATGTTATTTATGTTTATTTATTTATTAACACATTCGTCGCTATGGTGGGTCAAAATGACCGGCAACTCATATACTTATTTGGGACATGGCGAATGTGTTAAGGAAACAAAACAGAAATGAACACAGAAAATGAATACATAAAAAAATTAATGCGCTTATTTTCATAAATATGTCTCATAGAGAACACAAAATGATAAAGTGAAAAAACTGAACCAAAATCACAAATGACAAATTGGAATTTTTTAATTATTTATGTTCCTACCATTACCTATACTTGCACACTAATTATAACAAAGTTAACTATAAATATTTCTGAAATATAATTTATAACTTTAATCAGATGGAAACATAATAAGGGAAACATGGTTTTAGGCACTCACAAATGATTCTCTATACGTCTTGAATATTGAAATAAGTAGTGTACATAGTTATAAAATATTTTAAAACCACATTACCTGTAGGTACCTTATCTGCATCTTTATGTGCAAAATAAATGTTTTAATTAGTGCAGCAGTATAATCCTCATAGTAAGAAAGATAAGGTCTCATAGTGTTGTGTAATAATTGAATAACATAAGGACTGGAAGTAACTTCCATTATATTGGGCCAATATTCTATTAATATCAGATCAAACATTGCCGTGATTGTGTTGTGTGTAATTGTTAATTTTACATTCAATGATTTTAGCAGAGACATAAACATACATACATAAACATACGCTTCACGACTTGTGTACACACACTCCCTTTTTTATTATAGCGGGGTAGTCAGAGGCTTGAATGCCCAGAAAGTATAATTTAGCAGAAAGAAAGCATATATTGAACTTATATTTCTGATATTAGTAATTTTCACTAATTTAACAATAGCAAATTACAGTTACTGAGGAGATGTTCTATGTTTAGTTTAGTCTATAATAAAAAAAGAAATTGAGCATATCTCTCTATAGTAATTTACTAATTCCCTTAATAAATCCTTTACAGAAAAGTTGGCAGAGGCGAATCGTAAATATGCAGGACTACAAAGTGAATTGAAGGCACATTTCAAAGGAGGTGGCGACACCAAGAAGGTCCTATCTAAACGGAAAACCTCAGAGCTCAAGTTGGCATTTAGTGAATTCTACTTAAGTTTAATATTATTACAGAATTATCAGAATTTAAATTATACTGGGTTTAGGAAGATATTGAAAAAGCATGATAAGGTAAGATTCCTTCATAATGGTTTAACAATTCTATACATATAGCCTATTTATTAAGGCTACTTTTACATTGGCTAAACTAAGAAGTTTTTTCTACTGCTATGCATATCTACACATACATTCATGTCCATAAATCCGTTTCCTTGTGGACAGAATTATGTAGACACAATAATATCTCCCAGGTCAATTATTAGCATAAATATTTGGATTTTAGGGAAAGTTATAAACCCAAGATAAAGTTTATAACCCATATAAGATAAACCCAATATTAATTTTAATTAATATGGATATTGCACCTTACAAATACTGTAATATATAAACATAAGTTGTAGTAAGATTACCTAGTATCTTATCAAGAAATTATATCAATTGAAGAAATAACTAACCATAACTATAAACTAAGTGGTTTTATGCTTCAAGCGTCCTTTCATTCCTTGAGTGATGGTTATAAAACAAACATACATACACTTCACCCTTGATTCCCTGTAGAGGGCAGCAGGCATCCCCAATCACCGATTTGTCCCCGACGTAACTTTTCATGGATTGCTTCATTGGTACTCAATATACACTCTCCGCGGTTATAGCTACTTCTATGTAAAAACTTGCATTTTTAACATGTTTGTTGTTAGCTACAATTTTTATACACTTTTGCTACGAGGATCTAGGATATAATAAAATGATAACATTTTTCTTTAGGATGTAAATTCAAGAGAATCTATAGGCTGATAATCTAGCAGACTGTTACCCATATTTCATTTGTATTTCATTAGTTTCCATAGCCAGTTTAATATTATTTGTGCCGAAGACACTTTGTTTCCAAGGTTCTATCCATCCCAAAAGGGAAAAAATTATGTGAATATATGGATGTAATTATAAAACCACTAAATTTCCATCCCAAAAAGGAATAAATAAGCTAAACTTTAAACCCTTAATTTCAGCTATTAAACTCCTCAAACGGAGCAGAGTGGCGTACCGAACATGTTGAGACAGCCCACTTTTACACGAATAAAGACATAGATAGGTTAATAAGCGACACCGAGACCACAGTGACCAATGAACTTGAGGGGGGAGACAGACAGAAGGCGATGAAGAAGCTAAGAGTGCCCCCGATCAGTAAAAGGGAGAGGCCGTGGACCACATTTAAAGTTGGACTGTTCTCGGGTGCCTTTATTATATTGTTTGTTGTCGCTTTGTTGTCTGGTAAGTGTAGTTTATGTTAATAGTGGTATAAGAGACTAGAATAAGGTTGTGTTTTCAATATATTGTGGATAATTTGTCCATTTTTTCCAATATTAATCTTAATTTTTTTCCAAATATTAGTCTTGACACGGTAAACCAACCAAAACTACCCTGCCAAGATTAATGGTTATAAAAGAGGTTGTTTATATGTAAATGGGTATTTATTGTCAAAGAAAAATCGCCCACAGTAACTCTGTAAAACATACATGTACACACGTCCTGCTTGCCTTTCCGGGGTTGTGATTCCATTTATCTCTAGTCCCTTAGTCGCCTCGCATAATTCTAGGCAGAAAGGCAACTAGTTAGCTTATTTAATCCTAAACTACGAACGAAATACTTTAATGATATAAAAAAAAACATAAGAACTTCACTAGCCAGTGTTTTAAGATGCTTGATTAGCTTAAATAATGAAATTCTATCTTACATTATGAGATTTTAGCAACTCTTCATTATTCATACATATTCACGTCACGTCCTTTCTTCTCTTCCGGGGTGAACAGAACCTCGGAGAGACGATAATATCGATTATACTGATTTTTATAATATGAATATATGTACATATATAAGTATACAAAAGTCGTACACATTTAGATTACTTTACAAATGTTAAATACTAGGTACTTATGTCCAGAAGTAAAAAATTCCAGTACAAAATCAAACATTAATTCAGAACTTTAAATATTGATTTTGTTTCCTGTAAATATTTGCCGTGGGTGTAAGATGTTTTAATGATAACAGTTTTATGGTAATATTAGCCCACTGGAGATAATAAGATAGTGAATGACCACATCCTTAAAACAATATTTACTTACTCTGTGGGACATCTAGGTTACCTAAGAATACTAGACCTATCTTAGGTATGCTAAATGAAAACTAACTTATTGACCAATGTATGCAATTATAAATAAATTGTTGGACACTTTCGTTTATTATTATATTGACTTATTCACAGGTTATTATCTATTATTTTTTTATTACTTAATGGCTGGATTACCCATCCCCGGAGTTTCGAAGGCATGTTTTGTATAAGCCACTCAAAGTCCGCGTTTCACTAAATATACAGCACCCAACGTGATAGGTAGTGAATCGTATCGCTATATACGGGGACTTACTATTACTTATTCTGAGGGATAGGTAGCTTTGACCATGTTTTCCCTCACTGATATCGTCTGTAATATGTGAATAAATTTCCCGATTACTTTTATAATAAAACAGTTCTAAAAAAAACTTGTAACAATATCAAAGTCAATTTTTTTTATTCAACATAAGTACAAGTAAAGGACATTCATTGAAAGTAAAAACTTTTGCCTTGCACTGGTTGTATCTTAGCATTGAAATTCTACCGTTGGTTCGGAAGCCTTGGCTCGGAGAAGAACTAATTATATCAATTATACATGTACTAGTGACCCGCGCCGGCTTTGCACGGGTATAAAATATATAGCCTACTCCACTATTCAATGGATGTTATTATACATATAAACCTTCCTCTTGAATCACTCTATCTATTAAAAAACCGTATCAAAATCCGTTACATAGTTTCAAAGATTTAAGCATACAAAGGGACATAGGGACAGAGAAAGCGACTTTGTTTTATACTATGTAGTGAAGTAACAAAAACATACAATTTAATTTTCCAGCGTTCTTCTATCCCGGCGTGACGTCAGAACATTGGAAAGCCGCTATGAAGTTATACCGGGGGCCGTTCCTAATAATCGAGTTCATTTTCCTGATCAGCCTAAACATTTACGGCTGGCGGTCTTCCGGTGTCAACCACGTTCTTATATTTGAACTGGACCCTAGAAATCACCTGTCAGAACAAGATATAATGGAGATAGCAGGGATATTTGGTGTCATATGGACTTTGAGTTTGCTGAGTTTTATATACAGTCCAAGTTTGAGTATACCGCCGTTTGTGAATCCGCTAGTGATGGTTGTGATTGGTCTCTTGTTTCTCTTGAATCCGTTTAAAGTCTTCCGCTACGAAGCGAGGTTTTGGCTGTTAAGGATATGTGTGAGTATTGCGTAATATTGTTATTATTTATTTATATCCACACTTTATTTTCACTAAGACTTATTGGAAAATGGAAATGTTTATTAAGTAGTAGTAGTAGTATAAGTAGTATAAGTCTCAATAAAGGGATAGTGATTTGACAGGATCGAGTCAGATGGTGATCCATGGTCTCTACCTACCTACTACCTCTCTGTAGAGAAACGGGCATCATATGTATGTAACTTTACAAAAAACTACCAATACTATAGACAAAGCAACATAATTCATGACAAATTGTATGAATATACTAATGATCTATTTCATTTAGATAGAGCCACTAAGCAAAAATAGCTTCTCGGGCACGTTTAGAATTATTATTGGAAGTTGTGATGACATTAATAATGAAATATTTGCGAGTGGTATTCAAACCATCGTCGAATTAATTCTATTTATCTAATCGTCAGTAGAGTAGCGTGACAATACATACTATATTCACAAATCCATACTGAAACTGAAAGGGCTTGTAACACTCACGTTAATAAGTCTTAAAGTAGTTGGCAGGCCATATACCTGTTTCTATATCTAGTTTAGTATCGGTGCAAAGATCTCATAATTTTGTTACTGTTATTAATTACTCCCAAAAACATATAAAAACATAGTAATTGTCAACATATCTTGAAACTACTAACTGAACTTGTAGGGAAGAACAATTATTACCAATTTATAAATTTCCTTACCAGCATATACATATATCTTCACGACCTTTAACCCCTTTATGTGTTGCAGTGGCGTGTTGTATGCGCTCCATTCATGCCGGTGTTTTTCGCGGACTTTTGGCTGGCTGACCAGTTCAATTCGTTGGCCACAGCTTTCATGGACTTCCACTACTTTGTCACCTTTTACTGCATTGGCACCGACTTCTATGACGTGGATCGTGAGTACACAGTTTTGTAGCTTATCACATACATATAGGTATGTATGATACGTGATCTCTGCCTACCCTTCTGAGAGGGACGGGCGTGAATTGTATGTTTATGAATACCTACACACCATCTCCATAATTTTTGAAAGAGTTAATACAGCGCAGCATAGCTGGGACAAAAAGAATGCTAACTAGTTGCCGTTCTTCCCGGAATCTCGTAGTAGAAAAGACTAAAGGGCCAAGAAAACGGAATCTATTGGGCGATGGGATAGCAACGTGTCACCATTGTGTCATATGACATCACTTCCAATGCGAATAAGTGAGCAAGGAGATGTTTTTATGTCTCCGAAGTTCTGTCCATGTACTTATGAATATGTATGTGCTCACTAAAAATAATGTTGATGGAGATGTTGTATAATTTTATATCCTTCCAATATGCAACTATACTATCCTTCTTCTACTTAACAAAAAAAAAGTTATTAAATAAATAATCCCTTTTTCCTTAGCGAACTTCGACAAGACGAAGACCTTCATAATAGTCCGCGGAATAGTCAATTGCCTTCCACCATGGTTCCGTTTTTGGCAGTGCTGCAGGCGATTCAGGGATACCCAGTTTACAGTGATGCCACACATACAGAATGCTGGCAAATATTCTACTACGTTCTCTGTGGTGCTGTTTTCTACGTTGCGGACGCTGTATATAGGTGAGATGTAGTAAACACACATATATGTAATTACAAATCATACCCGTAAATTATGTCCCTTTCCCTAGTGAGGTCCAAGTCTATTAATGCGTTTTAGGAGAAACGCATTTCAATATCAGATCAGTAATAGTGTGAAGTTAGTAGTGGATTAGCAGAAGTGTCAAATTGCATTATTACTATAAGTAAATGTAAAAATCTTCTCAACTTTTAACCCATCCTACGTAGTCTGAGGTTCGCATCTCTATTACCGCGATTGCGAAGTTAGTAATCTTACCACAAAATCACGTTTTACCAGATAGTCAGCACGTAACATGTGCCTAACGTAACATGTGGTTAACCGTGTAACTATTTACAAGCACTGACTATTACCTGTTCCGAGGTATTATATGTAGCTTTCTTAACGTTATTTTTCCTCACCATTAATATATTAGTCTAATCCCTCAATCTCCTTTTACAGATGATTACGAGACCCACTTAAACCCGTTCCTGCATTTGTACTTATTATCTCTGCTTATATCCTCCGTGTATGCATACTTGTGGGACATACTTATAGATTGGGGATTGGTCAACCTAAGCAGCACTGATAACAAACTGCTAAGGGATGAAATTGTGTACAGCCCTTCGGTAAGTACCTATATGTATAATAATCCTTTATTGAAACTCCACAATACATTAAATAACACAATAGTACTGACTAATAATTATACATTACAAAATTAAATAAAAGAAATGTTATACATACACGAAAAAAAGTAATTATATTAAAATTATCAATCAGAATTAAATGTCAGTCAATTAGTGTGGTGTACCGTGGAGATTCCAAATAGCGTCCAGCTCGGCGGGAATCTACGGAGCTTGGGCTCGGTAAATCCACTGATTTTCAGCTGGCAACTTACATAGGGTAATATAGTAGGGTAGTTTAAAATAAAGCATACTTAAAGGTAAAATATAACGGTGAGTTAAATGTGAAGTGAAATATGTGTACATAAACTATTATTAAAATTATATATATTATCGTTTTATGTGGAAAGAAAATTCAAAATAATACATTCTTGTGATTAAAATAATATGTAATATTGACGATAGGTTGCCAGACAATCGCCCAATAGCTTATGTTGATTCCTAGTCTTTTAGTCTCCTGTTATGGCATGATGTAAATAAAGGCACTCAGCTAGAGTCTACATTAAACTACACAGAAATATATGACACTGATTTCGGCTTGCATTGGACAATAAGTTTGTATAAATGTTCACCAATAGTTGAAAATATAATTTAATGTAATATTACCTTAATAACACATATAAGATTGAAATTTAAAAACTGTTAAAAATAGAATTATTATTATCCATACACTTAATTTTCTATATACTAATAGGATATAGTTTTTGGGTGTCATTTCAGTAACATGTTATTTTTTTTTCAGTTTTATTATTTCAGTGTTATTCAGAACTTTATTTTGCGTTTTTCGTGGGCATTCACGTTCTACTTGACTGAGGAGAAGTATATAAGTCCGGATAACCTCACTACTATTATGGCTCCCTTAGAAGTGTATAGGTAAGCTTTATACATTGTATTGTATTATATAGATGTTAGGTTATAGTTATAGACAACAAAAAAATAATAGAAACAAACATGTTCAAAATAATCACGTCATTTACCCAATTTACGAATGGTGATAGCATCGTTATATAATCATAATGTATATATGTAACTTGAACCCTGTATTTAGTATAAACTGTGGAAATTGCAATATTCAGACTAAAAACGGTGAGTGAAAGCATTGTGAGGAAACCTGCCTATCACGTTGGGTGCTGTCTATGTATTGAAACGCGCGCTTCGAGTGACCCATACCTAGCATGCCTTCGAAATTACGGAGATGGGCACTCAAGCCTTGGACTATCCCGTCTCATTGAAAAAGTCGTGAATCGGGCTAAAAAGCGACTAACGACATATTAACGTGTCCTTAACATACTTTCGGGATTAATCAAAGTATACTTTTTGTATTTATGTAAGAATAAATATGCTTTTCCTATTCCAGACGCATAATCTGGAACTTCATCCGGCTGGAGAACGAGCACCTGAACAACTGCGGTCGGTTCCGCGCCGTCCGCGACATCTCCGTGGCGCCCATCGCCTCCTCCGACCAGGCGGAGATCGTGCGGATGATGGACCAGTTCGACGGAGTGGTTAACAGGTGGGTGGTGGCTTTTGTGGTGTGGTAAAAGGGGGATAACTAACGGTAAGGGAAAAGGTCGTGAGGAAACCTGCCTATCCCTCAGGTCAGTGCCTAAATACGGCGATACGGTTCACTACCTATCACGTTGGGTGCTGTCTATCTAGTGATACGCGGGCTTCGAATGACCCATACTTAACATGCCTTCGAAATTTCAGAGATGGGCATTCAAGCCTCTGACTACCCCGCTATAATAAAAAAAGGGAGTATGTATACACAAGTCGTGAAGCGTATGTTATGTTATATAAGAAGTGTTTGTGTGTGTGCGTGTGTTAAACATGTTTTCATTTATAAGGAGTTTTATATAGAAGTTGTATATCTTTGCGTCTGTATTGTACTTGCAGTGAGAGCGTTTATTAATGCTTTTATTGGCACCAAAGTCCCTTTAACAGGTACTTCTAAAGGTGAACATATAAGTATTTGAGGTTCTGTCCACCCCTAAAGGGATAATACGAGTATATGTGGCCATGTAATTCTTGTGATAAGCAACAGTCAGTGTCTGTTCACTGTGACATGTATCACTTATCACGAGAAATGATGATTAACTGTGTAAAGTGTGTTCAATATTATAGAACTAGGAATTTGTGACTGAATAATCTGTTGATTAGAACTGGTTACAATAATTATCAATATATCGTTTGAGTGGTCTATACAAATAATAAATGTTGTATATAAATTCGGTGTAGCTCAGTTGTGTGGGGCTAGACTCTGTATCAGTGGGTATAGAGTTCAAATCTCACGTGAGCATGTAATAATTGAAATTAAATTAATTAATTTCTATGTACATTTTCGTAATAAAAATACATTTGTTAAATACGCTCATTACTATGTTTAAGGAAAAAATTGTGATGTAACCTACCTGTTTCCCGAACAGGTAATAAGTTAGTGCTTGTAAATGGCGACATGGCTTACCACCTGTCACATTGAGTACTGACTATCTAATCAACACGTTGGACCAAGGTGGCCATAGAACCACCTCCGCGATTGTAGAGCTGGAATCCTGAACCTCTGAATACCACAAGGGTTAATGGTCGTAAAAAATAATAATACATACGTCGAATACATTTTGGAGAGTGTGTGCAGGAATTACACGACTTATAGTATATTCGCGTTAAGAAAATAGTGACGTCATCATATCCCAATGATTTAACCAATGAGATTATATAAGGTTTGTCTGTTATTGGTCAATATGACTTGTTTTCTCATTCACTAGCCACTAGCTCGCACTCGCACTAGCTCTCATTGGCCAGTTTAACCTCTGAATATTATGACGTCACTATTTACTTAACACGAATAGCATATAATTCCACCTTCTCTTTTCCGCCACCGGTCCTCCAGGCGGCGGTTCCATCCATATGTGGTAGAAACCCCGTTGGTCCGTACGAAGCGCTTTGCTTCGTCCTTCTTGATGCGGACTGCTAAAGATTGGAATTCACTTCCCCCGTCTGTATTCCCGGTAGAATATAACTTGAGTCTCTTCAAGGCTAGAGTGAATAGGCTATTACAGGACCAGCGAGTAACATCTAACCTCATCGTCACTTACCATCAGGTGAGATAGAGGTCAATCGCTGGAGAGTTATTAATAAAAATAAAAATAAACACTGTTGTCTTTTTTTGTATAATGTAGTGACGAAGAGGAAAGTATTGAAAAATCGCCTGAGTACATGAACTTAGGTGTACCGTCTAAAGCCTACATATCAGCGATCAGAAAGTGGGATAGCGAGAGAAGGTTATATGTTGAATACTATGTAGAAGTCGTGTTGTAAAAATGAGTTGTAAATTTGTAATACAACCTTTTATAACGTAGTAGTAATATATATTACCGTTATCGGGAAGATAGGTAAAGTTAGAGTAAAAAAGAAAAGGATAAGTAAAAATTGTTGATATTGATCTTAGATACATAAAAAATAAGTACAAAGTAGAAAATAGGTATTTCATTATTAAAATTGTAAATATTCACACTAATCCTTATGTAGTCATTTTGTACGAAGGTTAAATATGTTATTTTTTTAATTTATTTTAGCAATTTGTAAATTTATCCAACATGTGTTAATTAATCACCGTATTTATCCTAACATCTAAAATCCGTGTCGATGAAACATATCTACTATAAAAATACAAGTAGTATTTAATTCAATATGTACCTAGACCACCTGCCTAGACTATTATTACTCGTAGTTTTAGAAAACAACTAGAGTTTAATCTCAGTGGTCAATACGGTGAGGGAAAACATCGTGAGGAAACCTACCTGTTCGTCGAACAGGTAATAGTTAGTGCTTGTAAATGGCGACATGGCTGACCACCTGTCACATTGAGTACTGACTGTCTGGTTAACACGTGGGTTCTAGGTGTCCATAGAATTACTACCTTCGCAATTGCGGAGATGGAAACCTGAACCTCTGACTACCCCGCAAGGGTTAACGGTCGTGAATGCGTTTGTTTTTGTTTTGTTTAATCTCAGTACAATTATCAACAAATATGTTTGTTTTAGACCTATAAATCCAGACAGGGCGTCTGTATCAGCAGAGGCCTCGAAAAAAAATTCCAAAGCCGTTGATAGCTATGATTCTCTCGATGTCTATAGCGAATCGAATATTATACGATGTGTGTACATTATTTTATTTTACTAGCTGTCAGTTGATAGAAGTCATTTTAATGTCAGTTAGTTTTGGTTGGTAGTACTTAGAGATCGCCCCACATAAATTGGCAGTAGCCAAACTTGGAACTAAATTTGACGTTTCCGCCATTGCGTTTTATTTTGTATGAAAGGTAAATTTAGTATTACCAGCGTTGTGTTTTTTGCTCACTCTTTGTAATTTTTATTTTTGTTAAGGGTGATTATAATAAATTGATTTCCGGAGTTTCTTGTTAGTTCTTCTCCAAGCTAGGGTCTCCGCTGATCTAACCTCGGTAAAAAATATGTAAAGACAATGCTCAGTGCCATGTTTGAAATAGTTTTTTTAATTTATACTTAGATCATAAGATAACTTTCAAAGAGAGCTTGTGATATTTATAATTTTGAATATATTATGGCAGATGGAGGCGTCGCCGCAGTTGCATAATTCACTGTTGCCAGTAAACACGCCAAAACTAGCTCTCACTGTGCCATACGGCTCGATACATTATAGGTTTCATTTGTAACGGTCTTTGGTTGCAGAGCTATAAACTCAAATAAAACAAATTAATAGAGATCCCGCCACATAAGGTGGCAGTTGGAGGCGTCGCCACAGTCGCGTAATTCAGTGTTACCAGTAAACACGCCAAAACTAGCACTCACTGTGCCATACGGCTCGATACATTATAGGTTTCATTTGTAACGGTCTTTGGTTGCAGAGCTATAAACTCAAATAAAACAAATTAATATATCAAAGTCAAAATATGTTTATTAAACTATTTCAAACATGATTAATAATTAACGGGACTTATCCTTCTTATTATATATTACATATATTATGTGTTCCTTCACTCTGTCCGCAATAGACCGTTTAGTGTGTTCGACGTAGGATTTCCCACAGCTGCAAGCAATCTTATACACACCCTTATATCTTATATCATGAGTATAAATCGCGAATCTCTTAAAACTATTATTTCAAACATGGCACTGAGCATTGTCTTTACATATTTTTTACCGAGGTTAGATCAGCGGAGACCCTAGCTTGGAGAAGAACTAACAAGAAACTCCGGAAATCAATTTATTATAATCACCCTTAACAAACATAAAAACTACAAAGACTGGGCAAAAAACACAACGCTGGTAATACTAAATTTACCTTTCATACAAAATAACACGCAATGGCGGAAACGTCAAATTTAGTTCCAAGTTTGGCTACTGCCACCGTATGTGGCGGGTACTCTATATCAAAGTCAAAAGTCAAAATATTTTTATTCAAAATAGGCCCTATCACAAGCTCTTATTGAAAGTTATCTTATGATCTAAGGATAACAACAATAAAGATTATTATTTTTATAATTAACAAACATAAAGATTACAAAGAAAGTGAGCAGTGTGCCAGTTTTTCCTTAACAATGATTATGATCCATATGGATACGTTTAACACCTAACATTTCATAGTCATCACTATCGCTGTTGACGTCGATATCGCTTTCTGTATCTGAGTCTGTGTCGCTGTCACTAGCAGTAGAAATTATAAATTTATCAAGTTCGGAGTCTATAATCCTGTCACTTTCAAAATATTTGTCTTCGACGTTCAGTACATGCTGAACTTGGGTTTTCCAGTCTTCCACTGTTATGCTGGCAAACGCAGCTTCTGTTAGTTCCAAAATTTTTTTTGGGTCCTGATCCACGTTTTTTTCGGCCACACGGTTTAACCAAACTCCAAATTTTCTCTTTTGCGTTGAGGTCACAGTGATAGGGTGGTAGTCTTATTATTTCATGTCCATGTGTTTTAAGGATTTCCTCAATTTTGTATACAGGTGGATCTTTGTTTTTTTTTATAAGATCAAACAAAAGTGGCTTTGTCCAGCTATCCTCAAAATAAAGATTTTTGCTTCTTAGCCACTCTTGCATCTCAGATTTTCGTGACGACATTGTTGGCGCTTTATTTAATTGTACAAAATGGTAAGGAGCATTGTCCATGACCACAAGAGAGTTAGGTGGTGGTGGTGGAGTTAGGTGGTGGTGGTTAAGAATAACTTTATTGGTCATCCATTTTAAAAAGTTTTCCGAATTCATATCGTCATGATAATCTGCAGACTGAGATTGGGACCTAAATATAAGAAGGGCATTATTTATGAAACCTTGGTCTGAACCTGCGTGCGCAATAATGAATCTTTTTCCAACAGAATCAGATACCAATACGCCATCCTCTTCATTACTTTGCCAGCAACGCTTCTTATGATAGGTCGGATGTATATAAGTTTCATCCAAAAAGACAACGGATTTTTTATCCTCTAACCTATTTTTTCTCATCCTTAGTATATATCTCGCCCGCCATGCTGTTATATCATACCTTTCCATCAAAGCTTTTCGCTTAGGCTGGCAAGGTCTAAATCTAAAACCAATTTGTTTTAGAATTCTGCTCAAAGTTGTCTTGCTTCCTTGAAAGTTTATGTCTCGTTGCAATTCAACAATTAACTTGCTTAAAGTAGGCAGTTCTTTCTTTACGACATAAAAGAAGTGATTTTTTTGTCGAATAGCAGACAAATCAAATTCGTCTTGATCAAACTTTTTGCTGCGTTTACGGTTTTTTCCGGGAGTTGAAATTTTCCTTTGACTTGTTTCGGCTATTCTTGCCTCTTTGGTGATTCGATATATTGATCTAATAGATACGCCTGAAACAAAAAAAACAAATGTATTTTTTTCAGTTTTATGGAAAAAAACCACAACGCTGGTAATACTGAATTTACCTGTCATGGCGGCTACTCTTTCGCCAACATTATTAAGTGGAATCAAAGGTGCTTTATTCTCCTTCTTTCTTTCACAAAATGAGTAAACCTTTGATATGATTTCTCTGGCAGCACTTCTGATAGTTTTCTCCTCCATTTTAAACGGTTTTACCACGAATAATGAATTAAATCGAATCAAGCACAAACAGTAAACAACAACAAAATAACACGCAATGGCGGAAACGACAAATTTAGTTCCAAGTTTGCCAACAATATCGTCACGAAAATCTGAGATGCAAGAGTGGCTAAGAAGCAAAAATCTTTATTTTGAGGATAGCTGGACAAAGCCACTTTTTACCGTTTACCACGTTAGGCGATAAACGTATCCATATGGATCATAATTATTGTTAAGGAAAAACTGGCACACTGCTCACTTTCTTTGTAATCTTTATGTTTGTTAATTATAAAAATAATAATCTTTATTGTTGTTATACTTAGATCATAAGATAACATTCAAAGAGAGCTTGTGATAGGGTATGGCACAGTGAGTGCTAGTTTTGACGTGTTTACTGGTAACACTGAATTACGCGACTGTGGCGACGCCTCCAACTGCCAATTTATGTGGGGTGATCTCTAAAGTATGATGTTAGTTTTCATGAGTTACATTTTAGTTTTTTTTTATATTTATTACAAATAAAAAGCGCAGTAGTACCATAATTAATATATTTAAAACGTTTGTCGTTATATGTAATAGTTTTAATTAAATCAACAAAAATAAAACTTTTAACAGACCAACTTGAGGCATATTATGTCAAAAGGCGATAAAGTTGAGATAAAATAACATTAAACTCATCCAACATGTAGCAATCTAAATTTGTACCTATAATTAACTAGGTATAGATTTATTATTAAGTTATAATATTCTAAAAGTTATCATCATAATTGTCCCAACTACTTGGGGTCGGTACAAAATCTTTCTCGCATCCATTTTCTAATATCAGCTGTAATTTCTGCAGCCACACCCTTACTTTTCATATCATGTCATAAAAGTTGCGTCGGCTAGAATTTATAAATCTACTAGCGACACGCTCCGGCTTCGCACGGGAATAAAATATATAGCCTACTCCACTATTTAATGGATGTTATTATACATATAAACCTTCCTCTTGAATCACTCTATCTATTAAAAAAACCGCATCGAAATCCGTTGCGTAGTTTCAAAGATTTAAGCATACAAAGGGACATAGGGACAGATAAAGCGACTTTGTTTTATACTATGCAGTAATTCGACTAATTTACGTATAGTTCAGGTTCTCGGATGAAAATGTTTAAAGTACCTATTATTTTAAACAGCAAGATCTTCAAGAACCGTTGGTCAAACCATAAAAGATCGACTGTACAATGCAGTCATATGGAAAAAAGAACCAAGTATATGATTGTAAATATAAAAATGTATATGAAAGAGAATAACAGTTGTAAGTAACCCTCAACTTGTTCTAAATCTTAAATCATTGGATTATATATTGGTAGATTTTTAGATTTTCATTTTAAGGTAGTAAAAAAAATGAAATTCTTAAGGTTGTACGTAGTGTGAAGAACAGAAGAGCATGTATGAGAAGGTTAATAGGTGTGGCAGGAGTAAGAGATAATTGTCAAGATCGATCCAGGTGGCGATCGATACTCTTTACCTGTAGCGTTGGGGACGTAGAGGTGTGAATATAATATGTATGTACTTTATGTATGATGAATCGTAAGTGGGTTTTATATGGTTGCACCGTCAAGAGTAATTACTACGAGAGAACCTGTCCATGTCACAATTCAGTAATTGTGGAGATTGACGGAATTTCGATGTGTATGTTGGAATATGTATATGTTATTGTTATGCTATATTATAATTAACAGAATAATTCATAGTATTTATTTATACAAGTATTTTTATCGTTGTAATAATAGGTTATATGATAGCGATGTTCACTGAGCAGTATTTGTTGCTATTCATTAAATCATAATTTGTATACTGTATACATGTTATGCTAGTTAATAACAAATCATCAGGAGTTGATATTTTTTTTATATTATCAAGAACCAAAGACGGTCCCAGTTCCGACGGATAACTCTTGATCAACAGACATTTAGTTTAAAGCATATATTACATAAAGGTTTTTATTTTTTTACTTACTAATGTACATTCTTAGTACGTTATTTGTTTACAGTCTTGTTTCGGTTACTGTAATAATAGTTTTTCTTATTATTCCACAGACAACTTCGTAAGCGTAACGCGAAGAAGTCGAAGGAAAACGACAAGAAGCCGCTGATCAACAAAAAAGGTTCCATTCAAGAATTGGATCTCGACCTGTCCTCCAAAGCATCGTAATGTTTCTGTGATAAAATGTACTGTGTACTTAGATAAGCAATTGTTCTGTACTTCACATGGCTATTGACTTAAACTACAAATAAAATCGTTCAATTGAACGAATGAATTGATTTCATTCGTTCTTAGAACTGCAGGAGTGAATGAGTCTGATTGATACTTTCGTTCACTATGTAAATTATTTTAGCAGGATAAAAGTACAGATAAGGTCAATTACATCATTTCTAAATAAAATCGCAAATATACGATTGTAGAGCTTTCTTATGTTATTGAGGCTTTAAATAAATAAATCATGTCTCTTTTTTGTTCATTATAAATAAATGTGAATTTAATGGATGAACGAATGAAGTGACATGTTTTACGTGAGCAGATTATTTAGTGTTGCTGTCACATTATATGAAATTTTGATACCTAAATGACGTATGAACTTCAAATAAAAAAGGAGCAGAAACGTGTAGTACACAAAAGCATATGTTTTAAAGGACGAGAATACGAATACTGCGCATATAAACTTGAGACGTTTCCATTCTATTGTAATACGAAGAAGAATATGTCCTAAATATATGCTATAGAGCTTCTATTGTTAGCTATTTTGTTACTGGCAACAATTTTTATTTAATTAAGAAGGTTAAACTATCATGTTTCAATTATTACTACATTTACGGTTTATTCTGTTTAAAAAAAAACGTTTAGTTTGGTGACATTTAAAGTGACAGGTGGATGACAGATGATCATTCATATCGGCTCCTCGAATTTTATGTTAGAACAAATTATGTGATAAAGAAATATTTTTGTAATTACAGTATTATAGAAGTTAAGAATTTGAATGATCCTTATAAAGTAATGTTTCGGCCCTATTCTCTTATTTTGGCATATTTTGTAGCCGATGGAAAATGATATTAGCCTTTTTGTCTCCACTTTAACCAACTGTCTTATTTTACCGAAAACATTTATTCAATTACAAAAGCAACCCCTACACTATCTTCTTTAAATCTTTTGTTAAATTCAGTTCGTAGAATCAATGAATGAAATAAACAGTTATCTAAAATAGTAATTTGAAAATTTTTGGAGGTATGTAACCTGTTGTTTCACACAATCTTTGCGAAAATAAATGTTTTAATTCATATATAATTTAAAGCCTTATCCAACCATGTATATTAGCAGAGCTAGATTGGTTTAAAGCGTACTTACACCAAGCTGATCCTATGTGTCCTATGTTATTATAGATTTAAATATGTTAAAACTAAATTTTATTATTCTGGGACCTTTTAAAATATATTTTAGGTTAAGTAGATGATAATTTGCAGTAATCTGAACCTTATAACTTACGTAATAAAGCGTTCCTTAAAACCCAGTTAAACCAAATAATTGAATGAATGATTTGTGTTTTGTTTCTTATTTAATTTCGCTCAAATGTTTAAGCTGTGTGACGTATTATAATTGTGATAATATAAGTTGATTAAGTTTGTTTTCTTTTAAGCCTTGTCTGTACTTAGGCATTTATACCTGTTTACCGTATGCACGCATTTATATGACAAACTCTTTGTTATTTAAACATTATTAGCATTATTTTAACGTGAAAGTTTTAATGTATTGATAAAAATAAACAGCTACGTTATCAAAGTGTAATGTGGGTTTACGTAATTAAGGTAATTTAAATGTTTTCTTTTAAATAGTAAATTCGTACTTAGTATTTTTAAATACGTAGCAACTGAGCTATGCGACGATTGAAGCTATAAACGAACTATATTGCGTGCGTTCGGTAAGCAAGATGAAATATAGTTAAAGTTAATACGAAAATACGTTATGTTATTGATAATACAAATTTAAGGCTATAGTCACAAACTTGCTCTTGTGATAGCGAAAAACTTTGTAAGACACTACATATAGATAAACACTTAATCCAATGATGTTTTTGCCAATATAGGCTAGACTATTGAATTATATAATTCTCTTGTTTTAGAATCATCATTACTAACATAAAGTTGGCAGAAACTTAAATGTATGGCTCTCTGTTCATATCTATTAGATGCCAGTACATCTGCGTAAGTCGTCCAACTATATAAGCGAGATAATACCCATGCGTTCTTTAAAACGTTCCAAAGGTTTTTGGCTGTCAGAATGATTTTATAACCAGTTAAGTATATTGTTCATTAGATTGGTTATCTTTTAATTTTCTGTAACTCCAGTGTGATTAAATGTACTATATTTATATTCAATTTACAAGAAAACGGAACGTATATTTTATAAATAACGTTTTAGGCTTACGTATATTTTATAAACAACGTATTACCTTGGTTACCCATGTTGCAATGACCATGTTCACGGGTCAACTTTGACTTTGTTTATAAATTGAAAACTTTGTTGACTTTGTTTATAAATTGTATGTAAGGCATAATCACCGTTTTATTATAAAATAAATATAATTCGTCTCTCAAAAATTGGTTTATATTATTCTGATTACGGAACTATTAAATATGATTATAAAAGTCTTTCATGTACATAAACAAAAATGTGGTTGGATTATCAGTGTGTATATAAGTAAATGAATAGTCGTGTTATAAAGATTTTTCGCTAAACAGGGCAGCTGTACTATTTTTGTAAACATAAATCGTAGTTAGGTTATAACGAGAAATGTTGATTGTTATAATGTTACTTATACAAACAAGCTAATGCAATATGAAATCATTGTGAAGTTGAAAATTATATACATTTGTAAAAATAAAATCAAGATCATTGTTGTGGCTTTTTATTTACGTACCAACATTCACGACTCTACTCCCCAATGGGTTAGGCAGAGAATATAGATCGACACTTTGAATGGCAGGTACCTACTGAGAAACTTTTTTACCCTAACACATAAATATAACATACATACGCTTCACGACTTGTGCATACACACTCTCTTTTTTATTATGGCGGGGTAGTCAGAGGCTTGAGTGCCCGTCTCCGAAATTTCGAAGGCATGTTAGGCATGGGTCACTCGAGGCCCGCGTTTCACTTGGCAGACAGCACCCAACGTGATAGGTAGTGAACCGTATCGCCGTATATAGGCACTGGCTATTACCTATCCCGAGGGATAGGCAGGTTTCCTCACGATGTTTTCCCTCACCGTTAGCGACTGTAAATTATGTACGTACTTGAAATACACATATTTAATTTCATTCATTGGTACATGCCAGAGCCGGGATTCGAACCTAGAACCTTTTCTCATAAAAAGTCCGACGTCTTACCCACTGGGCTACAGCCGCTCCCTCGCCTGCCTTGACCATTAACCCTTGCGGGGTAGTCAGAGGTTCAGTTCTGCATTTCCGAAATTGCGAAGGTAGTAATTCTATGGACACCTCAAACCTTCGTGTTGACCAGATAGTCAGTAGTCAATGTGACGGCTGGTCAGCCATCTCGCCATTTACAAGCACTAACTATAACCTTTTCGACGAACAGGTAGGTTTCCTCACGATGTTTTCCCTCACCGTATAATTCGATGCATTTCGTAATTGTACATAGAAATTTTAGAAGTCTAGCGCGGAGCCCAAAACCGATCGAGATGGCAGAGCACTTTGGATGCCCTCTGCCGCATCTAGGGGACATAGGACCTTAATAATAATAACATAGAAATTATTTAAATTCATTTCCATAGCTAGATGCTCAAGCGGGATTTGAACCCTGTACCCACTGATACAGAGCCAAGCCCCAAACAACTGAGCTACATAAAATTTAACTCATTCGGAGCCAACGACACGCCTCGCGTGTCCATGAAAATTCTACTCGCCACGCCGCGGACACGTTTTCGATTATATCTCGAAAAGTACATGAAAAAATTTAATAAGAATTTGTATACATGGTATTTACTACACGAATAACCATATATTCACGTGGTTTCTACTTTGAAAGAAGTTATGTTTATACTAAAAACGAACCCCTTGTGGGATGCCAAGAACACGCGACGCGTGTCCACTTTGAGTATGCGACCAGAGGTTCTAAAAGTTTGTTTAACTTTCCATCAAACTCACTACGTTAGCTTGTTTATTATAATATTAGTACTTACACAATAATATGTTTCTGAGTGATTTTAGTCGATAGATGAGTAAATAATTTATATACTATACAATATTATAAGTTTAATAATATATAAGTAAGTTTGAGAATCACATCATATTTAATTTACCTATTTACCTAAATATCCATATTCCGCCATAATTCCTGGTTTAAAATCACTATACTGTTGCCACAACCTTATCTCTTTCGTAGCACAAACAGAACTAAGGAAATAAACTACCACAATGTATTATTAACGTATTTAGAAACATGAAACTTGCCGCAGAGCCAGTGGACACGCGTGGCGTGTCCATTTTTTCTTAGTCGCGGAGCCGCGGACACGCCTCGCGTGTTCATGACCGTTTGTATGGCGGCTCCCCTAGTAAGACGCTGAAAAATGGCGCGGCGTCGAATGAGTCCTGTGATATTGAGCGTTAGTCAGTACATCACGTTCGAGTAATAGTGAATATATATGTTGAGAACTGGGATAACAATTAAAATTCATAATCATAAAAAATCTGTGCTTTATTCAATAACACTCAAGCAACACAAGTACAATATTAACATTTATAGTTACATTAAATAAGTAAATACAAAGTAAAACTAATTTTATTTATAATATAAATCTCTGATTACCCTTATGTGAGGATACGGGCGTGATAAATCACTACCCAATCACGTTAGGTAACATTTTACGTTTAATTAATACAATGCGTTAACGCCAGGATCTTTAATAAACTGCCGAATTAATTATGAGGTTATGATGATATATTTTTACGACCTTTAACCCTTGCGCGGTAGTCAGAGGTTCCACAATTGCGAAGGTAGTAATTCTATGGCCACCTCAAACCCACGTGATGACCAGGTAGTCAGTACTTAATGTGACACGTGGTAAGCCTTGTTACCGTTTATAAGCACTGACTACTATCTTTTCTGAAGAATAGGTAAATTTCCTCACAGTGTTTTCCCTCATTTTAGCTAGTAACACAACTTATTTAAAGTATGAATTAGGTATACCCTGCACATTCGAAAAGACTGACATTTGGGTGTAATCGTAATTGACTGGCAGATTTTCGAGGTCTAACTCTATATTTTAATAGTTTGAGTTTTAGTACAAAATATAAACAATTGTAATATTAATGCCGCTAATTTTATAAAACAAGTACAGAGTTACAGCTTAGTGTGGTCAGTGGGTTGTTATAGTATGGTGTAAAGTTATATAATAGTCATGATTATTATCTCATTCATAAATACAATAAATGTGACTCACAAATTGTTTCTTAATATATGCAGAGGAAATAATCAGCTACCTTTATAAAGACCACAATTCAAACGTCTTATATTCAACTGTTCAGTAACATAGGCATTTCTCATATTTTTTCATATATTTCATTAATTTTTCATAGGTTGCAGCATTGTTTTATCAACATTCTTTAAAATCTAGCGTTCTAGCTCAGTAATTACGCTTTTAAAAGATTTAAATTTAATAAAGAAGGCATTCAATTTTATTAATACATTCGATTACACATACAATAACCTTGCAAAAAATGTTACATTATTGAGTTTCAAAACAAAACGTTACAAAATCAAGCAAACAGCTAAAGTTGTCAAAATTTAAATTCAGTGATTCAACTTTTAAAAATGATTTGACAGTAATACATATGTATATTAGGTATATTGTACCCACATACACTCTAAAATAACAATGTTAAGCTAGATTCATTCTAGCCTATAATTATTTACATAATAATATAACAATTATTATACAAAATATTCAAATACTTAAATGCAGACTCACAAATCGTAGACCACAGATTGCGATTACTGCATTAAAAGCTTCTGCGTTTATTTATCTTACCCAAAACTGTACTCATTAAGCAGGTAACTTGTAACACCACACTGCATCTTTTCTGAAAAAATAATAAACAATTATTAATTTAAAATGAATGGTTTTAACCTCTATGGGTATTGATATTCCTAATGAGCTACCACTGTTATTCAATGCTCTTGTTTCAACAGATAACCAGCACCACATATTACCTATTGTAGGTACAGGTTTATTCATAAATACATGCTTTACTTAAGTAATTGAATAGAATTTAAATACAGGCATTAGAATAAATAAGATATGACAGTCAGATAGATAAGGAAGAAGGGTTACGTAAAAAGTATCTACAACCTCCTTCTTCTAGTGGCAATCCATTACTGGAGGTCTGCCGTCAGCTTGCTGAAACTTTTTTTGTCCCTAGCCATCCGGAAATACAAACTAATAGGCGTCTCTTCTCATCCTAGGAATGCGCGTGTGAAATTAATGTTTGTGACATTTTAATATGTTTCATGTAATATGATAAATTTTTATATAGCTTAGCTAAGTACATTAATAACATCTTTCATGTGGTTAATTTTCCACCCTACAACTAACTATGCTTAGAACTTGGACATAATGATAATGCGATAAAATGCGATGTAACTCTATATTATAACTTACCGTACATAAATAGATTTTAAACCTCACCTCTACGACCTGAGCGCTTCCAGTCTGGTCTGCATCTCATCAAGCTCGCTCTCATCCGGTTCCTCTACAGTGGCAGTGGTTGCGGTTTCCTTGGAGGTGGAAGGCACTCCCACTGCGGTTGGGGGCGCTGGGGCTTCACCCAGCTTGCCTTGCGTGAGTTCCCATAGGACCTGTATTGATATACACAGACTCAAATGAGAATCTTGAAAACAGTAATTCCTTGGGCTAAAAGCGACATAATTGCAGTTAAAAGAACTGTCATTGTTAAGGAACCAAGTATCAGCATATTAGAATAAACAAACACTCACATACTTCAATATCTTTTGGAGCAACCTGGGACCTTACTCCACTAATGCATTGTAGACACAATATTCACTCTCCACTATGTGCCAGTGTCAAATTACGGCCACTAAAGTATTACTGTATTGATACTGAAGTAATATTGTGCCTACAATGCATTAGTGGAGTAAGGTCCCTGCACAAACTTCAGAGAAAATTTTCCGACACTTTTAGCATAACTAGTTTTAACGGTATTGAACTGGAATATTAGTGACTAGTTACTAATCATGGTAATCCACTGCCTAATAGATTTCAACGTTCCTGGTTCCTTATTCATCTCAGCTAAAAGTTAATTAAATATTATTTATTACATAAACTGAACACTACTTTCTAGGATAAAACATACAAGGGTCTAACTGAAGAAGTAAAAGTTCCCCAACCACAAACCAAATATAAAGAGGACCTGGCGTAAGGAGCGGTTCCCGTTACGCGGTGCGGAGGCCAAATGGTGTGTTTTAATAGGTGCGGAGTCTAAAAATGTGTAGTAGAAAAAAAAATACCTAATTTGATTGGCCAATACCGTGTTGTAATTGGTTGTAATATCCCCCCTGCATCACGCGTACCTTGTTAGTTTCCATACTAATATTGCGCAAGGCCCACTCTTCTTATTAATTACTCCATGTCCCCAACCAACCTTATCAATCTCGCTCTGTGCCGCTTCCTCCATCTCCTCTTCATCTTCCATGCTGGAGAAGGTCTCGTCCATCATCTCTTCAATGATGCCGGTTCGCATCATCTCCTTGGACATATCCTGCATGGTACGCGAGATCTCTGGTATACGGATCAGGGCCTGCATTGCTTGCATGACCTGTGAAAGGGAATTCATATATGATTATGCAATCTTATTGTATGTTTTCTGAAGGAATTAATAATTGTTACAGTAATAAAATTAATAATGATTGAAATATCTTACCTCTGTTGACTTCTGTAATGATCCTGCAACTCGTAATGTTGCTGAAAATAACAAAAACATGAATTTAAATATGAGTATTGTATGAGTTGATTTTGTCACTAGGTTCTTTACACCCTGAAGAAATGTATGGTTTATGACTGGTAACACTTTCAGGGAAGTAATTAATTGAAGTAAACATAAAATATTTTTTTATAGTTAAGAATATGTTGTTAATTACATTATTGGGAAGAAAGGCAAGTGATATACATTGTCTATAGATGTTGTAAGTTAATGTAGCAGTGAACGATTCATGTCTATCACAGAACAAATGACCAACGGTAGAGATATGTTATGCTAAAATATGCTATATTTGATAGACGGATAGCTACTAATTCCCCACGGGGACCGACTCTCCCACCAACGTTACCTTCCCCTATCAGCGTGCCATGCCTCATACTGAAAGTTTGTTCATAAATGAAAAGATCTATACATCTGCATGACATTGATTGATGGGAGCCTACTCCTTGTGAAACATAGTTTGGGAAGCTTCCCGACCAGTTCAACCAGTAACCTCTAAAAGGTTACTAGTACAGGCTAGATAAGGGAGAAAAACTAATCATGTATTGTAGCATATCCTTGGGAAGGCCAGCAGTGAACTGATGTAGGCTGAATTATTGTTATGGAGTTATTACAAACAATTTTACAGGATAGATAATAACATGTACTCACCTAATTGGTTTTTCATCTGCAACTGAACAGAATTAATATGTGCTTTACTTGTGTATATTTTCGTTACAGCTTTCCTTGATCTAATTATCTCTTTAGCCAATATATTGCAGATTTGTTTATCATTTTTCGCGACTGCTTCTTTCAATGATTTTTTAATTTTATCTTCTTCTCTCTGTATAGCTAGAAAATAAAATAGTACAACAAATTATTAAAAGGCATTAGTTGAAAGTATCTGGTAATAACATACAAGATCCAAGTTAGTTTTGTTTTAGCGTTAAATTGAGAAATGAGTCATACATCAGTAACCTTTATTGACAGGTCGAAAATTACCTAATTTGGTCATACTACCACACGTAAACGGATGACAAGGATCAGGAAAGGAAAGGTGATAGACTGTACCAGTAATGAAATACTAAAAACAACGCATACCTCTTATTTGACGGTCCAAATTGTATCCTTCTTTGCGAAGTTTATGAACCCACTCATTTACCTGCGAACATAGTTTAAATTTATTAGCCTCTACATTGTCTAAAGGTTTTAAAGCATTTTAAAGGAAAAGAATTACCATTTCTTTGGGATTCCGTTCGGGACTTTTTCCAAATAAACCCATTTTTAAGGATTTTCAGGGAATGTAATATCTTTGTTGTGTTTGCTTAGATTTTACTAATAATACAATACAATTCCATTCAAATGAATTGAATTGAACCTATTAAATTTTAGGTTGCCATATATTTTACTGTAGATAATAAAAATAAAATACTGTTTTCTATGTAATTATGTATTTTATAATGTATTTTAAGTGTAAAGTTCTTTTACAAAATATAAATTTGGGACATTTAACAAAATGTAAAGTAATAAGGAAACTTATATAGTAACAGTGTTTTTTTATTTGTAGTAACATTGACGTTAACAAGAGTTCGTTTTTTGATTGTTTGTAGATCAAATTCGTAAACAAAATTCAGCTGCATCGTGCGCATTTATTTTGTTTTGTTTGAGATTTCTACACAATGTTTTGTTTTTACCAGGACATTTTACGTAATTTGCGATAGTGTTCTCTGATTCAAGTTGTCGTTACGTCTCAAATTCTGGAATATACAAGGTATGTTAGAAACTCTTAACTTTTTTATATTTTTACGTTGTGTATTTATACCAAGGCCTCGTAATTCTGAAAATCATGTTGAAATTATAGAATATAGTTTGGAGTTAAATTGGAAATAAATTCAAATTCGTATCTTATTGAGAAATTTCACGAAAATTATCAATGCTTGTTTACCGATTCATAACCTATTTCCAGTGTATTTCCGAACTGCTAATTATAGTTTACTTGGCATTATTTCGACCTTAAATAATACAATGATGTCGGTATAACATTATTCGTTGATACGTTTGGCATACGTTCAGTCTAACATGTGTTTGTGTGATTGTTAAATCTAATTGTGTTTTGACTATTTAACCAATAGTAATCAAATCCCTTTCTGTTTGTATTACTGTTGTTACAATTATATAACAGTACAATCTGAACAAATATGATGTGATAAATATTGAGAAAGAAATCTTGAGCTGTTTGTACATTGAGCAAATGGATAAAACAAATATTACTATAGGAATGGCTAGAATCGAGGTAACTATTCACCTTTTTTTGTACCACTTTTTTAAAATATGTAAACAAATAGATGAGCAAGTCCGTGGAGAAAGTACATATTACACATGTTATCCCTTGCATACCTATAGTCATGCTCTCAATACAATTGATAGGAGTACAACTGGAGAATCAAACGGCACAGCAAACACCCAGTAAAGCACACTTTGTTAGGCCCAGTAGATTTAATTTTTATTTCTGTGCAATAGCTAATAGTACTAGAGTTTCCTGCTGCTATGTTAAGTCAGAGGTTAACATATCCATCTATATAATTGCGAAGTACATAGGAACCCACGTTTCACCAGTTTGTCTTCACTTGATGTAATAGATGCTGCAACCATACAAGGATGCCATCTCTTGGCAATGATCTGAATCTTACAGGTTGATAAAACCTCATGACATAAAATGTTACTTTATTCATAATTATCAGAGTCCTAATGGCCTTGATCTGCAATATTGTTGACAGGTCTCTAACTCATTGCCCAATAGATTTTATAGTTTCTTAGTCGCCTCCTACAGTAATTTTCCACATGAGACACATGTCACATACATAGCGCAATACAACAGTTACATCCTGTTGATGTTAAATGGCTTGTGAATTATTATGCAAGGCTCTTGTGTGTGACATGCAGTCTTAATAAATGAACAAGTGTTTGAGCTAAATAGAATATTATTTAGTTGCCTTTCTTTTGAGATAATTGTGTTATTAGTTAATGGAATCTATTGACCCATAACTAGGCTAGCAGTGAGATACCAATGTTCCATATATTAATAGTTGTATTGATAATCCTGTTTTCTATGTTAAACATGACATTACATACATATCCATACACATCTTTTTATCCCATTTAGGGTTGACAGAACATCAGTGATATAATATCTCCTATGGCACTTTTTAGCATCAATATTCTGGTTGTGTTGTCATAATGGAACATTGGTGAAAAGTTGCTAGCTCTTCGCCCAATAGATTCTATTTTCCCTTAGTCACCTCCTATGATATGCCGGGAAGAACAGCAGCTAGTTAGCATTATTTTTTCGTCCTAGACTAGAATAGGACACAGGAAATGTTATGTATGTATCAAGGTCAGAATTCCGCATAATATGATCTACTTACAGTTACATATTTATTTAGTTATCAGATTATTTTATGTATTTTTATCTCACATTCAATGTCACATGAAATCATTTTCATCTACCTAGACATGCGATGTAATTACAAACAGTACCTACATACATGTTATGCCAATTTTCGTTTAGAGAATCACAGTATTCTATTGCTCTAATTCCTGGTATATCACTGGTGGTTCATTGACATCTAAATAGTTATTTTCATGTAACCTTATTTTTTATGTAACCTTTTTAGTCTTGTTTGTTTGACAAATTAAATACAAGAGTGATAAAATTACCTGATAAGACTTAAATCTTATGGCAGCGGGCAAATAGAAGAGCATACAAGTGTAGGTTAATGGATGGATGGATGTGAATGAGGTATTGGTAGGTAGGGATTTGCAACAATCATTCAAGGTGGCTATTGTTAGTCTTAGTCTATCCCTTTGTAATAAAATGGCTGTTGTTGGAGACAGTTTACTGACAGTCACATTAGTATCTGACTATTTGGGACCCAAATCCACTGATGTTATTTTGCAATATAGGCTTGAGTCCCTGGTTGCGAGTAGGTTTGAAGTGGCAATAGTAGTTAATACTAATGAACACGCGTACCTCTGACTACTCCGCTAGTGTTAATGTCTTATGTATGGATTGAACTAAATGTAATCTGTAATTGAAACCATAATATTAGCACCTATTGCGGAAGCTTCCGAAAGGGACTTAATTTACGGATGTAAACAGCTGTGTTTCTTTTGGCTGCATTCCAATTAGGTGTTCGTTACGTACGTAATCCATTTCGGCGCATAATCGTGCGATTGTGCTAGTTTGGGAATTGAATATATATTGTAACTATCTGTTCATTCTGCTCGAGAAGAATTCTTTGTACGTATAATATATGTTTCAAAAGACTCATTAATCGTACTTTTGGCACCCGTGTGTTCAGAAGACAGTTGATTACTATTAATGTCCCTAGGATCGGTGATCGCCGAATATAAAGTCAAACATTAGTATGTTATGTGAAGTGAATTGAAGTTTCATATTTCGGATCCCATCAGTGAAAACCTCATGCTATTCTGCGAACGAGGCAATAATCCGTGGCTTTACACGGTGACATTGATCACCATGTCACTGTCAGGTGCTTTTTATTTAATAACAAAGGGATTGGATATGACAATTAAAGAACTATGTATTATGATTAGAAATGGAGGCTTCTGTGTACCCTAAACGGATGATGGTCGTAATATGTACATTTACACGAAAATACACGTACTTTTGTTGGCTTCAGTAGGTTTAAACGAGGTGTTGATTTGATGAATAGTCTAATTAAATCCAACTTAATATGCAATAAGGTCTGCTCAGTCAACGTGTTTTGCAATCGTTATTTGTCATTCTGCCTACTTGGATACCTACTTGGCGTCTATGCAAGCGATTCTATTATGGAGGCCGCAGATTGACGCCCTAGTTGGTTTGGGACTTCAATTGTAACCAGCTGGCTTGTGTTTTCTTAAGTAGTTTTCGGTAGTTAGGTTGAAAATAGTTTAAACGTACTAAATATTATTACATAATCGGTGGGCTGAAAAGTCTTCTACATTACTAAGAAAAAAACTTTTTTTTGGTAAAACTCAATTATATTATTCAACATAGTTGCCTTCAAGGGCGATACAGCGATTATAGCGATCTTGCAACTTTTCGATACCAGTTTTATAGTACGATTACTCTTTGGCCTCAAAATGGGCCTCATTTTCGGGAATCACATCATCATCGGTCTTAAATTTCTTACCAGCGAGCATTCTTTTCAGGTCTGCGAACAGGAAATAGTCGCTGGGGGCCAGGTCTGGAGAGTACGGTGGGCAGGGAAGCAATTCGAAGCCCAATTCATTGATTTTTGCCATCGTTTTTAGCGACTTGTGACACGGTGCATTGTCTTGGTGAAAAAGCACTTTTTTCTTTTTCAAACGCGGCCGTTTCTCTACGATTTCGGCCTTCAAGCGCTCCAATAGCGCAATGTATAGTTGCTGTTGATTGTTTGTCTCTTCTGGAGATAGTCAATGAATATTAATCCATGTGCATCCCAAAATACAGACGCCATCACCTTGCCAGCCGACTGTTGTGTCTTTTCACGCTTTGATGTGGGTTCGTCGTCTGCTCTCCATTCCGCGGACTGCCGATTGGACTCCGGAGTGTAGTGATGGAGCCATGTTTCATCCATTGTCACATATCGACGCAAAAACTCGTCTTTATTGCGGTTAAACAACTCCAAACACTGCTCCGAATCATCAACACGTTTTTGTTTTGATCGACTGTGAGCTGATGCGGCACCCACTTTGCACAGAGCTTCCACATGTCCAAATATTCATGCACGATATGTCCAAAACGCTCTTTCGATATCTTTAGGGCCTCAGCTATCTCGATCAACTTTACTTTACGGTCATTCAAAATTATTTTGTGCACTTTTGTGATGTTTTCTGGTGTAACAGCCTCTTTTCGACGTGCACTGCATGCATCGTCTTTGGTGCTCATATGACCAGTTTTAATTTTGCAAACAAGAATTTTACGACTAAATATTCTGGAGCAGATGTGGGATAATGCTTATCAAGAGATTTTTTGGCTTCAGTAGCATTTTTTCTGATCAAAAACTAATGTTTGATCAACGCACGAAATTCTTCTTTTTCCATTTTTTCTAAATGACAAAAGTTGCTTAACTCTTCCTGCTGTAACTCACGAACTAATCGTCCGATCGCTGACAAATTTATATATATTTCGTTTGAAGGTTGGTACTATCTAAAACTGATATGGATTTAATACTAGTAACGCCATCTATATGTGAAGTAGAAGACTTTTCAGCCCAACTGTTATAAGAACGTTGTAACAATAGTATACAGGGTGGCGCATTCAAAACGGTCAGTATGGGAAAGTCTGAAACTATAAGAGATACGAAGATTTGTTCTTAGGAACCATGTCACCGATTTTGATAAAAAGAAAAACTGCGTTCATACTTTCTTTGAAAAAACAACTGTATCCAGTACAGGAATCGAACCTGGTTGCTTTGAAAAAATTAATTGGCCCTTTTCACTTTTTCTTTTTAAATATCGATTGTGTAGGTCTTAAGGGTATTGTATTCCAAAAATAAATTCACGAACTGTCAAAAATCCGACATTTCTAGCGCAGCAGCGCTGAGTACATTGCGCGTTAGTGCTGTTTTTAGCGGTTGGACAGAATATAAAATATAAAAAGGCGCGAATTTCAAAACATCGCGAAACGATGAAACGTTTATGGGAGTTTTATATTAATAATATAATTGATTTTTAAACTCAATAGTGTGCCGATTGCAAGACAATTTTTTAATTGCTAAATAAAACGTACATTATCTATCTATCTAACATAAAATAAACATTGTGATGATTTTTCTACAATCCAGACCGACTTCTTAGCAGATATTCTCTTTCGAACGTGACAGATAGTTTTGATCATGACGACGCGCCGCCGCGGCGTGTAAATTGCAGATAGTTATATCAATAAATACGTATCGTTTCCATATGATGTAACGTATAAACTGATATTCTCACCCAAATCCAGATGGTAATCAATCCAACACGAAATAAATTCAAGTTTTCCAGTGTTTGTAATGATGCTAGTACAGATTACATTATGTATGTATGTAGGTATGCAACTACCTAACCACTCATTTACTGACTCCGAAAGGTTAACGAATTTGTAAAACTATGTTTTTAGATTATAATGCTTTTGAAATAAATGTTCTTCAACGAAAGATCGGCTGTAGTCATTTTTCATATGCGTAAGTATTATGATAACCTAGGTTAATTCAGTTCATTCACGGTAAAATTATATAAGTACCTATTCTACAATACTTTTTACCATATTGTAGATATAGTAGTCATACAATTTATTAGTTACATTTACCCACACTACACATATTGAAATAAAATTGAGCTCATGAATTTAAGTGTAAACTCGTTACAATGCATAAAACCTAATTTTATTTTGCCCTAATACTGCTTGATTTTGCGACTAAATTTACAAACGGAATATGTACTAGGATCACAGACTTTTATAGGCGGGCAGTCGTACGAAAAATGTAAATGTCTCGATTTTCATACAGATATCTTTTGATCCTGATAAACTACTATTATACTGTCAATTATTTGTTTATGTGTTATGTAATGTCAATAATGTTTTTGCTGAAATATTTTATGTTGTGATCGTAAAATAGGATTTTACGGTTGTGATTTATACACCGGTTCTCGTTCTATCACCGAAGTTAAGCAACGCAGGCGTGGAAAGTAATTGGATGGGTGACCATTTAAATTGTTCACGTGCTGTTGTTTTAGTGAGGGAACCTGGTTTGGTTATGTAAGGACTTAGTTAATCACCTATTACATTGGCTATTGATAATCAGGTAACGATTGGGTTTCGATTGACAAAAAAATGCAAAAAAACTTAGTTGCCACTCAACATCTGACTACCCCGAAAGGGATGTGGGATGTGACGCAGCCATATCAATCGGGGTCGGCGGCAGCGACGTAATGTGAGCACAGTATTTTGTACCTATTCAGGATTATAAAACTATAAACACTGCGCACTCGTAGATAGTTTTCAGATACTTTAGTAACTACGATTTAATTATATGCATTGAAATTGTCTTGTTGCTTGTTGTTTTGTCACGATGATGTGTCTTCTCGGCATACTCAAAACACATACACCTGACCTCACAAAGCGTACCTACCTATTTTATTATTTGTTAATTTGATATAGTAACAGTCTGGCGTATTTAAAATGAAAGTAGTAAGATGATTATTAGCTCTCGGAATCTGTAACTGTCAGCTATTCTTTTACGTTTAAATATGGTTTAGACCACGAACCTTTGTAATTGCTCTTTGGTATAGAAACTAGCACCAGATGTAAGTACCTCTGCGTCCAAATGCTGGAATGAAATACCTCCACCTATTCGCGAGGTTGCTTCTAGGGGAGCTTTCTACCTTAGGTATAAGGCTTGTCTTCTCGAACAACAAAAATCCTTACCCTAACTCCTATCAATGTCTCACCTTGTCAGTGCAAATACCATAGTTATATATTTTTCTTTCTATATATGAGTTTGAATAAATGTGTATGTGTATGCAGCCTAGCTGCATCGTATACTGAGGCAGCACCTTTTCACTGCATCAATGGTTTTTTACATACCTATATTTTTTCCATGTTTGTGTTTTGTTAATGTAGTGAATAAAGTTTCTTTCTTTTTTTCTCTGTAGGTGTTAAGATTTGCAAACACACATCGTGTATTGATATACAATTTACTACTTACATAAGCTCCTGAAATAAGTATACTATAAATTTAGTTATAGTCTATAATGTATGTAAGTAATGGTTACTGCACTAAAATATTGTTTGTAATAATAGGAACCTATTATTTAATTTTATAAATGCTCATATTAAGGTTACATTACACTTTGATTAGTGACTAGGTATGGACATCTACTGATTAGTGTAAGTTATTTCCTGTGTATGGAAATGAGTTCTATTTTTAGCGAGTAACCTTGTCCAGCGTTCCGTCACTGCCCCCTCACTCATCTAAAATAAGTTAAAATCAACGCTAATATAAGTCAATATCAAATCAGTATCATGAATTAGATTTAAATTTAATTAATAATAATTTAGATTTAATACTGGCCTTACAGAAAAAAATAAGATGACAAATTATCTGCGTGTATCGTTACAACTTGGTTACAACAGCACAATGTCCAGGCTTTAGACTGGCCTGCGCAATCTCTAGACTTAAATCCTATTGAGCATGCCTGGGATATGCTTCAGAGAAGAGCTCTAAGAAATTTCCCAGAAGATATTGTCAGTGAAAACCATCTTTTCTTGCATCTTAGCAGGACTTGGGACAATATTCCACAACGGGATATTGACACCCTTGTTTTAAGCATGCCGAACCCCTGCAGATGTGTCAGGAATGTCTTAGGAAGATCTACACATTATTGATTTTCAGTGGAACACTATTTTAGTAAAAAAAAGTAAATGTTATGTTGAAGTTTTAATGTTTTAAAAATAAAGTTTATTTTGAAGTTTTATCAGAGGTTTTTCTCTTCTTCTAGATATTTTTAAATTACAACTTTCACTAAAATATTTTCATTTAATCAGATAGGCTAATAATCAAGGTTTAATTTAATATACAGGCACAGATGATATAATACTACAGATACAGGTGTCTTAACTAAAAGGTAGTATAATTTTAGTTATTTAGGTTTGAGTTAAATATCCCTAGACCATGTTGATGTGTGTATGTTCTTACAGATACCTACCACCTTATTCCAAAACAAAGTCGATGTTTTGTTATAGAAACAAGTCCGTGTAAAACAATTGCAGCCCCTTGTTTATCTCTGGGATAAATACTTTTGAGGTTACCTTTCTGTTTTAGTAGTGGCCAAGAATGTTTTTATATCTAAAATAAGTTAATATAAGTCAATATCAAATCAGTATGATGAATTAGATTTCTTGCAGATAAATTGTTGTTATTTCATTTGTAAATTCTTATGCATGAAGCATTTTTCTATAAATATCGATTCACAAAGCAATGCGGCGGGATAATAGGGGATATTTTATGTAATGTTATTTATGTTTGCGATATAAACAGGTTCCACACTACGATAGTTTCAAAAACACTGAAATAAATCACATCAAACTTGATATAACAAAATCATAACAAACTTTATTGTCATGGCGGATGCACGATCCGTATATCAATTGAGTTGTAAACGAAACAAACACTAATAAATTATAATCAGATTATTCAACAACTTATTATTTATTAATATATATTAAAAACATTGTAGTCATAAATATATAAAAGTAATCAATATTTAAATAATCAATCACTTGTGGTAAATAATTGTAATTTTATAGAAACAATAAGAAATAGTGTTTTGGAACGTACTTGAGTGAGTACCCTAACCCGACCTCCTGTAGAAGTCTGTGAGCCTAGTAATGCGCTTGTATTTTCGTATGGTTTTGAGCTGAAAAAGAACTTCAAATATTAGATTTATGCGTAAAGTTTGCCGAGGCAAACAATACCTACAGACTACTAAGCAAAATTTTGAGCAGCAGGATATGTATAATAATTATACATTTTTTTTGGTGCGACCTCCAATACCGCTATGAGAGCCTAGTGACCGAATTCGGATTTCGATAGCAATTTATCTCTAAAAAATTGCTCCGCGGCCCTTCTTGAGAGAGATGAGTCTGAGTCGTAAAAAAAACAAAATCTAACTGGCTGCCGTTCTTTCCGTATATCTGTCCGGTACCGGTATAACCTATTCTGCAGTACGCTAAAAACTCTAATTCAAGATGCCAAAGAGTATCCCAAATGCATAATTATTTATGATTTCGAGCATCACAAATGCATACTCAAACTCTGACTACCCTGAATTCGGTCACGGTCATTATGCATAATATATAATTATGTATATGTGTGTGTATACATACATACATATATATATACACCATAAACAACCTATCCTGGGGTTCACTAATTGTTGCCTACCTACTGGGAAGAAAGCTGAAGTGATGTCAGTAGGTATCATGTATGTATATTCTGAACTTCTTATCATAATATCCGAAACATCAAGCGGTAAATCAAAATTATGTACATTAATTATCATGATTTTTTCATATCATGTCTGACATACCTGTCATAGGCATAAATGACGCAAGAATAAATTTATATCAAATATGGCGTCGCATCAAGTAAAATACTTCTTAAAATATACATGTAGAATAAATCAACTTTAGCAGTTCCCTTCGAAAGAAAAAAATCGCTTGTAATATAATAAGCAATAACCTCAAACATCAAAGTGATTACACATTGTTTTCCAAATTTCACTTATTGAACTAATAAATAACTGATTTCGTGTGATTATCTAGCGGTTTAGCTGTGATCGCCAACAAAATGGACGTGCTCCCCACGCTGGCATTCGCCAAATTCTGAACGCGATCTATTGAAACTAGCGACTCGCGGCGGACGCGTTAGCTGTCCATATAAAAATGTATGAAACAGATGGCGGCCCAAAATTGGGCGTTTTATACTTACGAAAACTGCAGTATTATGAATAAAACAGGACCTAATATGTTTTTAGTCAAATTATTTAGTATTTAGAGAACCCATTATTGTATATTTTGATTTCAGATCTTACTTCGTGACGAAATAAACGAAAAAATACAAAACCCTGTTTGCGCCATTTTTCTGATTTTTTATCAACTTTATGCGTTTATATTTACGTAATTATTGATATTTAACTCTTGAAACTACTTCAGTCATCAATTTCAGTCTTTCATTATGCTACCTTGAAAGTATGATAGGTGTCAGTAAGTTCTAAATAGGTTTAAACTGAAAAATGAAAACACTCGTTTCGCTCATTTCCGCGAACAATACCCTTAAGCTGTAAATGTCTCTATGAAACATGGTGTCGTAAATGAATAAAATGCATTGTTTTGGCATACTTTAGTTTATCATAATACGAGTACTCGTAGTTTACATACACCGAAACAATATTCAACAGACATGTAAAATTGTCTCTATGGCTGTTTGTAGTTTTGTACTTCCCTACTTGTTACATACACCATATCATGTGGCATTAGCATTACATTAATCCTTTTAGAAAGTTTTGTTATCTACAGTAATCAAACACTAACAATCTATTGAAAAGTCCACTTAAAGTGACGTGTTAAACCATAATAGAAAATTTCTTGTGGGATTACGTTAAGGATGAATTTTACAAAACAAGCTATGACACCATTGAAGACCTAAAAGTAGCAATAAAGTCAACGTTGTAACGCAAAATTCACCACATGAAAATACAAACTTCAATAGTAAGATCTCTACCTAAACGTGTTAAATATTGTATTGAAAACAACGGTGATCACTTAGAAAACCTACTATGATAAACTAAAGTATGCCAAAACAATGCATTTTATTCATTTTCGACACCATGTTTCATAGAGAGATTTACAGCTTAAGACCTACACAATCGATATTTAAAAAGAAAAAGTGAAAATGGCAAGTTCATTTTTTCAAAGCAACCGGGTTCGATTCCCGTACTGGATACAGTTGTTTTTTCAAAGAAAGTATGAATGCAGTTTTTCTTTTTATCAAAATCGGTGACATGGTTCCTAAGAACAAATCTTCGTATCTCATATAGTTTCAGACTTTCTCATACTGACCGTTTTGAATGCGCCACCCTGTATATGTGATGTTAGGGTTTTTCGTAAAAGTTATTTTCACTCTTTCGTGCCGGTATCTTATGACAATCATGCTGTTTAATGTGTTGTTCTTCAATGAGGTAAAACACTGATACATTCCCCTTAATCAAATAAATATGTTACATCATTTCTTTCTAAACATATTCTGAAAGAATAATTACTTTAAAAATACCGAAAATATCAGTAATATGGTATACCAGGATCCGAAAATGAGGTTGTTAGTTCCCTAACCTCATTCTCTGTAAGGAGGTGGGTGTGACGTGTATGTATGCATTTAGTACATACATATATTCACGCCTCTATTTCAGTTCTAGTCCATAAGAGGATATGCAGAGACTATCGATCGCCACCTGGAACGGTCCTTACAAATCTCCCTTGTTTAACTCACACTCATCAACATTCTCATGCATGCTCTTCTATTCTTCACCTTCACCTTGAAAAGAATGTTTCCAATTTGATCTCTATGTATCCATGTACACACTAACAAGATTCTACATGTACAGGGAAGTAACAGTTGTGTTAATACATACTGATGTTCGAGTACTATTACGTCTCGTGCCACTGGCGTATAAATAAATAAAACAAAACAATGCTGTCAGTAAGCGGTTCAAAATCTAAATTTGTACAGGTGCCAGTGAGTGATCTGCAAAATGAAAGTCTAAAACTTGGCTCCGAGCACTTACTCATTGATTGCCTCTTACCCTTCACCGGTTCAACAACAAAACGAACACAACCGGCAATGGAATAAACAGTAACTTCGCTAGACTGTGTAGTGTAATTCATTGATGGCCATGTACGCTTGAACGGGTTACGAACGAAAATAAAACTAGCAATGGATCGTGGCGGATTTTCGTACGTGTAGCAGTCGAGTCACGCAGTGCGGTTTCCCGTCACTACTACACGAATATTTTAGTGTCGATTCATTCCTGAACGCGGGTACTTGTGTACCACGTCTACGCGTCAATACATTTAAATAATTTTGAAAAAATGTATGAAATTGACACTAATACAAACTAAATCTAGTCTACTGTGAATGCGGCTTAAGTGACGTGATAGTGTTTGTGCAAAATAAGGTTGTAACCTCTTTCGTGTTAAATTAATATTTTTTATTCGATTTCACTTATTTTTTGGTTGAGTTTCAATTGAAATAATTGAATTGAATTGATGTGAGGTTTACCCGGCCGGGGATTGCATCTTTCGGTGTCCGTGTTTCGTGGACTGTGAACGGCGGCTTCGTTTTGGATCACTGCCTATACGCTTCGAGTTTTTGCCTCAGTGTCCAGTTACATGTGTATATTATCGCTGTTATTAGCAAATACTGCATAGAAATCATATTGTTGTAGTGTTCATTCCCCCTTAGGATTTTCATACCCTATCCACTGATAATCTGAGGGAATCCCAAATCTTTCCATATGTAAATGTTTCCTATAATACGCCATAGGGTTTCGAAGTAGCCAAAAACCATAACACAAATCAGCTGATAGTAGTCACTGAACCTTTGTCTATCCCGAAAGCGAATAGGTAATGCACCTATATCTATAGTATCTAAATGAATTTATGCATCGGTTATAGTAAAGAAAACTATTGATCGATGCTTACTTTCATAATCTAGAAAACGACACTGACCTAGGGCAATAAATAGCAGCTGCATTCATAGTATTCTCTCGTTGATGTGGTACTACTTTTGTTAAACCGGTTTATACTAGATGTACAGAGAAAACGAATTATCAGTAAACCCATGAAAAAATGCGATAGTAATTAAATTTACGATCTTACACAGTTACTTTATGTTGTAACGTAATAATACAATCTTACTACAAGTTAAGTATGTAAAAGTTTACTATCAATAATTTCTACTTTTTAAACACTTTTACACGATCGATATTATGGTACCAGATTCTCGAAATTCATTTATAGATTTGACTAGATACAACATTCAATTCTTATATCACTTGATATATCGATATAAATATGCATATACCATTACTCGTTATATCTATAATACCATACGAGTATACCAATGATTATTATAGTATTATTTTGTGTTCAAGTGCTTTTTACAAACTGGAATGGTTAAAACTTAATGTTTACATCTGATAAATAATTCTAAGGTAACACGTGAACAAACAGTATACATGAAGTTATATGTATATTATCCATCTCGTTCTATATCCCTTTTGAGGTGGATAGAACCTCTGATACATAATTGCTATATCTATAGCGATTAAATCAGCAATAAAATAATAATACTAATGATAGCGTTTATTCACAGTTACAAAAACATACACATTACAAAAGTTTAAAATTAAAACTAACTAACTATAGCTTGTGCGTGTTAATGTCGTAGAATAAAGGTTCCAACTCAGCTGGGTATGTTGTGTTTGGTGGCAAGCGCAATGCTGATCTTATTTAGAACCACAAAAGGGGATTGCTGATTGCATTGGTAATTGTTTGTCACCCCATCACCTAGATTTCATTTACCAAGAAAGTTCAATGGTACCTGTTTTAACACTATTATGCATTATAATAACGACAATCAACCAATATAAACTGCAATCGGTCATCGATTTCAACAAGTCTCCAATTACGCAACTGCATTTTAATACCTAGCAGTGTTTCGTCAGCCGAACAATACATAATGTCGAATTTGCTTCTTTTACTTTTGCCGTGATTGACTACTGTTTTCGTTTAGTGAAGCTTAATAAGAACGTTCGTGATATTAGATAGAAATAGAATTAGTTGAATGGAAATTGAAGTTAAATCTACTCTATTTAGTGAAAAGTAGGCTCCAAGTAGGTTAAGGCCTTCGTAATGTTATCATATCAGATCATTAGGAAAGTAAGGTTTATTCTATGTAACATACATAAGTTTTAGTACTTACCTTACGTATAGAGACCTATGAGATATGTAGATTGCTACCTGTCATTGATATTCTATAATAATGACATCTCAACCTTAAAGATCTGTCATTTATATTCTATAATAATGCCATCACAACAAAATGTATTAAAAGGTCTGCCTATCCAGTAAAAGATAGAAGGTCGTGAGTATTTATGCAGTAGACAGTTATGTCACTGTTTAGTACGGAGATAAAAATAGATTTTCACGTTCGTAGGTTTGTTTACTATCGGTATTGAGGTTATAAATAGTCTGGTCAGACTTTGTGTCATGAAATTCTTGTAAAAAGAAATATGTATTGTAAAAAATATGGAATGCATTCACAAGAAACTAAAGCTTTCATAATCATCAACCCTTGCAGAGTATTTAGACGGTCATTATCTCCGCAATTGTAGAGTTACTGTAATAATTCATTTTATAAATTCATCTAAATCTTTTTTTTTGTATTTCGTTATTTTCTCTGTACAGTTTACTTTAATCTGAATTAATACGTCAAACGTGACAAGTGACATTTCTAAATAACTACTATCAAGTGTATGTACATCACAAGTTATAATAGGACACTACAATTATCCAGAGGTCTCAACGATCTGTCCTTGACATCTAGCACACCTGACCCTTTTGTAATTGCAAGCAATTTACTCATTCGCTTTTTCTTATTAATTTTTATGGACTACAGGCACTGGTATTCAGTTATTCTGCAGAACTTAACTGGTTTTGGCCACTGTCTTGTTAAGGCTATGATTCCGTGTATAGAGAGTTGTCAGTCATGTTTGGAATCATACCCAATAACGGATACTGCTTAGTTGTTTCTGACTTGTATGCATTCAATATTGTACTGGTTACTTGATATAAAATGTATCACTAAATCATCTATGCAATCCGCAAAATAAAACTACACGATATAAACTGTAATACGTTATATACTGTTTTGAGAAGACATAACACTGAATTCAAACAAGCCTGTAAATCATAACATTCTCTTATTTCATTAAGTACATTATATACTGTTTTGAGAATAGACATAACATAAAATTCAAATAAACCTGAAAATCGAAAACATTCTCTTATTTCATTAACTGATATACATACCTGAAATGTTTTGCAATCATTGACATAGACCAATCGATCGGTCAGGGTCAATAAATCAATCGTTAATCATTCCAAAATGCCACTGATTACTCTGAATGATTCGCGATTTTTACCTCGCTCTGTCAGCACCTTAAAACATATCATACATACTACTACATACGTGCAAAAGTCAACGCTCAGTACCTAGTGTTTAAGTGAGAAATTAACTGTATTAAAAATAGTTTTCGAAGCAACTTGTTATATGGAAAACAGGTGCAAGGAGTCAGGTTAAAAATGGGATATGTAATAACTCACTAGTAAGTACTCTGTCGGAGTAGTGATGGGTGTAAGGGTAAAATATCGATATAAGGTTTTAAGGAACAAGAAAATGTGTGAATAATATGAGTTATTGAGAAACCAGAAAAACAATGATAATTTATACATCAGGTTAATAAACTCTTCAATCGTGTTTGGCATATTAATTAGATTGAAGATGTAATGTTACAAAAATTCACATTCTGTCGAGCAATTGCGAGTCGTGCTCACCAGTCAGTCATGATCAACAGTCAGTCATGATCATTCTTATGATACTTAAATAATCAATCTTCGCTTGCTAATATCATAGAAATTCACAATTGTTAACTGCAATGCAGATATACTAGTGTCGTTCATTTACTGTAGAGATTATTATGTAGTGATTGTGGGTCCTTATATACTTTTATCAGAACAATCAATTTTACTTCATTGACATCCAGACACATCATACATATAAGCTAATTTTATATCGCAGGTTTTAAAATGATGTTCAAGAAAAGAAAATAATATGAGTATCGTAGAATTAATGTAAACATTTTCCTACCTTTTACTCGACTAGTCGATTAATATAATTTGCGTCCCATCCCTACTGAATCTCACCGTTTATGTTGACTTCCCACGATGCTGTTTCGATTTGTGTGAGGCTCTGGTTCTTCATAGCAATTTGCGCTAGGCTATCTGCTCAATCTTTTCTGTACGTAGTTGTAATGACATAATGTATGTCTGTAATGTGTAGTGTGCTAACTTTCGTAGGTAAGTCCATCGTTTTGTGTAAGTGAATCGAAGTTTCTGGGTTAGTTGGGAGAATTGATGAATACATTAATTTTTCCGTTGTTTAAATGTTTCCCATATGTAGTCATATGTTTGGTTATTCCAAAAAGTATATTGTTGTTCTCATTTTCAACTCATTAAAATTATAAACCATAACTTACATACATGGTTTGATTCATCTAGGATATATCTATCCTCTCAGAAATGTTTAATAATACAATTATTGTACGTACATATGCATAATGTACATTAGGCATCCTTAAACGTCTAAACGTTTGTCGAAATTTCTCTTCCGACAAGAGTTTAGAATGTGTTCCGTGACCTCAGTTTCAAAACAACTCGAATGGCCTTGAACTTGAATCGGCCTTATGGTCAATTCGAAGGCTGTTTCATAACCATTTGCTAATGCATATTAATAAGGTTAATGGATGTGTGAGGCAAGAGAGATTTGTCAGGATCGTTCAAGGTAGCGATTTATAAAATGCCTATCCCGTAGGCAAATAGAAACGTGGAATATATGTACTGTATCATGTTTGATTGTCTTTATTATTATTATCCGAGTCTTTCTTTAATATTTATGTATGTTTGAAGTACCGTGTTTAAAGTACATATGTTATGTAAGCAACTCATAATATTGTAAAACTGTTTTTGTGAGATTGGTTAACAACCCTTAATCAAGTTCAGGAAGTTTACATATGAGTTAAGCTCTTATCGCATACGATATACTTAATGTGACTATGTTTTGAATTGAAAATAGTAAACAAAATGCTTTACGAATCAAACAAAAACATGTTTATATCAATTCTAATATTATTGATAGATAATTTAATAATGAAATACATATGAGAACCTATTTATAAACTATACTATCAATGCTTATCTTTACCATGATATTTATATACTTAATATCACGCTGTTTCCCTACAGGATTGACAGAGCGAGGATGTCCCATTTCTTTCGATCTCGACCAACCACTAGCTTCATTGCTCTCCTCCTTATACACACTGGGTTATTATAAGTTCTTCTTACGTAACATCGTAGATAGATAGACGTAATTATATAGTACCTTATCAATGTGGTATTATAGCTAATTAGTGCATGGTTTAGTATATCTTATTCCATAATCTCGGTTTGTAATTTTCACTTTGTTTTCACGTGTCGAGTGTGTTGCTTAACGGCGTGTTTATCGTTTGGTCTTTGACCTCGTGATTCAGTTTACCTTTGTGTTGTTATTAAGTTAATACCTTTGTTCCTTAGTGCTTTGTACTGGATATTGATATGTGTGCGTAGAATATTCTTTCTGGCCATATCTTTGTTTTTAGTTCTGTGGTTGTTTCCGTAAAGTGTTTTATTTATACAAAGACAGTCACAAACTCGTTCACGACCATTAACACTTGCGGGGTAGTCAGAGGTTCAGATGTCCATATCCGCAATTGCGAAGGTAGTAATTCTATAGCCACCTGGAACCCACGTGTTGACCAGATTGTCAGTACTAATGTGTCAGGTCGTGGTTCGGGGAACAGATAGGTTTCCTCACGATGTTTTCCTTCACCGTAGTATTCGACGCATTTCATAAATATATTTTTATATATGTTGAACAGATAGACGCCATATTGAAAAAGGGTGACGTTAGAAGTACCTATAACTGCCGCTTGTGTATGAGGAGGTGTATGAGTGTCAATTAAGCAAAATTTGTCTGTTAGGATCGGGACAGATGGGATCTGGGGATCCGTGATGTCTGCCTAACCCTCTACAGGGAATCAGGCGTGATGTGTGTATGTATGAACATAGGCTTCGCCCGGTAATATATTTCTAGGTTAATATGTAATTTCTTTGTTTTAATCCTACTTTAAGTCACGTTATAGCTGGGACTGCAGATATTCATGACCAGTTATTTTGTTTTTTTGCTGCGTTAAAATTCTCTGCTCTGTCCACGTCGTCGTTAGAAGTATCATAGTAAGCAAACCTATCTAGGTCTCACCATGAGTGAAAAAACATATCCCTCAAGAGACTGTAGCATGACAATAGCATTAAAACCTGTCACGTTGCGTCCTAGGTAATAACTAGTACTTGACTGATAAGAGTAAAAATCTATCTCTATATAACAACGGTGCAATGTTATTGTTTATCCAAACAAGATAACAAATTTGACCTTTATTTATATATTGATGTTGAGTTAGGCCAATTCCTTTGCATTTTATCTTATAAATATTTACTTAGAATTACAGGACGATTCACTACGATTTACGATAGGACAAATATTTGTTTGACACTCTACTAACCTATTTTGATACTTTAACATGACCCCAAATGGAGAAAGATATATTATGCCAAATATGATTTGAGACTACTATAATCAAAGTTCACCTAGATAAAACTTATTAGAAGTTGATTCTTATAAAAAACGGGTAACAGTTAGATGCTTGTAAATGGCGATGCATATTACTACTTGTCATGTGTTAGGAGTTGATGATTATCTGGTTAACATGGTGAGTTTGAGGTGCAAAAAGAAACACTAATTCCCTATATGCGGTGTAGGATACTTGAACCTTTAAGATCAATGGTCGTGATCAGTTAACTTTAGCGGGGTTAGTGGTTATTTTACTCGTCATTGAATTCTTTTGATTCTTCAGTTCCATATTGTTAGTTCCTTGCCACTTAATGGTAAAAAGATATATGTATTACACAACTCACTTTCATTTAGTCATAGGAATAGTATTACTATGCATTTTTATATATAGATACATATTATACCTCGAAGGCGTGATTGTGTTATGCATAGTAATCGTACGATCATAACTTTCTGTCAATGTGTTATAAAATGTTTGCCTATTATCTATACAAGGTTATACACACTTTTTTCATATTCCAATAGTTGAATTTGTTATATCGTGGGTCTTTTTTATATTGATTGGTGTCTTACTATTTTCCTTTATGATGATTTAACGTCAATCAATCAACCTATAGCAGTCCAATTCTGGACGTAGGCCTCCCCAAGGATACGCCACAAAACAAGATCACAAGTGGCCATCATCCAGCCATTACCAGCGACCTTCTTCAGGTCATAAGTCCGTCCTACACTACGTTGGTTCAATATGTGTGGAAAGACATGTATAGTCTATAGAAATAAAATAAATGTAGTTAACTCAGATACTTCCTCTTTGTTAAAGAATTATATTTAGGTACCGTCTACGTAAGTCGTTTACTTGTTCCTCGTTCGATTGGTCGTATTCAATTTAAATTTATTAAACAAAATGTAATCAGATGTTTGCGCATAAGACAATTGAATTACAAATTCGCTAATCGAGATAGTTCGGTGTCTGTTTCCATGAACTTTGCCTTCTGGTTTATGTTAAGCATTCAATTTATACACAGAATTCACGACCATCATTCCTTGTGTTACTAACTAACCTCCGAAGTTTTGTGTGCATAATATATCTCCGCAGTTGCGAAATAGTTCCCATATGGCCATGTAGCCAACATCGCACCTATTATAACTAGATATCACCAACGTTATATTTGATGTATCGTAACAACGTTGCACCAGATAGTCAACACTCTACGTGACAGGTGCTATCCGATGTCACCATATACTGGTACATTCTAATTCATCGAAATGGGCTAGTTTCTTCAATATCATTTGCTTCACTGTTTGTTCACATTTTTGTAGGTATCTTAATATGATAAAACAGCTAAATAAATATCCCCTGTTCAATTGTCTCATTCTTATTCAGTAATATGTACTCACATAGATAGATACATTAATATAATACGTCACAAGCTAGGAACATTATTAACTACCTGCTTTTCCGTTGAACCTGCCCTCTGGAGGCAGTAGGTTGGTGTGATTGTCTCTGAGGTGAGATTCCTCTCACTATAATGATTGGTGTGTTTCTTGTTGTGCCTTTGTTCGAAATGCCGATATAGTTTTCTGTTCATTACTTCAATAAATTTTAAGTAGAGTTACAAGTTGCGCAGCGCCGCGCCGTGTATTAATGTAAACAAACTATATTTAATGATTTAAAGATGTAAATTTAATAGATAAATATGAATAAAATTAAATGAGTTACGATTGAATATTTGAACATTGAAGTGAGGATTTAGGATTTCGTTCTACTACGTGATCGTTCCCAAGTAATCTTCGTATAATTTAAGTATCTACTAATGTGTTTCTCAATAATGGTCAATGACTATATTCACATCAAACGGAAACAGCGGTTAAAAGTAGTGATTTTTATCCGGTGCATTAGCATGCTGCTAATGTCTAATTATTTACAAGTAAGAAGTTGGCAGGTTCTGTTTGATTCTAGATATTTTTATTGTATGGTATGTATGGTAATGGTGCTAGGTATTAATAGTATACCTCGTGATCTTGTAAGCATTCAAAATTACAAAAAGAAATTAGCCAGCAAGCTTGAACCTACAAACTTCTGTTATCCACATAATCTGCAAATGGTTTTCTTAGTTTCTTGTTCTAGTTTTTCACTTTATCCCGTGTTTACTAGGCGTTATCAAAATGTTTAGATGAAGGTTAAAGGAGTCCAGAAAATCCTTAACTCCTCAATTTCAGAGATGAATGAGATGACCACTCGAACTGACCAATCTACAAGGATTGTGATTGTTTATGTTATTTATGTTTACTTGTCATACACACATTTCATGAGGTACCTGAAGCTGTAAGTTTCCTTGCCCATTGTGTTTCGGAATGACGTTCTTCCTTTACAGTTATGGCATTGCATTCAAAGTACTGTAACCCTTTGAGCGACAATATACTCGTCTTGGCACAATCACTTTCGCTTGTCGTCGAGGTGTCTATTATTCGCTTAACTGGCCATATCGACATCGAATACAACACTAACACTGCACATGGTGCATCCTTTATCAACTGGATTTAAGTAGTGTATTGTTTGATGGCATCATTCAGTTTGATATTATTATTCTTGAGTCTGCTAAATAAACAGGTGGAATCCTAGAATCATTTATTTTGGAATATGTTTTGTTCTTCCTTAGTCCCTCTGTTTTGCGAAAAACAACTTCTAAGTCTTTAGTTTTGATATTAATTGTAATGTATATGTCTTCTTCTGCTTCACTTATTTAAATATCGTAAATGATTCAAAATGTAAATATTTTTGTGTGTCACACACAGTCGGCAACTTTAATCTTTGTTAAATCATTCCAGGTCATTGAGTCCCTAATTTCAGGTCACGAATCCCACCCTATCAGCTCATCGAGTTATTGTTTATTTAATTTCCATTTAAACTCCGATAAATCACCACTATCACGTGCTCGTGCTCCAATTGCGGGTGTTATCGCTGGTCTTTGGAATATGCCCCGTCTTATTCGCAAACATTTCCATAACGACCTGAACCCTGATAAACATTTAGGTTAGAATATCGAACACGCTGATGCAGCCACCCGTGTCAAATGTATGACGTATCTTTGCATAGAGAACGCTCCTTATCAGGGCGTTAGTGTCCTATTCGTTGATGTGGAACCTGCGCTCCCCGGCACCAAAGGGCAATTAGCCGTGCGCACGAGCCGATGCAGTGATGCGGACACCACTTAATCACTTGGGTGGTGATTTCGCATCAGTCGGTCACCGGCTCTTGATAAGCGCGGACGTGTGATCTATCCTCGTATTGCAGAACAAAATACAGTAATAAAGCGCAGTGCAAGTGTGGAGTAAGACTTGGTCTTGTAATGTGAATTCAAGTGGTGTGACGATGGATATTATGATTAATGTGTGGACTGTGGTGGAGAATGCCAAGGCCGGTGGTGCGGCTGAGCTGGCCCTTTTCACCGCCATTCTCTACTGGTTCTTCACGTCCAGGTTTGTTTACCTTTATTTTTATGGCATTAGCACCATTTTTTTTCTTTACTAAGCCATTCACCACTAAAGTTATGTCGGCTATCAGCACAATATTTTCATAAATTGTGTAGTGAATCCCCACAATATTAAATATATTTACTAGGAGGTGAAATATTCAATGGTCAAACAATTTCAATATGTTATCTTAAGTTTCGAACTGCTTTAGAGACCACTTCTACTAAGTCGAAACGTCTGTTTTATATACACACAAGGCTCTATGTCTCTAAGGTGCAGGTGATTATTACTTTGAATGATTCTGAATAACTTCTCACAGCACACACCATTTCTTTTCAGATTTTCTATTAACCTCACCTTTGTGCCTGTGCACTAAGCTTAAGAAGAATATATTATAATTGTTTTGTTTTACATACTAGAAATCAGCAGAAAATAAATCGAAAAATTAAAAAATCTAAGAATAACAGATGATTGTATATTCCCATAGACAATCCTGTTATTTTTTACGTATAAACAAGTTTATTCTATCGACATGATGTAGTATGTAAATAAGCTTATTTGTCAACTGAATATTTGTGTTAATTAATGTAAATTGTTTGTTGTTATTATATAAACATCTAACCCTCTGACCTACTGTTTTGTACCAAGTTATTGTTCTGAGATTTTGTTTATTGTTATTTTGAACATTTTTAAATTCTAATAATGGTTTGGAAAAACCGTACACTAAGTAACTAGACTCCATTTGGGGTTTACAGAACCTCATCACAAAAAATACCCCGGGCATCTTCAGTATTATTAGTTATAGTTTGCAGGTTTCCTAAATGAAAATTGCCCTTCTTGTCACCGTATAATATCATGAAAACTACTGTACTAAGACATATGTGTATGTACATACACATCCCCGTTTACTTTCAGGGGGATAGGCAGAGATGACGAATCTCCATTTGTCTCGTTCCGTACAAACGACGTTCGCTTTATTGACATTCATACACCTTAAACATGCTGATAAAATGTCCCTAGCTAAAGACTGTACTTGAACAAAGAAACCCTAACTTTTACAATTACTATGAATGACCCCAAAATATCAGTAATTAAATAAATTTATGGTGCTATGAGGTATTTAAAAAGAATATGAAGCTATTGCAGTTTATGCTAGAAAAGTCTTAATGGATCTAGTAATTTAGCTGGGGAAGTAACTCATTTATTGGATGTTATGAAACATACTACGACCTGCGAACAATAATACGTTAACTTGAAATTTGCACAAACAAAAATGTATTTGTCTAATTTGTATGTTTACAAAATAAGACATTTAATTAGGTAACATACATATATAAAATGATATTTTTCTACTTTCTTTCTACATATATACACATTATGCCCGTCACCCATTAGAGAGGTAGGCATAGATCACGTATCCCTATCTATCCCGATCCTGACAAACCACTTTCGTTTCTTTGACACTAATACACCTCATGCATTTCTACATAATATATAGAGATAAATCAACCTACAAGGCGATAGTCTTGAAATTCTACACCAAAATCCCATACTACATATAAATAATGCAATGTCAACCATAACTATATAATAGAAACTTGTGATGTATGTGCATATCTAAGAATATGATGAAGAAACTTAATTCATGATATAATATTTACAGTCAACCCTAAAAGTGCAGTTCTAGTAACTTTTTATAAGGTACGTTTATAAGAACAAAAGACAATATTTTTCATTTCAAAGCACGCGAACGTATACTGGCCATGACAATGCATAGTGGCGCCAGTTTTAAAATGTAAAATATAGCCTTTTGTTCTTATAAACTTAAACCTTATAAAAAATTACTGGGACAGCACTTTTAGCGTTGACTGTACATATCTCAGCATGATGAACAGACTTAATTCATAATGTAAATATCTATATCAGTTAATCTTTACAACATCTATAAGGAATAGTTAACTGCCATTCGTGTTGTGTGAAACAGTAGTCCTTTGTAAGTAAATGACACATTTTATCTTAATAAAGCTTATTGAACTTACTATCGTGGAATACCGGGGTCTTTGTGAGTTATTGCAGTCGTATCATTAATACAAATACCTATAATATTATAATAGTTTTCTTTGTCCAGGAATATCGTATGATAAGATACGTATCGCTTAGTGCTTACGCAGTTAGTGTTTATTTATTTATTTAGTTAAACAATAAGAATTGTGTGTGAAAACATTAATGGATGATCTAAACTAAATGATAAATATACTTATAATTCACGTTTATTATTCCTTTTGATGTAGACAGGTCTTCAGATTCGTTACTCTTTTTTTACTTATCATAAATACCAGATATCTGCATGAATGACGAGTTGTGATGCTTTGCTGTGGAATGTTAGTGTAAGGTGGCTAGGTCATTGCTCGAAACAATGATCGCTAATATCTCCTCCACCTCCTTAAACCAGCAAGCAGCCTGTATTTTATTTAAATCTCAGACCATTATGGTATTGCTATTATTATTTCTATGTATTGAAAATTACGGATTATTATTCTAGTTATAGTTCATTTCATTACATATTTATTCATATACTTATTCGTGTAAGGTATACATGATCATATACACGGTAACATATGACACGTCACTGAAAACTTTCCTCCTTACAAGATTATTGTATTAATAGGTTTAGCCCTTAATCTGCGGGATTATGTCCAATATATTTATCTTAACACCTAAAGCCATCATTAAGATTAGCCGACAAACAACAATAACTATTATTACAAAACAAAACTTTGAACTTATTAATTATTCAAAAAGATATCATGACATAATGATACAAGCATGATAGAGATTAATTGTTTTTGATGACCGCTAAATTCCTTTAATCTTTTCAGAGATAAAGTTGTATAAAGTGCATTACAGGGGCATTAATTAAACCGGATCTTAATTGCATCTAGATTATCTGGGATTAAATTTGTTTATCAAATATTCGATTATTTTCCATGTAAGTGATAGATAAAAGACACGGTGTATTTCCAATAATAATTGATGACTTGTTGCTAGTTACGTGTTTAAATAACAAAAACATTTGTTTTGGTAATAACACAACCAATGTTTATACTGGGGTGTACCTATAACCTGAATCCTGTATACCTGAATCTTTAAGTCATCTTATAACTCGAGGATATGCGGAAAAGTTTCAGGAAGGGGTAATTATCAGAAACAATTTATTTTTAATCTCATGTAATTAAATGCTGGATTGGGTTGAATTGTTATGTTGTAGATAGCATCGCGGCATTTCGTAATAAGGGACTAAGGGATTTGATATGATAGATAACCATCATTAATATATTTCACACCTTTTTCCCAACAGCGTAAATCTAACGATAGATTTTAAGCATTACGGTCTGTCCTCAACATTTGATTTAGTAGTTTAGAATCGTAAATGTTATGGTTTATAATAAACATTAAATATGTTCTATATGTACATATACGTATCGAAGTTATATTGCCCAGTGAATGACCTAACCGAGCCTAGTTTAGAAGCCTAATATAGGAAGTGGGTATTGAAATCTCTTCCTACACAATTCAATGACCGACTGTCATAAGCTACGTTTACGAACCAGCATTGTATGGGCAAATATTACTAGGTTTATTATTCTAGAAACAATATGGTTTGGTTTTTATCTCACTTTTCAATGCATACCTTATTCCCTGCATGTAGTAAGAGGTATCTAAGGCAATAGGGGTTTCCTTAAGTACTCGTATATTTGAACGATAGTCTATGTAGCTAGTCTAATATTAAAGTATATTTCTTACATCATTATGCTTGATGAGTGTAGTGAAATTCTTTGAGGTTTATACTGTCATTTTACGATAGGTTAATATACTGTATTTAATCTGTATGATGTACGGGTATGTATATCTGGGGAAAGTTATATTTGTGGTTGAAATCTGATCACTACCAACTTCTATTACTAACTCAACCATCGAACATACTACCCTTTAGTTAATGATAGTCGTGATTAATGTACACATACATACGTTCGGATGTAATACCGTGAAAGCCTTATGACCTTGGGCCTATCGAAGCCTAGGTGAACGTATAACAGTAATTTCTCAAATGAATATGAAACTTGCGGTTGACTCAAGTGTCTATGGTTCTGTTGTGCAATTGACTTCTTTATTTCATCATCAATTGAAGTTTAAATGATCATTTTATTTAATATAATGAATGTTCAAAATAGATTATATTGTAGAATTTGAAAGCCTATGCCAATATTACAAAAATGAGTGCTATATGGGATATAATATATGCTAACTAGTTGTCTGATTTCCTGGCATATCTTAGGAGACACTAGATTTGATGTGAATGGTTGCTATTGGTTGGTGATATAATAAGCCTGACCAAGCCTGAGCCTGGCACCAATATACCATATCAGTGGAACCTTAATCCATACCATAAAGCTTAAGCGAATCGAGCAGAATCTATTGACACCCTGAAAACCATAGAAGCATATAATTACAGTGGGAAACAACTACATTGCTAACTCTTAGATACCATATCCCAAACCCTTGTAAATATAGGACGTGGTCACAACTTATTATAATTATTTAGGTCAAGGTTGAGTTCAAGTAAAACTTTTCTCCTCAACTTTCTTCCATACCCCAACCCCTTGTAACCAATCCCCTTGCTTGCAGCCGCGTGGCCGACATGTTGGAGGTGGTGGGGGAACGCGTGGGAGGCTGGTGCGGTAGAGAGACCAGCAGCGCCTCCTCCCTGCGCCAGGCTGTCAGGGCCAAGAAGCGGCAGCGGCACAATGACATGTACGCCAGGATAGATGCTGAACGACAGGTGAGAGAAATGGGGATATTAAGGAATGGCTTTTATAAATTATACGGTGAGGGAAAACATCGTGAGGAAACCTACCTGTTCGTCGAACAGGTAATAGTTAGTGCTTGTAAATGGCGACATGGCTGACCACCTGTCACATTGAGTACTGACTATCTGGTTAACACGTGGGTTCGAGGTGTCCATAGAATTACTACCTTCGCAATCGCGGAGATGGAAACCTGAACCTCTGACTGCCCCGCAAGGATTAATGGTCGTGAATGCGTTTGTTTTTTTTTTGCTTTTATGATTCTACTAGCGACCCGCTCCGGCTTCGAACGGGTATAATATATAGACTATTCCACTATTTAATGGATGTTATTATGAATAAACCTTCCTCTTGAATCATTCTATCTATTAAAAAAAGCCGCATCAAAATCCGTTGCGTAGTTGCAAAGATTTAAGCATACAAAGGGACATATGGACGGAGAAAGCGACTTTGTTTTATACTATGTAGTGAAGAAGGATATGAAGGATTATTCATGGGTGTTTAGTGTTATATGAGTTTATCTTTACAACAACAGTAGAGTCATCGTTGTAAGGCAACCAGTGTCATTCGATATATTTCGACGTTCAAAGATTCAGAAAATGAGGCTTTGATCGAAGATGTTTGCCGTTTTGTGCGAACATTTGAAAAGAAGCGACTAAGTCATAAATTAATAAACTCTTACATGTGACGAAATATTTTTTAGAAATTCTAGTTTTGGTCACCTTCAAGATAAAGCACGTAATGTGTATGTAGGTATCACTGTAATACGGACAGTGGTTAGTAAATTTTCGAGCTATTTGTTTATCGGCATGTTGCAAGAGAAATAAGTATCAATATTAGTTGCTAGGCTATCAACTCTGCTACTAATTTTTCAACCCTATTCTCAGGGTAAATATTACAGTGATGTTTTACAAACTCTAACGCTTACAACAGGACACGTCATTCCAAATATAGAGATCATAGTTAAAAAATATATTGATAAAAGGTGACGTTAGGAGTACGTATAACTTCCGAGAGTGTATGAGAAGATGTATGAATGTCAATGAAGCGAAAGTGGTCTGTCAGGATCGGGACAAATGGGGATCCGTGATCTCTGCCTACCCCTCTACAGGGAATCAGGCGTGATGTGTGTATGTAGATTATAGTTCGATATTTATTTAAATCGAAACGGTGTGAATATATGGAGGTTATGTTGCAAAATTGTACATAAGTTTAACAGCTAGTATTAGGCTAATATGGTGTTATGGAAAACTTTGCTAGCCCTCTCAAAAACTCGTTCGTAAACTCGGATAAGGACATCTAGTTAATCAAATCTAAACAAGCAATTAAGAAGGTTAGAAGGACAGCGAAATGTTATATAAGTTAGCGAATTATATACTGCAAGGTAACGTTAGAAGTTGTAAATCAGTTTTGGCGTGTTATATGAAGGTTATTGTGGATGCTTTCGTAATAATTAATGAAACGCCCTAAAGTAATAACATTGCTATACTTTGTCGTCTATTACGACTGGTTTATAAAAGAATTTTTACTGCTTACACTTAATTATGGTGGAATTAGTTATTAGAAATTAGTGGTGGGAGTGTATGTATGTGTAAAAGTTTGACAAGATCGAGAAAAAGGGGATCCGTGGGTTCTTAAGAGAAATTGATGGACATGTTTTATGCACATATTTTTGTGAATTATACCACATGAAACAATTGAACTGCCGCGCCAATTGTGTATGAGTGTCACTCAAGCGAAAGTGGTTTGGATCGTCTGTAGTTTGGATCAGGACAGATGGGGAACCGTGATCTCTGCCTACCCCTCTACACGGAAACGGGCATGATGTGTATGTGTATGAAGCAAAATACTATACGTGTACTTATCGTTCGTGATCGCATACTCGTATGACATTTGTATTCTTGATTAAAGCATAACCTAAACCACAGATAATATAATACCCTAAACTATGCAAGTACCAATATTTTCTAATAATGTATATCTAAATTATACTCTATATCCTTTTCTAGATCCGAGCGTCGTCGCTGTACAAAGTAAAGGAGGGCACCAACGTGCCTCCGCCGCAGCCCATACAGCGGCCTGCCACTGGGTTGGCCTGCTCCAGATGTGCTCCTCATTCCAGGGTGAGACATTCCAACGTTTTATTATTATTATTTTAACTGAAATGAGTTCACTCTTGACCCTGTTTGCACCTCGAACCAGACACTCTGTAAGTGTCTAAGATGTAGCGAGCTTGCCCAGAAAATGCCTATGTACCCTAGTTTTGAACATCTGTGGATTAAATACCTTCGGGAATACAGAGGCAGGCAGGGAATTCCATTCCTTACCGGCCCGCATTATGAATGACGCTTTAAAGCAAGGATGATACGGAGGATAGGTGTCCGTTCAGGGCCCTGTGATAAGTGGAATAAGAGACCAATGCTAAGAGAATAGAGATCAAAATGTATTGTATAGTTTTGCGTATTTGCTATTACGATTATAATTGTCTACGCGTTGTATTAATTGTCTAAGGTTAAGTAAGTAATTGATAGTTAAGCTAATAGTGACCAAGAAAATGTCTCCTTAAGGATAATCTAAAAGATGTGATTGTATGTGTGTACGTTTTGTGAACCTGCTGATAGTGATAAGCCATAAGAATAACACGTCTTATAATCGATGTAATTTATGTAGTTATTATGATTATGATGAAGGTGACTTAGGGTTTTAGTGAGTATAACCATATAAACACCTCTACATATGTGTGATTTCGGAAGGTTGACAAGGAAAAAGAAGGATCCGAGGACACATCTGTTCTTTGGTGCAAAGAATCAAGAATTTTTAAAGATATTTGCGGTAAATGTATACCAAAGATTGTTACCAAAAATATTGATTATATACTAAATATATAACTATAATATATATATATATAATATATAACTAAATATATATTATTTTATTATATATTAACCTACTCTATATCCTCGAAGAAGTAAGGTCACATTCTGTTCTATTTACAAATTCTCTGACGTTACCTGTTTATTTTGATTCATATTTGTTTTGTTTAATAAACAATAACAAACGCACATGGTAGGAAAAGCCGTTGGTTTCCGTTATAACAAGTACATATATTCGTTTAACCTTGGCGTGGTTTTTACGCAGCGTCCGACGTTGATAAGCGGTACATAAGGCCACCGCATACAAACCCTTGCGTGATCTACTAAACATGAAGATTGCAATTAAAAATTGACTACAATTAAAACGAACATCAAACGTACGGAATTGATCATCTTACATACTCAATTGCAAACGTAACCTAACCTTAGTTTAACATTTCATAATTTTAGATATAGATTTAATTATTGTCTCTTAAAAATTGACTAGTGATTAGTGATGTTTAGTTGTTATTGTATCGATACTCGATAGAGGTGGCTGATAAGGATAGTTTGTTTATTTGAAGAAGAATAAAATAAAGTGTTCATATAATTTTATTTATTCATTTACATTTTAATGTTATAAAGATAAATAATAACGGCTTATTTTGTTATTCATATTAAGTAGGGTCCGGTCTTATAAAAGTTATATCGATGCCATAATTACACGCGAAACTGATTGAAGAAAATCAGTTTGCCAAGATCGGTAATTATAGGTTTTATTTCAATTTCATTTTTGTCTAATTGCTAAAAATGTCGACAATTTATTTATATTATGTAATTGGCCCAGTATCCCGCAAAATAAATTATCCTAATCCTATCCATTAAAAGAATTATGTATGCTATGTGTAAGCTTATATTTCAATATAATCATAACGATGATGCACTGAGTCACGTGGCTCTCAACTGATCTAACACAATCACTCGTCGATCACTAATGCGCAGATCAGCTGTTTTCTTAATCACGTAGGAAACGCGGGCCCATCTGACCCGTGACCGGGCTATCGATAATTGAATAGCGCGTGACAACTATCGATAAAGTGAAGGACGGGTCACGGGCATCACTATCGCTGGTGCACCTAACTGGAATGACACGTGTCGTGTGTTTTTATTAAGAAAGGGGTTACAATGTGTTTGTTAGAGAATATGGGACCTTATGAAAGTAAAGTGACTAGGGATAATTTGTGTATACGAGGTTCTGTCTATCCTTGAATGGGAATGACGTGAATGTTTATGTATGACAGGAATTTCTTACTCGTGTTGATGTCCTAGTTAACTATGCATAATTTATGGTTTCATACAATTAAATAACTTTATGAATTCGTGTAAATGATAATAAAACAACAAGAGTATTAAAAATAATTATTTATACAAAATATGTATGTAGAAAAGCATGGATCGGCAAATCTAATGATCTGCAGTCTTCCTAACCTTCTATGGTATGCACATTTGCAACGATTATCATTATTTGCAAAACCTCAACCATTAAAAATATACGGTAGTACACAGAACATAAGGAAGTAATGTTTTTGAAAAGTTTTTTTTATAAACCGCAGGTTAACACTTATTGAAACAAAAAGCTCATAATGCATTCTAAATTGAGCAAAAAAGTGTTAAACATTATTATCTGTAGGTACTTGTGTAAACAAAATTAGCACGTAATGAAAATTGATATATGGTTAAGAAATTATCAACTTTGTTCTAAAATGTGTTCACGATTATTTCACCTGTGAAGTCAGGTTTTGAGGTGGAAAATTAAAATGACATAATGTTTATACTTAGGAAGATATGTGTGGGCAAATGTTAATTGTTTTTCTAAGAATTGACGTAGAGTTTTGTAGTTTGCGAGTCTCATCAGATGAATTATTGAGGTTCTTTTCTGTGTTCTTATAAAATGATCAAAAGGAGGATTACTTAGATTACTTTCTTAATGATATGGTGAACATAGAGGTTACATAAAAGGGCCTTCTTCAAACAATAAAACAAATAAACACTTAAATGACCATTCACCTTTTCGGAGGTTCGCGTATCTCTGCAAATACGAAATTTGTGATTCTGGTAATACCAATATTAATATTTTAATGCTAACGTATTACTATATGATTATTAATCCGAAGTGAACCGAACTACCAACTCGATCGTTTGTCACATACCTACTAGTAAGTATGGTTAAGGAGTATTGGTACATACAAGACGATATGCTTCCTACAATAATCGACTAAAGTCCTGATACTTTATAAGCTTGTGCAATGCATATTAATAATAATAATCCTTCATAAAGTAAATTCCACTATACAATTAATGAGAAAATAATATATTACATATTAAGGGCAAATGTTATTTGATCGTATTGGTAAGGTTATCACACTCAAATCCCAACGTAACCTAACCAAACATATGAGAGGTCGCAACGAAACGAATAAATAGCAACTGTAAGCTTATGACCACCGAGTGTGTATGAGTTGGTGAATGGTAATAAAACGATAATAATATAGAAACAAATAGGATTCCGTGATATGTGTGGCCCTCCACAGTGAAATAGGCCTATGCATATATATACAATCACGACCTTTAATTGCTTTCGAGTTGGACAGAACTTGCAAAACACGATAATATGTCTTTTGTCTCTTTTACCATTAATATTGGCGTATGATAACAGATATTACATTAGTATCAGTTTTCTAACCTATAGCCCATTAGATTCCATTGACCCCTAGTTCCTTATTCGCCAACGAAGAACGGCAGCTAGTTACCCTTCTACACGTCCCATTCTAGCAAGAGACTGATGTATGTAGGTAAGAGTAGCAGATTGAAGCGTGCATTATATTCCAATTGGCAGCCAATTGCCGGTGCGTGGCGTGATTGCGGCGAGCCAACCGCGAGCGTCGACCCTCGGGCCACAGGCAGCCAACTGCTGTGCATCGCTAATCGTAGAATTTGTTAGAATAGAACACTAATCGAAAAGACTAGATACGGCGGTAGGATCGGGGTTTGGGAAGTTCACGAATGGGAGAAGTTGTAGGAATTGATCTTTGGTAGAACATTTGTATTTAGTGCTGGGAAGAAAGTTAAATTGAATCGACACAGATATATGTATGTTCATCTCTAGTAATAGGTTAGTGCAGGGGTTAGGTAGAATCGAAATCTTACAAGTATTGCAAAATATGAATGAATAGCTAAGCTAAAGTTATGAAATGTGTTTTTCTGCATAATATTGTAAGATTTACCATAATTGACCCATAAGATGTTAAAAAATGGAATACTTGTTAACGTTTGTCATTCATACCCATCCGATAAAGCATCAGCTATAATATTGTTAACAAAATAAAATTTTACATAATTAGTAAACAATATAAAAATTCATAATAATAATGATAATCCAACGAAACTCATAATAGTAATAATGATAATATTACGAAATAAAGAATAATAAAAGACATAAGGTGTATATTTATATAACATGATTACAACGACTGAAATTGATTCCCATAAATCAAAATCCGTCCGAATCATTTATATCCCTTACTCTAATCGGGGACAAAATCAATCAAAACCCTAACCCAACGTGACAGATAGTTATCCTATCACCAAGTACTATGTTCTATGTACTGCTCAGCAATTTATTAGATACATTGTAGGAACATTAGTGTGTGAATAGAGACAGAACGAAATCTTGGCACTCACGACTTCGTACATTCTGACTCATAATGTCGCGATACTAATTATTTGAACTAATTGCGTTTAATTTACATTTCTTTTTGTTTCATACGGTTGTATTTACAATATTCTTTGACGTTGACTTAATGTTTTAATATCGACACCTTTCGTCCTAATATCTATTAACAAAAATAAAGAAACAAATTAAAAAAATCATGACGATTAACTCTGGCTTAGTAGTCAGGTTAGGTATCCTTCAAGGTGACAACTCTTACCTTAGATAAAGTAATTATGGAATATTATTATTAGTTATAGTGAATATTAATTAACATTAAAGAAGAATATGCGTTAGAAGGTTAATAGATATGAGCAAAGAGAGATATGTCAGAATTGTTCTAGGTAAAGATAGTTTGTATCTCCCATCCAGGTTGGGTAGTGGATACGTTAATGTCAGTTATTCTTAGTCACTCTTACCATCAATAGCCCTATCAAGTGATAGAAAACCTATCGATAAACTTCTCTTCATCACGAAAGACGATGTAAATACTATCAATGACATATGGGTTTTGCAATGCAAATCGCATTCGAATAGTTATTTTGCATAGTTCGTGCGTGTTTAGCTAATATATTTCATTGGCACTTCTTTTCCCTTAATGATGCTTAGAGCAAGGCTACTGGATGTGTCCTTACAACATACTTAGGTCATTTGACCTTTGGGAATTTATTCAATGAAGCTCTCAATAGTTTGTATGTATGTCGACACATGCATTTTTAAAACATTCACGGTATTTTCTTTATTCCCTATACTTCACGATGTATATATATAGTTATATTTGTATCATATATCTTATTACATTCTTATGTAAAAGTCCTTTAATCGCATTCTTACATGTACCTTTTTTTAACTGAGTCGCTTTCTTTATTAATGCACATATCTACATATATTCACGTCACGTGAATACAGTATTCGGATTATGCAGCACTTTTAGAATCACTATAGCGGTTGTCATGTCATTGATACGAAGTTTCAGTGCCAGGTTTCTTACATATTTACAGTTATTGTCTCAGTTCCCCATTATTATGTACCCTTAGTTTTCTCCTACGAAACTCCAGGAATAGGGAATCTAGTTATCAATATATGAATGCACACCGTATTGTGCTCATGACTGTAAAGATGTGTATATTATTAGGATGTTTAATAAATTTTTATGTCATGAGGAAATGTATTTGTTTCTTTATAAAATGTATGTCCATATCAATACAGATATAGAATCTTTGTAGACCCCTCTAGGCAGAGATCACGGATCCCCATCTTTCCCGATCCTGACAGACCACTTTCGCTTCATTGACAATCATAGACACTCGGCGGTTATAGGTACTTCAAACGTCGCCCTTTTTCAATATGGCGTCTATCTGACTGTCAAATGTCTTTATTATATATCTATACATGTTTTCATTTATATATTCCTTTTGTTTCAGGAGTCATGGCAGGACCCCAAGGGCGCGACTGATACGGGAGCTGTGATAAATATATTAGACCTAGGCAGGCAGGCGTTTGCAAATGGCGGCGTTGTGTCTAGATATCTATGTGACCTGGCCCAGTGCCTGAACCTAACCTATTATCACTATGGCAATGTTGTTCCTGAGGTGAGTTGTCAATGCTAAGTTAGTAACTTATGTGATAATTAAGTTGTATATAAGTTTCAGATGTCAAATATTGAATCTTAATATTATATAGAATGTTACTGAATTTGAATCGCTGACAGGCCTCTGTTATTGGTCGGAATAGGCATTAGTTAGTATTTTGAAACGGAGACATGGTTTACGATCAGTGAAGTTAAATGTGACTATCTGGTTGAACGAGTACTTTTAAATGGAGATATGGTTTATGAGCTGTCACGTGAGATGGTGACTATCTAGTTGAACGTGGGCCTGAGGTAGCCACAGATTTACAACCTTTACAGTTTCGGAAATAGAAACAAGGACACGAATAACAACAATCACTTTCTCAATTCATCACGGGATTCATCTCCGCAATTACAGTAACATTACGGCTATCTCGAACCTACGTATAACATAAACATAATAAAAACAGAAAAATATTGACTTCAAGTTGCCAACAAGTTGTAGATAAAAATTTGGTTTTTATATTCTCAAAGCTTTGACAAACTACCCTTAATTTGTTATGTATATCTGGCTCTCTATACGTCCCTTTTGCTGCGACAATAACATGCACAAATTTTATCCCCTATTTGTAAGTTTTAGTTTTAAACGTTTTGTATTGTGTATATTTTTGTGGCTGTATAAAAACACTTTTATCGTTTTGTGTATCGATTCGTTAGGATCTTGAAGGGCCTGTAGCTTGGTCATTGTTCGTACCGCAGTGCAAGGGTTATTATCATTATTTAACCCTTTGACTGCCGAGCTTTTTCCTATAAAAGGATTACCTCCATTAGCGTAGGTCACCGGTGACCTACGTGGCGCCCAATGAGTTAAGGCGTCAATTTTGCCACAATCACGCACTTTACTAGCGAAACCAGGTTTTGATTCTCGTATGGTTATCTTACTTTTTCAGGTAGTGAAAGACGAGCGTTTCCAGCAAGCGATAGAGGACACGACACAGCTGGAGTTGCTCCGAGCCAAGGCGAGTGGTGACGCCCCAGAGAGCAAGTACCGGGAGATCAGGAGGAAGGTGGAAGCCAAGGCTATGAAGGTGCTCATGGACATCAGCTCTGCCATGTCCACTAATGTGCTACGGTAAGACAGGGGTTTAAGTATGGTTAACAATAATTTACATTAAGTTCTGCTGTGCTATGAGGCGTAAATACAATGCTAACTGGCTGCCACTCTACCTACCTATAATGGGAAAAGTTCATTGGTAGGATTACTAGTGATAAACGGAATCTATTAACTGATCTCCTAACAAGATACATTGATTCCATATCTGAATGTATGTACAGGTTTTAAGGTCATGTATGAGAAGATTAATAGGTATGAGAGAAATAAAATACTTATGAGGATCGTTTGCAATGGCGAACGATAGTCTCCGCCTATCCCCTTAGGGAAATAGAGGCGTGGATATATGTATGTAATACCTAATATCTCATTAGGAAAATAAGGGCTCCAAAAACGTATGTATGTAATACTTAATCCTATCATACTTTCTAGATTCGTAGCGTGGGCGTGTCACAAAGCGATCCGTCGCGTCGCGGGCGGCGGTTGCGGGACGCGCGCAGCCTGTGTCGAACGCTTGCGGCGCGCGAAAGACGCCGGCCTGCCCCTGGTCTTCGTACCCTTGCACCGGAGCCACTTTGATTACATTCTGGTGACGTTCACGCTGTACCTGACTGGGCTGAGGCCGCCCTTGGTCGCTGCGGGGGATAATATGAGGATACCGTTCTTTGGGTATGTGGATTTTGTATATTATATGTTCGTATCAACGTGCATGTACGTTAAAGATTACCAAATGTTTATCGAGGACGTAACTAAGATTTTAACTAGCGTTCTTTCTTGTATGTCATATGAAGCAACTAAGAGGCTTAAGTTCAATGAAATCTTACACTAATGGGCTAAAAAACTTAATCACCAATATTCTGTCATTACAGCCCCAATAATGCTGCTAAAAGTAACCGAGAAAATTATATGTCTGTAAGTTTTTGTCCACCCTAAAAGGGATTGAAGAACGTTAACATATATATGTATGTAACTATCCATCCACACTCAATAAATCCCATACCCTTCTAACCATATTTATATTACTTCATATCATATAACATATTAATAATAATAATATTTAGGACACTACTAAACCAATTGAACTAGCCCCTTGCTAAGTACATTTAAGACTTGTGACAAGGGTACTAGTCAACATATATTTAAGAAATATATAGTTATTATATATAGATAAACACAAATTTAGCATGTATAATCAACACCCAGACTGGATAGCAAGAAGAAAAAAAGAATATTCCTAACTACCTACCCATCTTTCCAGTTGGTTCCTGAGAGGCTGCGGCGCTTTCTACATAAGGAGGCGCGTCGACGGCTCGGAGTACCACGGCGACCCCGTTTACAAGTCTGCCCTCAGGGCCTATATATTGAACAGCCTGGCTGCCAAGAACAACCTGGAGTTCTTCATCGAGGGCGGAAGAACGAGGACTGGGAAACCACAGCCGCCTAAAGGTATTTTCCTTTAAGTTTACTAAGAACTGACCTAAATGGTACTAATATAAGGGACGTATGTTCCTTTAAATTTACCGAGTACTCACCTAAATGGTACGTTCTATGTTCATAAATGTCATCGTTCGTCATATTATATATAAATATTAATACTATATGTTTTTAACCAAAACACAGTTTCACAATCTTGCAGACTATTCAGAGGTTCGCATGTCCATATCTACAATTGTGAAGTTAGTTTTTCTATGACCAGCTCGAGCTTACAAGTTGACTAGATAGTCTGTATATATTGTGTCAGGTGCTAAACCGTGTTGCCAGTTATAAGCACTGGCTATACTTGTATTTTTTTATGAAATTATAACGCCGTAGAACGTATTCGAAAGTATTTTTAGGAGCACGGAAATATACGTACGAAACGGTATAAACGTAACGTGTATGCCGGTTTATAATTTCTGCAAAACTCTTTGTAATCAGCGTGGAGTTTATGTACTTCCTTATTTAGTTGAAATATATGATTGTAGTTTAATTTATTACCCTATTATATATTTATTTCTATATTTGCCCTAACATGCTGTCGTATTAGATACGGAAGTGGGTAAGTTTATGTAATAGCTGTATAGGTATTGGTACGAATTGGGACCCATATCATAAAGTTGTGTAGAAATGCGTTACCAGAATTTTATGAATTTGGTTTAGCCACGAAATCGTATACCAGATTCGTTATTTTTCTCGATTTTTATCCATAATCAACGAGTCTCTAGAGGATTACGGATAGTCAAATTATACTATACACTGTTAACACCAAATATTTCTTATCAACAGTAATTATAATAACTTCATTCAGATTTATGTAGTTTTTAAATATCTATATATCATAAGTAACATTCTAAACTACAATAACCTAACCAACCATTACTCTTCCTAGCCGGCATCCTATCAGTAATAATGGACGCCTACCTAGACGGGACTATTGACGACGCTCTCCTAGTACCAGTGACCCTTAACTATGACAAGCTGGTCGATGGAAACTTCGTGAGGGAACAACTGGGCAGGCCCAAGCAGATGGAGACTTTCTGGTCGGCGCTACGCGGGATATGGCATACGTTGAATACTAACCATGGTGGAATCAGGGTGGACTTCAATCAGCCTATTAGTTTGAAGGTAAATTAATTAGTGAGGAAACCTGCCTATCCCTCAAGATAGGTAATAGTCAGTGCCTATATACGGCGATACGGTTCACTACCTATCACGTTGGGTGCTGTCTATCTAGTGATACGCGGGCTTCGAATGACCCATACCTAACATGCCTTTAAAATTTCGGACATGGCATTCAAGCCTCTGACTACCCGCCATAATAAAAAAGGGAGTGTGTATACACAAGTCGTGAAGCGTATGTTTATGTAAATGAATTAATTTTTAAAGGTCTTGTCTGAGACTTACACGTAATGCTGGGACCCTAGTCTACTAATGCGTTTCAGTACAATCGTAGTTTAATGTCACTTCAGTAATAGTGTGCAATTGGAACTTAAATAAAAATTAGTAAAAGTGTTATCCGATATTTTCACCATTGATGACAGCAAATGCGTCACTATTGCTATTCCACGAACACCTTCACTCGCAAAATAATGCAAACTAGCTGCCGTTCTTCCCGGTATGTCGTAAGAGATCACAAGGAGTCAATGGAATCGTTGGACGATGGACATGGACGATGGGCTAGCAACCTTTCACCAACGGTCCATATAACATCACAATCCCAATATTCATGCTAAAACCTGACCTTGGAGATTTTTTCGTCTCTAAGGCTCTGTCCATACCGAAAGGGATTAGAAGATGTGTGATGTATATATTTAACAAAACAAATATTTTTCAGGAACTAGTAACGTCCTTCCAAAAGTGTACCTACTTAAAGGCGCCGTTAGAAAATACTTTACTGCCACTAAACAACAACAATTTGTCAGTGAACCTGGACAGGCAGATTCTGTACAACCACAGCCACTCCAGTTTGTACGGGGCTGACGTCAGCACGGAACACAAGATGATGGTTGAGGCCATTGGACGGCATTTGGTCTATGGTAAGGGGGTTTAATGTGTATAGTAAAGCTGCCTTAGGTATGTCGTATAGGGTGATAAAGGGATTGAGGGTTTTATTGAGTAAATTAAGAGTTAAGGTTCACCAACTATACCTTTCAGACTGTGCAAGACTGGGACATGAAAAAAATGCTAACTAACTGCGGCTCTCTATGTCACTAAAAGCGATTATGAAACTAGGAGTAAGTGGAATCTAGGAGGCAATGGGCTAGCAACCGCGAATGTTCCATATAAATACCATTAGAATCCCAATATGAATGCTGACCAAGGAAATTTTGTATCTCCGTAGTATATGCGTCCTTTAAAGGATTAAAGTACAATATGTGATATGTTTATAGTCGTATATTAATTCCATACTAATTATTACCCATTGTTTACAGTTTTTTCGACCGTTACTTTACTAATACATATACTTAATTCACTTACGTACCATTTGTACCGACAGACGCAGCGAAATCCACCCCTCTTATGAGCACGAATGTGGTGTCCTACGTATTGCTGAACGAGTACAGAACGGGGTGCACGCTAAGGCAGCTGGAACGCGCAGTGGAAGTGCGGGGGCAGAGACTTTGTGCCGGCGGTAGGGATCTAGGATATACGGGAGATACTGGGAAGGTGGTTAAGCATGCTGTGAGTATATGGATGTATTTGATGGTTTATATGGCATATGTTTATAGGGTAGAGGAGATATGAGAATTTTGGTAGTTGAAAAAACGTATTTTTTGGTATAAATATTAGAAAAGAAAAGAAGAAAATTTAAATTCTAATTTTATTTTTGTTCTGAGGCAATGGCCACATTGTTTTAGTTCCAAATTAGTGGCGCTGTAGTCAAGGGAGACCTGTCAAATGCCAACCGGTCGGTTTTCATAATGTAAACAAACATCTATTTGTTAAATAATTTAATTAAACATACGTTAAAACAATGATTTAATAAAAATTATTAAATTATTTAATAAATTTTTATCATAAACAACGTTGAACTATTGATAAACAAATAGATTATTAGAAACTGATTAGAAATTGACTCTTGACAGGTCTCCATTCTCACTAGCGCCCCTAGCGGGATAAAAAAGTGAGGAATGCTGCCATTATGGTTATGTTTTGGTAAAAATAGTAATGATAAACTTATCGACTGTTATGGCTATATAGTTAGAGACAAGCGTTTCTGTCTCCTCGATTACAATTAGTGTCCATTTCCAGTAGTACGTTACAGAGAAAAATGCTTTTAACGATCCTCAGAAAATACAAAATTATACACCTAAATGATTTGAATGAAATGAATTGAAGGATTGTACATCAAAATATACAATACAGACTGAACCCAAACCTAAACATTGCTGTGCATTCAGCTATATTGGTGTACATATCAATATTCTTTGCTGTTGGTTTAATACAAGCTAAAAACGTAAAATACGACATTTAAATATATTCTCTTTTATCCACAGTTGGACATGTTAGGTCGTACCCTGATCACTAGACAAGGCTCGGGAGAAAAGCAGTTCGTAGCACCAAAGAAATCCGTAGCCGCCGCCATTGAGCTGGCGTACTACGCCAACACGGTCAACGCCCATTATGCCGCTTCGGCTATCGTTGGTAAGTGGTAGTATAGGATTAGTATTTGTATTACGCCATCTTTTGGGAAAAATGTACTCAAGGCATAATTAAGCGGTCATCTACATAATCTGCCCTATAGTCTATTCGCGTTAAGTAAATAGTGACGTCATGATAATCAGAGGTCAAACTGACCAATGAGACATGAGTAAATGAGAAAAGAAGTCACATTGACCAATAACAGACAACCCCTATAAAATCTCATTGGTTAAATCATGGAGACCTTGATGACGTCACTATTTTCTTAAAGCGAATATACTATAAGTATGACCCATATTGTTCCTTTTTTATTATGAGAAATTAAAATAAAGCTATTTTATTATTCGTCTCCTTATGTATTCAACCCTATATCTGGAATCAGAGGCCATTAAAATACCTAAAACGTAGGTTTAGTAAGTACTTTGAGACTTAAAGCGAATTATGTATGTTGCCGGTGTTTAATTGTGCCTGAGTATAGTATTTGATGTATGTTATAATAGGATAAATAAAAAGATATAAATGATAAAAACACATCAGTTTGTAAGCTAAGTTTAATTGTGGCCTAGGAATCTGTTATAATCCAATACCTTATTAATTGTAGACATTATTGCCTATTTTTATATCTGTATCTTTACATATATTATCAACTATATCTATCTAACCCACCCAATTCTTTCCCCAGCCACAGCCCTAGAATGCCTGCTAGGCCAGCCCCAGTCAGAACCCCTGACAGTGAGGCACGTGGACCTGGTGGAGACGTCGCTGCAGCTGAGCGCGGTCCTCAGCCAGGAGTTCATACTCTGCCCACCCTGTAGAAGGACTGAGGAGATGCTGTGTGACGTCATTGATGGGCTGGTCGCGGACGGCGTGCTGGTCAATGTGCAGGTAATCTTTGGGATAGTGTTTAGATTAATCACTACATAGTATGAAACAAATTCGCTTTCTCTGTCCCTATGTCCCTTTGTATGCTTAGATCTTTGAAACTACGCAACGGATTGTGTGGTTTTTTTTAATAGATAGAGTGATTTAAGAGGAAGGTTTATATGTATAGTAACATCCGTTAAATAGTGGAGTAGGCTATATATTTTATACCCGTGCGATCGCTAGTACTATATATAACATACAAGATTAGCACCATAAATACAAAATCGTGAACCGAAATAATACAGTCCTAGGTCTAACTTAACGTTTGCTATTCGTGTAGATATACTCGTATTTTTTGTGTATATTTCAGCAATTTTGATGTGTGTTTTAGTATTTAGTATGTTGTTACAGATAGGGAGAAATCGATAAATACGTGTACTATGAGAATAAATGAGTAGTCCTGTTTACGCGATCCATATTAAGTGTAATACACTTGTGGGTGTACCCGGAATAAAGAGATTTATTAACACCAGCTTGAGATTTAGTCTTTATATCTACATATAATATCTGATTTGCAGTATTATTATTCTAGAGGATTTTTTTATTAATGTCTAGTGTCTTTTAGCCGTTTTTGCACATCAACGATACACAAAAACAACTTGTATATTTATCTTGAAATCAGTGTTAAATATACGTTTTATTATTAACAAGCGACCCGCTCCGGCTTCGCATGGGTATAAAATATACGAGTATAGCCTACTAATCTATTTAATGGATGTCATTATACATATAAACCTTCCTCTTGAATCACTCTATCTATTAAAAAAACCGCATCAAAATCCGTTGCGTAGTTTCAAAGATTTAAGCATACAAAGGGACATAGGGACAGAGAAAGCGACTTTGTTTTATACTATGTGTTATTAATAATCACTTATTTAAATCCCTCTTTACAGAAGCCAGTGGGTCTGGAGGAGCAGCAGTGGTCGCGCCGGTTCGCCCAGCGGCTGGAGGACGAGGAGGTCGTGGAGCGAGTGGACCACTCCGCCAGCCTCAAGTACAAGGTGCCCGACAACGACCACGTCAGGAGTGAACGGTATGTATAGTACATTCGCATTAAGAAAATAGTGATGTCATCATGTCCCGACGATTTGACCAATGAGACGTGACAACTGTCGTCTGCAATTGGTCGATGTGAATTGTTTTCTCATTTACTAACGTCTCATTGGTCAGTTTAACGTCTATATATCATGACGTCACTATTTACTTAACGCGAATAGACTATAGTCTAGGAAATAGAGTTAACTTTGAGTATATGTCGGGTTTTTGGTTTGCTATAGAAAGATAGACGTAAAGGAGAATGATAACTATGTAGTTTTCCTTCACTTTTCGTAGAAAGAATAGAACTAAGTAGAAGAATAAGCTAGCTACTTGTCACCAATGTTCCAAGTTACCTACTCCATCCCAAAACACGCTAAAAGTGACTATGATACGGAATATTGGTGATAGATTGTTAGCATATTGACCATCAGGTTCTGTTGACCCATGACAGATTAGTTAACTTTTTGAAAGATAACAAGAAAACCTTACACACAGAGGCACACAACATTTTTATTCCAACGATATCGTCGAGTAGGTATTCGATGCAGTGAAAAGGTGCTGTCTCAGTAACTGCAGTTAAGCTGCATCACTGATCTTCCTACACCATCCTAACAGTCTGACACTAGCTGCATACTATATACATTTACACATAATAAATAACTAATTATAACTTCTATTACATTTATGTACCAAAATATTTACGGGACTGCCAAACTTTAATATAACCTATGCAGATGTACTTACTTACGTTACTAAAAAATGAAAGAAAAATAAAACACTTACTTCCTTTTCTAAGCCAAGAGCAGAAAGGCAACTAACTATATGTGTATTATTCTGTTTCAGACGTCGTCTCCTACTGACGTTGCGTCCGCTGCTCGAGGCGTATGCGGCGACTTGCAAGTGCCTGCGCGCCGGCTCACAGAAGGAAATAGTGAAGCAGACGCTCGACTACTTGACTGAGGAGTATAGCTTTAATAAAATGGTTTATGGTGAGTGTGTAACTGGTTTACTGGAATAATTATTGTTATAGATATATGTTTAGGCATATTTAGGTAAAAATTTAACCTATTAGCGTACGTAAAATGAAGTGAAAAAGCCATGTGCTGTTATAAATTTGGCCTAGTCCTAGTTTATCTTATTGACTCGAAGGCTTATTAGTCACATTACGACATTATGTGCATCCATATTTTGTTTAAACTGAGGTAGTATAATAAATCTTGGTTTAATGGAATAAACCAACCATAATACTAAAAAATATCGATCTGAACGTTTTTTCTCATTGAAATCAATTTTGTTGTTCCAGGTGAAGCGATATCGACAGACGCGATCCGCAACTGCATGCGTCTGCTGAAGCACTGGGACGTAATCAGCATTTACTCGGAGGGGAGGGACAGACTTATAGGCATCAACAGCCCCTACAACGTAGAGGACAAGCTCAGCGACATTTGTCACAATGTGTCCAAATTCTGTATGGACACGCCCCTTTTGAAAGACGTAGCTTAGGTTAAGGTGGTTCGAGGGTTTTGTGTGTGTGCGTGAGGGTTTTTTAACCATAGAATACTCAGTGTGACCAAGTGAAATAAATATACCAGTTATGATATATATGCTTGTGTTTTATTTGATGTTGTAGTGAGTAATTATTATCTAAGTATATGGCACGTCTGCGCAGATAGATAGACCAGTACAAGAGATGGATCCACATAAAATGCTATCCTGATAACCACTTTCGCATCATTGGTATATAATCATATACTTCATTCTATTTATAATACGAAAGTGGTCTGTCAGGATCGGGACAAATGGGGATCCGAGATCTTTGCCTACCCCTCTACAGGGAATCATGCGTGATGTGTATGTACGTACTTGATTAATAAAAACGTCTAATTTTGTAATTATAAGCGGATATGAATATAAAAACACATTTTATGTGGAATATACATATTATTCAAGACCATCCTAGGTAATTGGTCTTCTAGTACACTTATTGCATACATAATACTCGTAGAACATATACAGATTAAATTGAAAGAAAGAAAATGTTTATTCGGACACAGACAGACATGCATATACATCACGCCTGATTTCCTGTAGAGGGGTAGGCAGAGATTACGGTTACCCATTTGTTCATAGACACTCTGTGGTTATATGTAGGTACTTACTTCTAACGTCCCCCTTTTTCAATATAGCGTCTGACTGCCATGTCTTATTGGGCCGTCCCCTAAGTAACCGCCCTTCTACTTCACCCACATATATTCTTTTTGTCAATCTACTATCATTCAGCCGCATAACATGTCCAAACCACCGAATCATGGTGTGCGTTCGCGCAGCGGAATGTCGTTGAATTTAAAGATTTTAATTATGCAGATATTTAGTGTATGACGTCGTATAATTGTGTATGGTAAAAAAAAAATTGTGCACGCAGCCATTGTGGAGAAATTCACCAAAAACTGATTCGGAACTTTTTTTGATCCATTGACTTTAGAAGAAAAGAGATGTTTCCAAAAATTAGTGTGTATTTGTGTGTAATTGTGTATGTATGAATAAAATTAGTGCATGCATAAACTTCGGAGAAATTCAAGTTTCCGCTACGCGAACGTTTGGCCATTAGCTAGTTTTCATACAAAGCGCTTACATAGAGAGCTGTAGATTTTTACATACGTTGTTTTGAATTTGTTTATATTTGTTTAAAAACAGATTTAGAAAAAAAACGTAAGGTTTAAAAGATAAAAATATAAACGTAAAATACGCTTATTAGGTCTTAGTTCTTAAAGTATGCACTTTGGGGTCTAGATTTTCACGTTTATACAAACCTTGTAAGTGTCTGCAACACGTTGCCAAGTATCAATGATGTTCCGTTAGTAATTAAAGAGTTATAGGACAATTTACCACGAATAGATCACTGTTTACAAAGCAGTCAAATATCATGACGTTCTAAAGGAATTGCATGGTAAAATGTATGCCAATAATTAGTGTATTCATTCAACTATTCACATGCAAAATTTCAAGTCATTAAATTCAGTAATTAAAGAAAAACAATTATAATACTGACGAAGCATCGAAAACCTACATAACCCGACCAAGTTCGGATAGCTACAAAAAAGCGGCCGTGCAATATATTTAGGTAACATCCCAAAATTTACAGTATAATACCGGTATTGAATTGGTACAGGTGATAACACAATTGTTGTTTCGATATAATTTATAGGTCATTTATTTTTGTACACCTACTTTTTTAAATGTATTTGACTATGACAGAAAGTAGGTACCGTTTACGTAGGTACTTTATTTAAGTATGCGCTTGAGACTTGAGATATAATCTAAATACAGTGTAAACTCTTTATAACATTATTCTCTATAACTATAAACTCTCTATAACATAGAAAAGACCACAATTAAGTATTCTTCGTAATAGAGAATGGCGGCTGCGCTATAAAGAGTGTATAAATGTATGGGTTTTAAGGTAAACCAATCAGTTTTTGGTGAATTTCTCCACAATGGCTGCGTGCACAATTTTTTTTTTACCATACACAATTATACGACGTCATACACTAAATATCTGCATAATTAAAATCTTTAAATTCAACAAAATTCCGCTACGCGAACGCACACGAATCATGCCCTTTTCAACCTTAGTCACTACATCTTCCTTTACCACACTATTTGTAATTCTATCATTCAATGTCACTACTAGCATGCTTCTCAGTGACCGCATTGATTCTATTTTCATGCTTCTTTTGCCATACCCAACTTTCACTACCATAAGTCAATGTTAGAACCAGCATAGCCTTATGAATAGCCATATTTGACGACCTCCGTGGCGCGATCGGTTAGACACCTGAACGCTAATCGTGGGGTCCCGGGTTTGATTCCCGGTGGCGGCAGAGTTAAGAACTACGCTTTTCTACTGCTTTCCAGTCTGGTCGTTGATTATATATGCTTTATGTGTATTTATCTATGTATAATATGTATGTTTTTCTTAAATATACGTTGACTAGTACCCTCAACACAAGTCTTAAATGTACTTTACCAAGGGGCTAGTTCAATTGGTGTAATAATGTCCAAATATTATTATTAATATATGTGCCGATTGAGAAATCAACTGGCCACCCATAACACTATACATGGCCCCATTTATCTTATTAGCTACGTTCAATATCTTCCTCACACTTTTCTTTATTAGTAAATAGTGTTCCCAAATATTCAAAATCATCCACTTGTTCCACTCTTTTATTATCTAAATCAATCTTACACTCTGTCTTGCCAAGTCCCTACATAACCATTACTTTCGTTTTCATTCATTTCATGCAAGTGACCATCTCCTGCAACTCACACGCAGATGACGCAAGAAGATCCTGATTGTCCGCGTACAAGAGGCATTTAATGATCAATAATGAAGCAACTATCCATGAACAGATTGAACAGCCACAGCGATGCTACACAGCCCTGCCTTACACCCTTTCAGACACTGAATCAGTCTGAGTAGGTCCCATTAACCCTAACACAGGCTCCCAAATCCATAAAAGCTCAGAAAACCTTTTGGTTCTTTGCCAAAAACTTATCTGGCACCTGGCATAAGGAAAAACCTGAACTGTACATCCCATTCCATTCCGAAAACCTCCCTGTGCATCCCATATCTTGGTTTCAGTTTCACAAAAAACTCTTTTAATAATTTTGCATATATTTTTCCAACTATGCTCAGAAGGCTAATCCCCCAGTAGTTTTTGCAGTCTACTATCAATAAGTTTAGATATAAAAATAAAACAAAAATTGGAATGAACTTATTTTATTCAAATACCATGTTGTGAAAATATGCTATTTGAGAACTTAAAATTAGTTTTAACCCCTATAATGATGCACTGAAAAACATAGAGAAAAGTGACTTAAACTTATTACTAAATGTTTATTCTCATTGACAAGATAATGAAAATAGTACAGTTATTACTTACAATTTCAATAACCAACTAAATGAAACTATTGAGTCATACAGAATGATGCAAAAGGTTTTCACCTACTATTCTATGACTTTCACATATTCAATTTCACATAAAATAGCACTTCCATTATCATGCCAATAAAAATTGCTACAACTTTTTTTAGTTTAGTTTCCAGTGGCACTTGCAATAGGGTTCCTTAGGACGAGGATGACGGAATCGCCACGCAAGAACATTTTGGATATGAACCTGTCCTTGTTAACTGGTTTACCCTGGAACAAAATAATATCTAGTTAATGTTGTTTAGAGCCTTGTGATTACTCCATTTTACAATGATAATGGGATAGGGAATGACGGGTAAGAAAAGGTTATAAGTACTTTTTTATAAAATTATGGGATAAGTCCTGTTTTCAATGGTCTTTGGTTGACAATAAATTTTTATATTGCGATTGTAATCTTTATTAGGAACATTGTAATACATGAAGTCATCGGAGTCCTGTGGGTTATGACCTCTGATTTCTAAAGACAAAGGCTCTAGTATCAAATCCTAGCATGTACCAATGAATGTAATTTAAATATTTTTTTTATTTATGTACATAATTTCCACTCACTAACAGTGAAAGAAGACATTATGAGAAAACCAGCCAAGTAACTTTGGCCAAAGGACCAACAACATTATGTCCGAAGAATAGAATCAGAAGTCATCATAAAACAACCTTTTGTGACATTGTACTATTAATTCGAATTTGCAATAAGAATATCCTAATAAAATTATTTATGTTGTTTTCTTAAACCTAGTAATTTTCCAATATAAATTTGTCAGGTGCAACAACCGATCCAAGAATTAATCAAGTGGAACACTGATTATTATCAGCTTTTATATTATTAGGTCACATCAAATTAAGACCTGGCAATACGATGATGGAATAAAATACAAATATAGACTGTTCTGAGAGATACAGGTTGTGTTTACAAACCATCTTAACGAATTTTATTGTGACTAAAAAACAAAAAGGTAAGAAAATCAAATTATTGTTGTAAATGGCCCTTAGGATCAAATAAGTTTTTTAATACGAATAGTTGAGGTTATACCTAAATTGAATCTACAGTATATGCTATATCCTTTTAGAAACATTTGTGGCAAATACAAAACGTACCTTCTTTCCCTTGCCAATTCGAGGTGTTTCGGTCCACATTTCCTTGACATTTTCGAGAACCATGTTACAATGCCGGTCGAATCCCTTCACGCGACCCAGTAATTTTTTGTTGTTTCTGCAGTTTATAAGCACTTGGGTGTTATTTCTCACGGATTGTAAGAGAACAGACAGAGGGCCAGTGCTGAATTCTTCTTCCTCGATCTTAGCCAATTCCTCAAGGGTCATTTCAGAGCGTGGTTTCGGTGGAGCGGCCCTACGGACAAAACATAAACATGAAGGTTATCGGATTTCCTACACGTTACTAAACAATTCCTTGACGTACTTACATCTTTGTTGAATAATTAGGTTCACAAGTAACGCAAAACAATTGCTTTCAAGAAATAGCAATTAGGAAAAACTGAAATACGATGATGGTTGCTTGCAAAATCAGACGCTTTTTTATTTTTATTTTATTCACAGACTGAAAAAGGGGTATGCTATCAGTTTATATGCTATGATAGTCTGTGACAGAGAATAACTGATTTAAGGTGCAATTAGACACACAGCCGACTAAAAGCACCATCTATGGCAGTAAAATACACAGTCACTGTGTAGACTTCAACAAAAATTTTGTGCCAGATATATCGAATTATTTAGACGCCCAGAATAACTCAGTTTGCTAAGCAAACTTGTTCACTTTCAATAACTCTTTTGCCAATTTACCTCTCAGAAAAGAGTTATTTGTATCCCTTTCCGGGTGAAAAGCCTTTGATATATCTTGTTAACATCTGGTTGTCTTCCGTGATACCTTTAACTTTACCACCGGATTTGTATTGGTAATTATTTAAAATATTGGTGGAAAACAAGGAAGAACGGCAGCTATTTAATATTTTTTTACATACCATCAAGCACAAAACAGTTGCAATACGATTCAGCACAAAATATGAGGAAGTAAATCCCTTACATAGAACGAAATTTTCTCTTTTTATATCTCTGCCGGTGTGTGATAATTATTAGAATGAAACAAAAATAATGTATATAGACATATTTCATTTATAGGTAATTTATTTTAATTAGTTTTAAGTTAACAAAATATTTACAAACTTAAAACTAATTAAAATAAATTACCTATAAATTAAATATGTCTAAAAAATTGTCGCTGTCATTGGAGCGCAGAGTGCCCAATATGCTGGCAGCATTCCCCCTCTGAATAGCCAGACTAATTCTCTGGCGGAGGAAGCTACCAGCCCTGCGATCCCCACTGGACTCTTACAGGCGATGGGCAAGATCCCTTATGACCCCATGAGCCGCGCCCCCCCAAGAGCCGAGAGTTTCAACGGCGAAAGGAACAAAACTATATTCCCCACCAAGTGAAGAATATTTTCGCCGCTTCAAACTCTCTGCCGCAGCAGCAGCAGATCCCGCCTCGACAGCGCTCCGGGAGACATGACAAGGCGCCAGTGTGTCGACGCAGGTGGCATCCCACACCAGAGCCTTGCCACTCTTCCATGGAATGAGCGTCATACCATCCGGTCTCTTGCCATCGTCGCGTACCAGACCGGAAGGCTCCGGCACTGCAGGTACACGAGCGCTGACAAGAGCGCGGCGTATGACGTCATTCAGAGCCGCGTGACGTGACAGGCGACCTGCACTGCGCTGGCACGACAGCCCATGATGCCCGAAGGGATCGACATCTGTCCCACAACGACAGCGATGTGTCCCACAAATCTTAGCGCCTACCCTGAGACATACTGCTAGACAGAAGCTGGTTCTATCTAGCAGTGTGCCGATAACTGCGGAAGGCAGGGCGTTTAACCAATACCCCGACTCTGGCCTGGCAGCCGCTGAGAGTCGAGCACGCTGTGTAACACAAGAAACTGAATTTAAAAGGTTTAATTGAATCTGTTTACACAGCGGCTCGTCCCATAGCCTTTGCGATGCCAAACCAAGAGGAGTATCGGTCCCGGGACCAACCAAAACTAACCAAGCCTCCCTCGCTTCATCTAGACTCGTCATTAATGAATGACCGATACTAGGGTCGACGATTTTCAGGCACAATTCCGACGTGCCATAGACAGAAGAGAGGAAGGCTGGGAGCGCCACACCCGAAGCGCAACGAATGCCCAACCCGCCAAAACGAATGGGAAGTGATGCCTGTGTCCAACAATGATCAGTGAAATTACAATTTAGGATTTTGGATAAGGTTGACCGAATAATATTGTCCAACTGTTCTAAAAAGAAATGATGTTTCCAAAGATAACTAGTTCTAAGAAAATATAAAAAATTTGGAATAAATATACAATATTTAATGATGGTGTAAGCCAAATGCGGTGATATGTTTTCCAATCGTACGGAGGATTCATAAAATTTTGCAATTTTTTCTTGAATGAAGGCGGGTAAGGATTCGTCGTTCAAAGGGGCGCCGAGGAGACGAAGCGAGTCTTTAGATAAAATTTTTATATTCGGTGCTATTGAATCAAATTTTTTACCAATTTCGGCTTTTTGTTCCAAACTCAATTGTTGATTTATATAAAGTTCACATTTTTGATAATTTAATGTAAGACCTATTGTAGAGAAATTTTGAATAAGTTTTTGTAAATCATTAAATACTGTATTCGCTTCGCCACCAAGAGTGCCGTCATCGAGATACCATACATTGAACCCTGAAGATATAGCTTCAATATGTGGCTGTATCGCGAGACTGAAAATGGCTGGTCCCAAGGGGTCGCCTTGTTGACATCCAACACTTGAATCTAAAGAATTTAAGTTTGTAAATATTTTGTTAATTTTAATTCCTTGTTGTATTGTACAAATTTGAATTTATGAATAAACGTTACTCATATAACAAAAAATAAATTGACAAATGAGAGTCTATAAGTACATAAGTTTGACAAACAGGCGGCAAGCCAAGCGAAACGTCTGAGTCGTTGAGTCAAGCGAGTCGACTTGCTGGTCGTCTGTCAGTCAGTCGTTTTTGTTCCGCGAAAATTGTTTGTTTATTTCGTAAATAATATATTTAATAAATTTTCTATGTCGTAGCACATTAAAATGTGCCAATTTTACAGAAAAATGTAGCTCAGAGTTAGTACAAAGTTATAGTATCGAGTTTTATGTGCTAAAATGGTGCGGTGTACGACTGTGTGGTGTTTTGTGCTCATTATCATATTATGTGCAACAAAGACTATAGTGGATGCCCAAGAGTTTCGTAAGTTTATTACATGTTTATATTTGTAACGTAATTTCCCCAATTTCTGTAGCATTAAGGTGAATTATAGAACTCATAATAAGTTGTATTTGTAGTTGTTAATTCATTGGTCAGTAAGATTTAGATAAGATTTTTTTATGCTGAGAATATTTAGAGATGAGTAATTAATGACCGATAAGGGAAATCCAGTTAATCTTAGCATAATAATGACACACGATAAGTGTGCTAATACTATTCAATAGATTGTTATGATATTTGAGAAAAAATAAGTTAATTGTTTCATAACTAAAACAACAAATTAAATTCATGATGGACTACTATTTAAAAAATAAATATGTGTTTCTACACAGACAGCTTCATAAAGACAAGGATTGACTGTAAACTACTATTGTTGTGTATTTTGTTAAAACTAATATAAACAGCTTGAATTATTGTGATAAGTTTGTTATCACAACACTATTAATTTTATCAACTAAACATCTACTGCATTCTCTTGCAATTAATTAATATTATATCTTCCAGAAAAAACTTCATCTTAAAATTATGCCCTTTTAATTAATTGCAGCAAGCAATTAAGAGTAGTTACTCATATAAAATTATAAAGTTAGTTACACTTCAATGCATTAATATATTCCCATTTTATTCCATTTGCCTAATACTGCTTCCTACACACTGATAAAATAAACAGGTAGTTAAATTGAACATGCTTTAATGATTATCTATATATTATTTGACAATTTGAATATTTAATCTCAGTAAAGCTGTTCTGATATTATAATTTATAATATTATTAAACTTATTACAACAACATACATAAGTATGTTTATTTTTGTGTCTAAATGCATGTTTAAAGTAAACATAAACCAGTTAGCCAGACCTCCAACCAGTTTGAATGATGTTAAGCAAACACAAACAAGTGGCAGGTCAATGGTAATGGACAAAGAATTTGAGGAAACACGTTCTGTACTTTGTTAGAGCAATACGTGGAGGTAACCTTCATGTTGAACATTATTTAACACATAACTCACTATGTGAATGCCGTCACACCTATAATGTATGTATTATTAAGTTACTATCAATAATAGAAGGTTATGAGCAGACTTATATATAACTTAGAAGTTTTTTTGTAAACATACAAAATTTATTTATAAAATAGGTTGCAAAGGTGCTTGGTGTTTTTTCTGTGTAGATGTATTTGTTCTGAAAACAGCAGTTGATTTATGTTTATAAGCTTTAACAATTCTAAAAATAATTCTTATAGTTAGTAAGTAGGGCTTTAAAAAATATTTGATTAGATTCCATTTGATAATTTAGGGTTTCACTAAAATAATCAAGGTATAAATAATAAATAGCTAAAATTATATGTTTAAATAACCCAATTTTTACAGACACTCTCTTTAACAATCTCTGGAAAACATTTAGAAGCATACTGTATGTATTCAAAAGATAGTTACCACCCCAAAATAACCAAACATGATCTCAAGCTTTATGTTACTCTAGATCGCATCATCTGCCTTATTCAGTTACATTAAACCTACTTAATGATTGTCCTAAAATTGCTGCATTATTACTATCTGAACAGGAAATAAAAACTGAGTAATTTCTAGCACATTGTCCTCTATTTTAATCCTAATCTGTGCCATCCTTGAGCTTTAGTGACCATGTACACTAACATAGTCAGATTAGAATATAAATATCCTACTTAAATTTTTGTTCTCTCTCATAGGCAAGCAAATCTAATATCTATGATTCATTAAGCCTTTAGGTCACTATTTGTTTTTTTGTAATGTGAATTAACATCCTATGGATATTTTTGAGGTGGACTTTACAATTTGTATGGGGGTTGAATTAGCAAAAAATATATGTTGTATAATTAACAATATAATCATGTTGATAACTACTCTATTTTTCAATATATTCATTTGACCCCCCCCCCCCACATAATCGCTTCTAATGATATGTAGTGTATATTCACAAAATTACACTATAGTTAATTTATGTATTTGTGACTAATATGTATGCATAGTAATTCCTTATGTCAGTACAGTAATTCTAGAGATGGAATCTTTTGCGTGATGGACTAGGTACCGGTCACCAATAATCCATATAACATCACAACCCCATCATTTTAAAGTGACCAAGGAGATATAACCATCTCTGGAAGGTTCTATCCACCACGAAACGTATTAAAGAACGTAAATGTATATATGAAATTCTATCCAATATAACAAAATGTATGTTCCTATCTTTGTACTAGACACCTCATTTCGGTTCGGCCGCATCGCCGCAGGATTTCCGCCAAAGATATGTCCCATCGTATAATGCAGCGAATTTTAATAAAACACAACGAACAACAAAGCGTGTGACAAAGATAAATTGACGACATCCGCCTTGGAACTACGAAAAATAATGACTATTATTATTATATGAAGTTCCGTGCTTGTCTTGTCCCTAAATAGAATGCTCAGTTTGGTTTTAAGCTGGCATTTTGTAGGACTAACTAGTGGACAAAAGAAATTATTGGTCGATTTGCTAGCAATCTGTTAACAAACTTGCAATTTTTTAGATAGACGTAGAATTTTTTTGTCGAAACTTCAAAGATGGGCACTCAAGCCTACCCCGCCACAATGAAAGAAACAAGGTGTGTGTATACATAAATCGTAAAGCGTATGTAAAAATTAGCTATATTAAACATAGTACCAGTTACTAGAAAAAACCTACATTTCCAAGCATTTATAGTATATGGATATGATTGAGGTTTATTTGATGCAATATTACGATTCGTAACCCAATCACAAATTGTTACAGTTGTTACTAAATTGGATTATCGAATACGATCATTACGAGTAAGTAGTTGGTGGTTAAACAGAAGTTTTAAGTAGTTATACGGGTTCGTTTATTTGTTGTTTTTGGTATGTTGCATAGTTTTGTGTAAGAATGCATAGTTAGTTGCTCAGTATATTAAACTTTTTAAGAAAGTACATTTAGATTTTCCTCTTTCTTATCCACCGTATTGATTCTTTTATATCATTATTTAAATATGAAATGTGTAAGTTACACATATTTTATATTTACGTGCCTCTTTTACATGTCGAAATGTATGTAACTAGGTTAAACCCTACTACAAGGCCAAAGTCTAAGCTTTAACTGTAGAAAAATACGTTAGACTAGTTATATGTATAAATCAATACTTACTTACCTACGTGTACTGTAGTATATTATAGTTACTAGTTAAAAATACTCTGAAAACATCGTTGTTCATGTCTAATGAGCATCAATAACAATGTTTATCAGATCGAGTCTTAACGCTATAAATGTCTAAAGTTACTACCCATCAATCGATTTAAACTCAAGATAGCCACAGTCTTCGAATAGTTAAAAGTACAGTTAACTACAACTCCGTGTTGTATAGCCAATCGCAAAAGCACAGTTAGGTAATCAAAATGCGTCCGAACTGGGTGGGGTATCTATGCCTATGCATCAGTAAACAGAAGGTAATGCTATCTGTCGATCACTGAGGTGTCAAACCGTAAACAGGGGTTATGTGGGAGCCATAAAAAACGTCGGAAGTTCCATAAAGCGACAGGATGCGATGCAAATCTCTCTTTCGTAAACGTTCTCTGAATATATTGTGATGTCCTTGTTTATTACTTGACACATGATAGTAAGATAGACTGGCTTCATTTCTCGTTTGGAACTGACTATCTGGGATTTTGTATAATTTATATAAATTCACGTCCTTTAATCTCTTCCAGGTTGGATAGTACCTAGAAAAACAATATTTCCTTAGCTACTTTCAGAATATATTTATGTGTTAGATTTTACTGTCATTAACTAACATGGATTTTTGGACCTTGCGTGACCATAAAGTTTTGGGAACTTAAAATATACCTAAAAACTTACTATGACACATCCTAGTCAGTCAAATGTTGGCATATACTTTTCAGAAGTGTTTTATTAAGAAGTAACTAGTAAACCTCTTAGACATCAAAAGTGATAATGTAACAGCCTACTATCAGAATTCCTGACAAGTAATGTTTTAAACATGAGTGGTAGGATCAAGTAATGCAAAATATTGAACGTTTGAATACAATGATGCCAACGATATGTGGGCGTGGTTATTTATGTTTAATGTCATTATTAAACAATGATTCATGGGTCATTTCCGATCGATATAAGTTTATCGATTCTTTTCCTATCGTATTTGAGTGTGAATCATACGATGCGTTTTATCGATTTGAATTTCAGTGTCCGGTGATAAAATAATAATAATTCAAACTATTCATATGTTTGTGAATACAAATTCACTTTACTTTGTCACTCAACATGCTAATTAGCTATCTCTTGTTAAGGATAGAGTACTGATAATGTTCCCCATATTTGTCTACTGTCTTTTGTTTTACAATCCTCAATAAAGCTATATCTTCTAAAACACATGGTTTACTTATGTGTATGGGGTCTTAAAATGACTTATCTCGTATATAAGCAGGTATGTTAGAGGGTTTGAGGTAGCCATAGAATTACGACCTTCGCAATTGCGGAGATGGACACCTGAACATAAGACTACCCCGTAAGGGTTAATGGTCGTGAACGCGTTTGTTTATGTTAGAGGAGGTGTAGAGTACCCGCCACATAAGGTGGCAGTAGCCAAACTTGGAACTAAATTTGACGTTTCCGCCATTGCGTGTTATTTTGTATGAAAGGTAAATTTAGTATTACCAGCGTTGTGTTTTTTGCCCACTCTTTGTAATTTTTATGTTTGTTAAGGGTGATTATAATAAATTGATTTCTGGAGTTTCTTGTTAGTTCTTCTCCAAGGGTCTCCGCTGAACTTCTTCTTCTCAATCGTTACGCTCTTATCAGAGCGGTCGTGGTCTTCATGACGTGGCATCTTGAGCAGCCGAAATGGTTGGTGAACTAACCTCGGTAAAAATATGTAAAGACAATGCTCAGTGCCATGTTTGAAATAGTTTTTTTACATACATACATACACATCACGCCTGATTCCCTGTAGAGGGGTAGGCAGAGATCACGGATCCCCATTTGTCTCGATCCTGACAGACCACTTTCGCTTCATTGACATTCATACATTCTCTAATACACTCTCGGCGGTTATAGGTACTCCTAACGTCACCTTTTTTCAATATAGCGTCTATCTGACTGTTACATATGTCTTATTAGGCCGGCCCCTACGTAACCGCCCTTCCACTTCACTCATATATATTCCTTTTGTCAATATATAGTTTTTTTAATTTGTACTTAGATCATAAAATAACTTTCAAAGAGAGCTTATGATAGGGCCTATTTTGAATAAAAATATTTTGACTTTTGACTTTGGTATATTAATTTGTTTTATTTGAGTTTATAGCTCTGCAACCAAAGATCGTTACAAATGAAACCTCAATATAATGTATCGAGCCGTATGGCACAGTGAGTGCTAGTTTTGGCGTGTTTACTGGCAACACTGGATTACGCGACTGTGGCGACGCCTCCAACTGCCACCTTATGTGGCGGGTACTCTATACGATTAATAAATACAACTTCTTCATTCTTCGTCTTCCCATTCACTCATATCTTTCATTCATTCATTCCCTTTTTACTTTTAATGTTCACATATGAGTGCATATGTTTGTAATAGGTAAACATATGTGCTAAGTATTCTCAGCGTTTTTTCAATATAATAAGATTATGACGTTGAGGCGATGAATGATTAATTATTATGACGTCACATCTTTACGTCAAGAAGGGTTGAAGTAACACATGCTACAGTTCACAATTATCCTCTATGTATTGAATCTTTTGAGAATGATAGAGTGATGGATGAATGTATTTGTGATGATATACGATCTCTTCGATTACGCTTAGTAATAACTAATATTAGAATTAAAATAATTTAACTACTTATGAATAACAGTTAATGAAATATACCTAAAATAATAACTAAACGTAAAGTAAAGTTTAGGTTTGGGTCGGGGCTGTATTATTTTGGTGTAACTAACTACAATAGTTACAGTATTTTTTATGTGATATTTGTATGTTTCCATGTTTTGAATTTTTTAACCTGTATAGTTAACTAAGTTACTTACCTTAGTTATAGTCCTGGACGGATTGTCATTTTGACATTCATAAATAGAGTTACTCGTCGGTAATGAATCTCAGAGACGCCAATAGATCTCCAACAGTATACCTATCTAACCATATAACTACATAAAGACTATCATGTTCAGAATAAAAAGTACCTTTCGTGAGACTTAACTTGTTGATTGGGACAAATATGTTAGAAAATTTACAATTAATGGTTAGTAACTATATCGCCCAAAAATATCTACGCAAACCCAAGTACCTTCTTCTGTCGTGTATAAGACAGCTGATTACAATCAATCCAGGTCCCAGATTCCTTCCTCTTTATCCACTGATCTGTCAACGGCCGTTGTCCTTTCATTAAAAGTTCACGATTATCAAACATCGGGTAAATGACACGCTAATCTAAAAATGTGCAATCATTTCCACTGGGTCGACGACCCGCGATTTGTAAATGACGGGACGCGCTATTTATAAACGCCGCTGTAAAAAGGGAGTGCTGTTTGCTTAAATCATCGTAAAATCTCGTCCGCTGTTAGTAAATGAAGCGTTGATTGTAATGTATGAAGGCACTTGTTTGAACGTTTATTTTGAGTTCCTATTTGTCATAAATCATAACATTACTTACTTAGTTAGTGCTTGTAAATGGCGACATGGCTTACCACCTGTCACATTGAGTACTGACTATCTGGTCAACATGTCAACATAGAATTACGACCTTGGCAATTACGGAGATGGACACCTGAACCTCTGACTATCCCGCAAAGGTTAATGGTCGTGAACGCGTTTGTTTTTGTTACTTAACTCGCTGTTACTTAACTTAAAGGTAAATCTGAGTTGTGTTTTTTTAAGCTGACTCATCATTTTGGATTCTTGCATATTGCATACATTGATATGTTAGATTCGCCTAGTTATGTTCCTTTTCTGGTTAAGTATGATGTCGGTATAATATGGAAACGCCCAAAGAATTTGTTTTACCCTAACTGAAGAGGAAAGGCAGCAAATTGCATAGATTTCCCAGCTAATGCGCTCATTATTATAAAACATCACTCATATAAAACATCCCATTGAAAACTAACTATAACTCTGCATATTTATTGCAGCTTCAATGCTTCAGATTTAGTAAGAAAAGTAATAATAAAGACCAAGTCAATGATCCCATGATAATAATATCTTCAATGCAATATAAATTAAAACTAGAACAACTAACCCCTGCTTTAATAGTATTGGTATGAAACAACAGGTCAACGTTAACTGGCTAAAACTATAGATATTAAACCAAATAACCGTGAGCTTACTTCGCGATGGGTTTGCAAGGGTTAAGAGTTTATTTTATACTGGTTTTGGTTTACTTAATGACTTCCTCCGGAGTACATGGTGTTTCGGAATAGATGATATCCTCTCGTGACGTCATTTCCGAATCTTATTCATGTGATACATTGACTGCAGTTAAAGGTACTGAGCTATTTTATAAACAACATAGTAACATAGGTTCTACTGGGCCATGAAACTAAGTACTTGCATCTTAGGAGTTATATTATGATTATCTGGGACGTAAAAAGAACACTAACTAGCTGTCTTTCCTTCCGTAATGACTTCCCAGGTGACTAAGAGACAAAGGTGTCAACGAAATCTATTTTACAGGCGATGAACTAACCATCAATTTTTTACCTGATTGACTGGCTGTGTTAGTTGGCTTCAGCGAGGTTCTGTCCACCCTGAAGGAGGTTCAAAGACTTGAATACTGCTTATACTATCAATTGACTTCCTACGACTACTTGAATCCCATTTGAGTCCCTTACTAGCACATACGCGCGGACTTCAGCAACAGTTAATTCCTTTCTGGGTGGACAGAACCTTAGAGAAATGATTATATGTGCTAGGTCACATTTTGGTATAAATTTTAAGGTTGTAATGTCGTATGGAACATTGGTGACAGGTTGCTAGGCCATAGCCCAATATATTACCTACCTCTAGTCCCTCAATCGTCTCCTACGACATGCCGGGAAGAACAGCTAGTTAGCTTTTTAACGTCCCAGACTAGCACGAGACTAGTAAACTATATGCTTGCCAGTTATAGTAACATACTAAAAGGAGACAAATGTATTTGTGTTCATTTTTTATGACTGCTCTGTCATAAAAAATATTGGGTAACTTGTTCTAGTAGGTACCTATTTGTTACGACTGTACTGTTTTATTCTATAGGTTATTGTCCTACTTTGCTATGATGAACAATCCATAACGCTGAAACGTAGTAGAGAATTACTAATTTCACAGTTTTTCCATGTTTCTGTGATAGTAATAGTTAAGTAAACACAATAGTAATTCTTTCTATTTAAAAGTTACAGTCATAAATAGTCAACGTCTGTATATGGTGACAGGGATGCAGCCTGTCACTGTTGGGTGCTGACTTTATGTTGAAAATTGCGTTCGATGTGGCCTGTGAAGCACTCCGCAATTGCGAAAATGGATATTTGAATCTGCAACTACTTTATACTTTTACATGCCTACGAAATTTCGGAGATGGACACTCAGACCTGAAATCACATCTCGTGAAGCTTACGTTATGTTTCAACTTTTTCCGAAGGAGATGAATAAGGATGTAAATAAAAGTTGGCTTAAAAATAGTTGTACGATACAAAAAATCCGGTTTAAACCAGATCTCTGAAAGTATTGCTTTTAAGTTGACCATAGTTATAAATGTTAAATCTTACCTTACCTTAAAGTTCAATTAACGCTGAAAAGGATTAAAGGACATGAATGTAACTAAATTATGTTTGTTCAAAAAACAGTACATCTAACTACCGGGAACCAAATTATTCAATTACTCAATTACGACACCACATTATCAGATCCAAATCAACGTGTAGAGACACCATAATTTCGGTCGCGTGACACTAGTCGCGACCTTTCAACACGGTCACTGCAAACGGGGCTTAAATGCCAAATAAATTACAACATTGGATGGACACCGATAATTAAACTATTCGATCTAGACCAATTTGTTAATTGGTGTTTAGGACCTAGATTTTGGGTCTAGACTAATTAGCTTAGGATCTAGATAAGATAAGATTTAGGTGTTAATGGCTATAGTGACCTGTTGGTGTTACTAAGAGTCTTTCGTCAGTGCATTTCCCCTTGTTGATATTTGGCATATAGTGTAGACGCGTTTTATTTCTTTCTTGCTCTTAAATAATATACTCAAGTCTTTTCAACCCAGTTTTGGGTGACAATTAACTCGAAGATACATTTATTTAGTTACCTTTACTATTTTAGACTCTGAGAGATCTTGACAAATCTTTCGTTTCTTATCTTCTACCTACTCTGTAAAGAGAAACAGCCGTGAAGTGTTCATATGTCAATCTGTTCAAAGTACTAATGATCAATGTCATTTTTTATCCTTCTATAAAATGTCAAATGATCAGTAGTTAACTATTTCAAATGAGATATTTTTTATTAAAAGCTTTTTTATGACCTTGCTGGTGTTTCTAAAATTGAATTATTCAGTTACAAATGATCGAATAGTCAATAGTTATAACTACTTGAACTTGTAATTAATGAGTTGTGTAATGGGCATACTTTATATGGAAAGTTGTCACATAATATGCTGTACTTATTGAGATAATCCCTATATTATGAGACCAAATCTGTAATTCCGAGTACAAATATTCTATGGCCACCTCGAGCTCACGGTTTGACCTGATAGTCAGTAGATATTAGATGTGACAGTAAGTAAGCCATGTCGCCATTTACAAGCACTATTTCGAGAAAAAGGTAATTTAGACATCAGTGATTCTATAGCCATCGCGAACCCGCGTGTTGACCTGATAGTTAGGCAGTTCTCAATGTGATAGGTGGTGAATCGTGTTTCGAGGAATAGCTAGGTTTCCTCACGATGTTTTCCTTAACTATAATTATTATATTTCGCAAATATATTATATATTACTAGCTTAATAGAAACATGATAATCCAAACCCCTTAGTGACTTTTAACATTTTTTGTTTGTGTTGTAAATAACCGTATGTATTTCTTAAAAGTAAAGATCCTAGAAATGACGACACTGTGATATTCAGTTAAGCCTCTAACTACGCCTTAAGAGATTACAGCAATGACAGTTAGTTATATTTATTATGGAAGTAAATTATCAGCTGACGAAAGCTAAAATAACCTTACCATTTTAAAAAATATCTTATCAAGTTTCAAAATCTTTGATAAAAACGAATACCATATCAAATTGATTGGGCAATAGAAAAGTGGGTTAGTAGGTAAAGGTGTATGCAGAGATTTACCATACTGCAGGCATAGTTTAGACACACTTGAACTCTAATTGTGAGGTTCTAGGTTCGATTCCCGCTGGAGATTATTACATTCCTTTTGCTTTCCACTCTAGTGGTTGATGTGTATTTATCTAACTATGACAATAATGTGTAAACACTGTCACCCTTATCACCGATTTTTTATTGATTGTACCATTAGGCCAGCAGTACCATGGTGTTATAATATCATAATACATATGTACATACAAACTCATCATACCCATTTCCCTAAAGGGGTGAGTAGAGATCCCAGACTTGTCTCGTTTCTCACACCAGATCCTGTTTCATACACCTGCGCCTCATTGATATCCATAAAACTCCTCATATTTACTATAATATCTGTTACGAAAACCTAACATTTGTTATTAACTAGATACTATAATTGCTTTCATATTTAATAAGAAAGTGGGTTACTAGTTAACGGTGCGTAAAAGTCAACCTAATATAGACATAACTATGACCTAATGTGAACCTGTGTTTGTAAACATGTTATGCATTCTAGATAAGGGGAGATAAGCCTTGTCATTATAATACAGATAAGACACGTCCGTTCTGGCTATAGTCTACCGGATTACATTGTAAAGAACATACATGTAGATTACGCCTTTACTGCTATTAGAAGGTAGAGACTATCGATCGCTACTTGCAACTATCCTGACAAATCTCTTGCTTCACTTACACCTATTAACCTTCTCACATGCTCTGTTGTTCTTCACGCTATTTTTATTGTTAAGAAGTTAGATATCTTACTAGGGAACGTCCTAATTACAGAGAAAATAGCTTAACTGTGTAGTAAAAGGTGACTAAAAGACATATCATTAGTTAGTATACATTGAATGTTCTCATATTTTCTAGAAGTATCTATAAAAACACCGAGTGTGTATGAAGAGGTGTCAGGATGTCAATGTTTTACAAAAGTGGTTTAGTTACTAGAATCGGAAATAATAAGTATCTGTGACCCTTGTCTACTCCTTTATAAAGAGAGAAACGCGATGTGTACATACTTATACACCACGTCATTTAATCCCTTTTGGGGTGGACAGAACCTTAGAGACATGAAACGATCTTGTTGGTCTCTTATTAGCGTGGTTTGTAATGTCATAATTACTTTAAATAATTTCTAAAACACTCAAATACTTTGAATCAAACTCATCCAAATATTGACAGAAGACTTTCAACAAACTTAATCTGTTTGTTCAATGATAAAACTGTGATGTGCATTTATTATGTTTACTCAGCTGATAGCTTATCAGTTCAGACGAAGACTTGCTGCATTGTGTACACGGTGTTATCTATAAAAATACGTCACTTTGTAAACAGACTTCATTGCAACAATTTATGAATAAGATTTTAAAAACCTGGCTTTGTATACAGTACGCGATTTTAGCACAATTTTCGCTACACAAGCCATAGATAGAGCTATATCTATAAATCAGCCTATGTCAGTCCACTGCTGGACCTCGCTACAAAACACGATCACTCGAGGCCCTCAGTCAACCACTACCAGCGACCTTTTTCAGGACATCAGTTCATCTAACAGGAGCGTCCTAACTACACAACGTTTACCGAGACGCGGTCACCATTCGAGAACCGCTTTGAACCGCCAAAGCTATTTAGTCACAAAAAATTATCTGCCAAAGTTATTAGAATTTAATAAAATAATTTAGAATTAATTAATTAGCTGATATAATTAGTTAACGTTGTGAAATCGAAATCAATATTTTTTTATGTTCTGTTAGTTATTCAGATAAAGTTTTGATCTACCATAACTACTCCTGCACCAAAATTTTAATATAGAATACATATACGTACACGACTGTAGTAAATTGAACTATAGATGTGATAAATGTCATGTATGTGAGTTCGAATTATCAATTATGAAAGCAATAATTCAGTGGGCACTGTCAACGCAGTATTGAGGTCGTAATGTGGGTTATAGAGTCGGGTCCCAACTGATAAGAATACTAGTAAACTACTGATATAAACTAGTCTAATTATACTATAACTCTACAGGACATTCAGTGTGACAAGTACTAATAACGGCCGAGTGTGCATATGGATATAAATGAATGAATCGAAATTGATTCGTCAAGATTTGGAAAAATTGGGATTAGTGATATTAGCATACCTCTTTAAGGAAGTTGGCTGGATACATATAAATTCATGTCCTTTAGTACATTTGGGATGGACAGAACCTTGGAAATACGATATTTCCTAGGTCACTTTTTAGCATGGATATTAGGGTTGTGATGTTACATGAAATATTGGTAATTTTTGTTAGCCATCTCCCAATAGATTCCATTGACCCTAACTCCTTTAATTGTCTCCTACGATATGCCAGGAAAAACGGCAGCTAGTTAGCTTTCTTTTGACATCCCAGAATAGCACGATATAATTCTTGACTGGCTGGATGTCTGTTTTTGATATTATGAAACATACAACCTTAACATAAATAATATTTGTAACTTATAAAGATTATTTTATCACCTTAGATAGCCTATTTACCTAGATGATAAAAACAGATAAAACACGCAACGCTGAATTTTATTCTAATTCAAATAGGCACCAAACGTGAATGACCTATGTGACCTGGTTTCACATAGTTTTTATTATAATTTCATTCATATTTGCACATCTTATTTGGATAATTATTACATCGGCCCATGTGTCAATATTGGCTGTTTGATAAGCCGTTATGTATCGAAATAGTCCATGTGTTAATTAGTTATTCTATATTCTGTTAATCTAATATAATGTATAAATTAATGTGAAATCTAAGAATAGTCTAATAAAGACACATTGCGACCATTAACCCTTGCGTAGAACTTCGGATTTTATGCATACATACACGTCACGCCCATATTCGCACAAAGTGGTAGGCAGTGATCATTTGTATCGATCTTGACAAACAAATTTGCCTTCATCGACATTCATACACCTCCTCATACACAATCGGTGGTTAAATAGCTATTTCTAACGTCAGCCTATTTCAATATGTCATTAATGATCACATCGAACCCACATCCTGCTAAATATCCAGCAACCTGGTTCCAGTTGATAGAGGATTAGCATTGATAATAGCAAAATTTAAAATTTTTACCTTAAAAATGCCTAAATTTGTCACTGTTACTATTCCACGAACTTCACACTATTGCTCAAGTGATATTGAACTACGATTTTGCAAAAAGCATTAGTTACTGATCTCGGGCGCCTAATAGGTAGTGATATACGTTAAGTAATGTATTAAAACTTTATATATTGCCTTTTACAAATAATGGGCAAATATCCTCACGTATAACTCATTGCCTTAATTATTAAGTAGTTAATATATTTGCTAACCAATTATTTAATAACGCAATAACTTGAACCTGTGCGTAATACATGACCCTAATACAAATAAAATACTTTTAGTCACTTTTAGAATCACTCTTCCGTAACAATACGTAGTATTTTAATTGCAACTAATCAAAATAACTATTCGTTACGTTAGTTTGCAAACACGTAATAACTAGTGTGTTTCATTTCTTGTGTCTGAAAGAAAGTTGCCTTATTAATTCATTTTAATATTTATGAGTTAGTAAGTGAATTTACAATGTAAATGTGGTAATAAAAGTTACATTTAAATAAGAGCAAATTAAAGACTAAAAGATTATTTTGAATTTCGTAATATAAGCGGTTTCCCTATTATTTTCAGTGCTGTGTGATACAAAGTTAGTTTAAGTTGGTTAAAAGCCTTAACTATAAATGCTCAGATTATAGTTCTTTTATGTAAAACATATACATTCATGCTCTTAATTCTCTTTCAAGGTGGATAGAATATCGGAAACACAAAATCTACTTAGTTTTTAGCGTTCGTATTTAGATTATTTTGTCAGTTAGTTATATGAAACATTGGTGACAACGCTAGTCCTTTGCTGGGTAGATTCCACTTACCCAAGTTTCTTAGTCCCCTCTTACGACATACAAAGAAGAATAGCAGCTAGTTAGCATGCTATTTACGTCCTAAACTAATCCAGGACTTAATGAACTAACAGGCTAGTACAGTAGTCTATTCTATTGAAATCTCAGCTTAGTTTAAAACCAAAATCCGTTATGGTAATAACCTCTAGGTACTTAGTTAAAAAACGGTTGACCTCCAGCGTTTCTTTGTTTCCAACTGGAGCAATAGCCTAACTTGTTAGGTTGACAGACACGGTTCGTATTTTAAGATTTATTATAGTTACTATGTTATGAGAATTTGTTGTTACGTTTTGGTGGTATTTTTCTTATGGACGTATTGAAGAGTATAAATGTGAAGAATTTGTTAGAAGTGATATTCGATAAAAATAATATCAAAAGCTTGAATGTGATTACATAAGAAAAGTTTACTACAATACTGCAGTATATTATAATCAACTCAAACGTATGGTGGTATAAACAATTACACATTTGCTAAATACTCAAATTCTAAGTTTTAAATTTACACCAAACGTGTATTAAGGGGGTTTTCGTTTCCTAGCTACATAGTGACCCAATCTTTTGTCAATGACGTAATCTGAATGTAACCTAATATCTTTGTTTTGTTTTTGTAATACTATCGTATTTGAACATACACACACGTCCATAATCCTTAAACGAGTCGATATAACCAAATGGCCCGAAAATACAGTTTTTGTTTTTTTATTTAAATGTTTAAAAATTTTTGCAGTTATTATGTGTTTGTTTTGTGTATTGTATTGTCCCTGTAAATAAATAGTTTTCAATTTCAATTTACATACATATTGAAATAAATACATACATACACATCACGCTCGTCTTCCTACTAAGGATAGGAGCCCGATTTTCTCGATCCTAGCACATCATTTCGCTTCATTGAATGAAATGTATTTACTTGAACCCAAAGTCCCTTATTCATCTCTTACAACATCGGAAGAATCACTACATAGTATAAAACAAAGTCGCTTTCTCTGTCCCTATGTCCCTTTGTATGCTTAAATCTTTGAAACTACGCAACGGATTTTGATGCGGTTTTTTTTAATAGACAGAGTGATTCAAGAGGAAGGTTTATATTTATAATAACATCCTTTAAATAGTGGAGTAGGCTATATATTTTATACCCGTGCAAAGCCGGAGCGGGTCACTAGTAGTTATACATTATATACCCTAAGATAAGTTGAACATGTGATTATTATTGACCTTGCTATACTTATACCAATAGTTTTTTAATGCCACTCTTAAGTAACGTGGATAATGAATATGCCAGTTTCTTTATGCTAAAAGTGACTGGTGGAAATACCAAGGTTACTTGGCCTAGGGGCTTTAATTATTCAGGTTTTATGTATGGATATTGCTACTGGGACTTAATTTGGGAGTGATTTTAATTGTTATTGCTGGCAACCCCTAATTTATATTTTTTATATTTGACTATTGTAATTAATTACTAACGTAAAAGCGCCGTATACCGACCGACCTCCTGTATCCGACCATTTTGGTTTTTTCCCTCCTAAACTTATAAATTTCACGTTAAAGTTATGAATTTGCGCTCAATTAGTTCATAAATTTATATTACATTATAAGACAAAATTTGGTTTAGATACGTTAACAGCAAATATCTCATTTGACCGAAATCGTCGCAAGGGAATTTTTTTTGACAAATCGGATCCGAAAAAAACATAAATCGGCTTAAACGAAGATCTGGATTATTTTGAAGAAAACTTTGCTTAATTCGTAGTATTTTTGCATCATATCATTTATTGGTTTGTTGAGCACCGTCGATATCAATCAGCAAGTAATATTTGCCTATTTTATTCAAAATATCAAGCAAATAATAATGGTCGGAATCTGGTCCTCTATAAAATGAGTACGTTCCGAATACCGACCACTCTGGTCGGATACAGGATTTTCGTACTTTGGGAATAAAGCTATTTTTCATTTGTTTGATGAGCTTTGAGATTATTTCATGTTAACTTTCTTACTCTTAAGACTATTCTTACTTTAAAGACCTGTATCCGACCAATACTATTATAGTTTTTTTGTAAAAAGTGTCTAAACTTTGACTTTTAATTCTCAATACGTACCATTACGTCTAACATTGAATGTTTTGAATGCTTACTATTTAGTCATTTTAAACAGATATAATTACTTTTTTGTTATATTGTTATATTAGTCAAGTGTCAATAATGTAAAAAAGTACTAAAAATATGTAGACATGTTAAAATTTAAAATTTTATTACGAAATAATATGATTGGTCGGAATCGGGACACGATTTAATCACCATGTACCGGTATCCGTCCAACTCAAGAACCTTTGGTTTCTTAGTACATGGATCAGTCTGCATGTGTTAGTTTCAGGTGTTCAGTGCATACATCTATTATATATATACATATATTAAACCCTGTATTCCCTAACGGTATAGGGATATGCTATTGTTCACCACCTTGAACGATCCTCATAAAGATCTCGTGTGTCTTCTGTTCCTTTTCCTATGTAAACCAACTTTGAGAAGATCATATTTAGATCAGCATAACTTCTACGTGGCCTGCCTCATCCAGCGCTACCAATCTAAGTTTTGTAAATATTTTCGTGGCCTACTCGTAGCTTTCATGCATCCTCTCCATTTGCCTAAACAACCTTAACATTCTTTTTGATATTTTCACCATCTTCTTTAATACGGCATCATTCACGCCTTCATTTATTGCCTTACCCTATCACTTAATCATCTATTATGTACATATTTTGTTAGGAACCTGATCTCTATTGCATTAAGTATGCTACCGTGATACTTTTTTCCAAACCCAACATTCAGTACCATATATAAAAGTAGGAACCAGAACGGCGTTTTTGAATCCACTCTCAGCCAGCGACCAGTCATCAAACTATCTTAACCCCGTTTGTCATATTTCCCTATTTCAGTCTCTTCCCCGCTCTATATGACCTTCACCATATCTAATCAACATACTTGCCAAATATACCAGATTCTCACTATTTTACTTGTTCCACTTCCTGATCGTTCACTTCTTATAGAGATTCTGACATACTATCCTGTCTTTCTAAAGCATTCATGATAATCAACATACGCTTGGCTAATGGGACGAGCAGAGACTATCGATCGTCACCTTGAACGATCCTGACAATCTCTCTGGCTTCGTTTACGCCCATTCACCGTCTCATACCAGCTCTTTTGTTGACTTGAAAGCGAACAAGGGCAATACGGTATAAGTTTAGGTATGGAGTGACTGTTCGGTTTGGCAGAAGAGAAGGTGACAAAGATGAGGCCCTTCAGCTCTCACAAGAGTGTTATTTGTCAGCCACCTGAATGTTTCAAAAAGAGTTCCACAATTGCTTACGCCATGCAACGCTCTAGTTTCAATTCCACTCCATGACCATCATAAAAAGCTGGATTTTAGGTCTACGGCAATGAATGTTCTTCTCGACCCTACATATCAAGTCAATTCATAATGAGAGAGGGACTACGCCACTTTGGTACTGACGCTGGTCTATGTGTTAAGGCCGCGACAAATAAATTTTACCTACGAAATATTCGCAGCATGATTTGCTTTGTCAACAACAATAAAATATCGAAATTTTTTAAGAAATTCACAAGCAGGTAGCATACTTATTACGGGGTTATATTAAAGGCTTGATTTCTTTCGTTTTGTGAGCATAGAAGGTATTTTAGCAGGCGAGATACGGCTGGTCGGAATCAGGCACCTCAGTGGTCGGAATCAGGAACGTTAGGCGTCAGCCGGTCTGTAAACGGTGCTTTCGGTATAAAACAAGTTTTTGAGTTAGATACCAGATTTAGGTATGAAAAAGGCCAATTTGATATTTTTCTTTGTGATTTTATGAAAGTAAATATCGTAATCTTTTTAAAGAACGTTTTATATTATTATACTTTAAACATTTTCTTTATCTTTTTTGTGATTTACGTAGTCAATTCTATCAGTGGTCGGTATACGGCGCTTTTGCGTTAGTTACTGTAGATTAAAGTTACGTAGAGGCCGGACATAATATGATAGTCAGATGAATGCCATATTGAAAAAAAGTTAAGTTAGAAGTACCTGTAACAGCCGAGTGTGTATGAGGTGTACGAGTGTCAATTAAGTGGTTTGTGTGCATTTGTGGATCGAGACAGATGGGGATTCATGATCTCTGCATACCCCTGTACAGGGAATCGGGCGTGATGTATGTATGTAATAGCTACTAAGAGCTGTTCGCAAAACGTGAAGGAGTAGTGAGAATAGGCCATATAGCATTGAGAATATAATATTATAATATCTAACTACATTACCACTGCCTTAATATTCTTAAGTCATCCATATTCCGTATACATAGTTATACATAATAGTAACTTATACCTATACTAAGTATGACCGAATAGCAACAATCACAAGGTTCAGTCCACCCTAAATGATATAAAAATACCTACCATATACGGTTTACAACGACTTGCACACATGTTATATGATTGTAATATTGTCAACTTTGGCATCCAAGTTTCGTTTCGTTGCCCATAAAAGTTTATTCAGGTGCACCAAAGAGTCCCGTTGCTTGAACGGCCTATTTTCGTCCTGTCACTCAATATGTCACATGGCAACACTGGAAGACGGCTTTTCTATATATAGAAATTGACGCGCGTCTGTAAAGCGCATTTCTCTCGTTCTTAACTCTCATTAACTAATAATAATAATGTGTGCGTTGCTGTGAAGGATTTTAAGAATATTGTTTGATGGAATACGAAATAAGAATTATAGCATTTCAACAATTATATTATCTACAAAAGCTTCAATTAGTTAAAATAAATAGTAAAATCATTCAATTTAGTTACTATTTTTTATAATGTATACAGTTAAAGTATAGCAACTGAAATTACATTACTTAAGAGACGTGTTGAGATATTTGTTTTAGAAGCGATTTGTGTAATTATTTTGTTACTTAATTTTTATTTATTTTAAAATTAAACATGGACTAAGAAACCTTAGGTAAATATTATATATTAAGGCATCGGCTTTTAATATATCATTTTGTAACCATAACATCCCCTTTCCTATCGCTAATAGTGACCGAGGAGATATTATATTAACTCAAAGGAAATAAAAGACGTGATTATATACATACATTCACATCACGTATGATTCGCTGTAGGGGTAGGCAGAGAACACGGATACCCATCTGTCCCAATCCTGACTAACCACTTTTGCTTTGTTGGAACTCATAGTTACACCTTTTCATGCAATATCGGCGGTTATAGGTACTTCTAACGAGACCCTTTTTTAATAACTATGGCATCTATCTGACTATCATATGTCCTATTGGGCCGGCTCCTACGTAACCGTCCTTCGCCATCAACCACATATAATCCTTTTGTTAATCTTCTATCATTCATCAAAACACATATGATATATATTGTGACTGTATGTATGAATAATATGTACACACATAAATACATATAAATACACACGCATATGTCATTATTTACTAAACAATCACGTACTAACTATAATGATTTAAGTTCCATCACACATTCTTTTCATATGTAAATAGTACGTGTTCTTAAGCCTATGTCTTAGCAAATAGGTTATACCATTCATCTTAACTGTCCCTATCCGTTGAACGGACACTGAATGTGCGGAGAGGCATACTAATAAAGGATTAACCTATTTTTGAAGTGGCATGTTCCTGACTTAGTGATTGCAAGCTTGACTGTGTGTGAGGGACATAACGCGGATGTAGTCTATGTACACTATATCACACACACATAGTATAAAACAAAGTTGCTTTCTCTGTCCCTATATCCCTTTGTCTGCTTAAATCTTTGAAACTACGCAACGGATTTTAATGCTTTTTTTTTAATAGATAGAGTGATTCAAGAGGAAGGTTTATATGTATAATAACATCCATTAAATAGTGGATTAGGCTATTTTTTTTACCTGTGCGATGCTGGAGCGGGTCGCTAGTGTACTCGTATACTATATGTACTGTACTCATTGATTCTTTGTATTTCTCTGTCTTTCGGGTTGGATGGAATATCGGAGACACAAAAAGTAGTTAGTTACTGAATCTAATTACATATCACGTCCCTTTATCTCTTTTTAGGTGGACAGAAGTTCGGAGATATAAAAACTTCTTGATTAACTACCATATGTATTGGCTGGTATGAAATGTTATGCTTTTGAATTAGTGTAAAAGTATTGATGAGGAACTGTTTTAAATTGCAATTAAAGTTTTTAATATAAAAACATTTAGTGGGAAAAATCTATCATTTATTGATATATACGAAGTGTGATCTTTTCGCTTGAATATGATAGGAGATAGCGCTTATCAATATTTTGTATCAAGCTAAAAAACAATAAACTATTAACGGAATTCGTAAGTTGGCAATCGTGTACAAAAGTCAAATTATACCTAATCTTTCGTATTGGCATTGCCCATTATTATAGTTAGTAAATTGCGATGGAATGACCATTGTCAGTCGAGACACGCAGCGTCGCCGGTTCGGGCAAAATAACTGTGCTGTCAACTGCGAATGGCGGCGGCGTGCCTAAATGTGACTAACCTTCGTATTGGGTCAACGCTACACCCAAGATTGGGTTTTGGGTAACACGGGTTTTTGTATGTTAATATTTTACTACTTAAGTAGAAAAATAGCTCTTTAAAACCGACTTATAAATAAAGAGAGAATAACAAGAAAACGGGACTTGTAGTATTTCTTTTATAAACAAAGTATTATCTTTGCTACTGGTATGTTTGTTTGTTGATCGGATTGGATTGTTTTTTTGAAGCTTGTACAGGTAGCTTGAAGAACAAAACAGCATGAATGGGAAGGTTAATTATTTGGCAGGATCAACCCAGGTGACGATCGATAGTCTCTGCCTTAAGGAACTAAATGCGTCAATATATGTATGAGTACAAGTATGTACAAATATTGTTAGCATCAATAAATACTACAGCTACGGTCGTAAAACATTATTGAATCGTTTATTCATCATCAATTGGCACGACATAGTCTATTTTGATCTGAAGTACTAACGGTTACGTAGGGGTCAGCCTAATAAGACGATCAGTTACACGACATACTGAAAAGGGTACCTATAACCGCCGAGTGTGTATGTGGTGGAGTACAAAAGACAATGAAGCGAAAGTGGTAGTGAAAAATGTATTTCGTTATGTATGTCTACCTCTTAAAGGGGAGATATGCTTGGTGTATATGTATGTATGTACTAGGCTCTCATAAATGTATGATAGGTTAGGAGTAACATTGTTGATAGTGTTGTTTTACTATGGAACACGTGTTAGTCATGAACAGCTGTTAGTAGAGCAGATATGTAATGTATTAGATAAGTATTTATGTTATGGCGTTCTGAAATGATTCCTGTTTGAGAGATATAATGATAGAAGTGCGTAATATTTTACAGGACAGTCATTTTTGATTAATTCCTTTTCCTAGTAAACAGAACAATTTAAAAATACTTTTTTGATTATGTGGTATTATTTATTAACTAAGTATGTAAGTAGGTGTATACATTTATTCAACAATTCCGGAAAGTATCTACTGATTATTATTTAACAGACTTATTTGCATAAAAAGCGTATATTACTAAGTACTTAGTTAAATGAAAAAACTTAGGTTCATCGATATACATACACATATATTATATACTACCTTAAAGGTCCTAAGAAATAGAGCAAGTCCTATCTAAACTATAGTTCTCACTGTCTTCAGACAGGTTAAATACAAAAGTCTGTCGTTATTCCAACGTTTGTTGAGTCACCAAGTTATATCTAGCTGAGTAACGTGCGTACCCATTCGATTTATAATCCCACGAGTAGCCATGACTACTTTAGTATGCCTGAAAAGAAGAGTTTGGCATGTCGCATTAGGTATGGGATGTATATAGATTTGATAACTAACTACCTGCCTTTCGTTTGGGTGTATCGTAGCGGGAGACTAAGAGGTCAATGGACGGTGGACTAGCAAACTGTCACTAATGTTATATTCAATGCTATAACTGCCATCACGATCTCTATATATTTTGCTAAATGTGACCGAGCCAGTATTAGATTTCTCACGGTTCAGTTAACCCCAAGAGGGATTTAGGGATACAATGTAACTAGCTATATGTATGTGGAATATTTTATCTTATCAATTTAAACACTTGCAGAATTATGCGATCGTTAATTAGTTATAATTACTTACAGTAAACACTATTGTAATCAGCTGCTGTCTTCTTATTGGTAAGAACTTTGGGCCTAAGATTCTTTCTTAGATAACTATGATCAGGTGATAAAGTAGCCACCATCGCAATTGACTATTCCTATAAGTTTTTCATATATTTTTTCCCCCGATGATAGTAACAAAAAGTTTTTCTCAAACAAAACTGTTCTTCTGTCCATCCCTTCAGGTAGTACATGCGCGTGTATTGAATATTAACACCAAGATTTATTACGCAAAAGTGATTCACAATGATTAGGTTCATTAATACATTTTCTTTCTGGCCGCCATTAAATATATTTCAAGGATTGACTAATGGGAATTCTGACCTATCCAGAGGAATAGGTATTCTTAGTTTATCCACTCGCATTTAAATGGCAAAGGCGAATGACCTATATAAGGGTACTAGATACCTAAAGTAATTTATTCCTTAGGCCGATTATTAGTGCATAAAAAAGTGCTTGTTATTTCTTAGGTTTAGCGTAACTAGGTAACCGGAACTAGGTTTAGGGTATGCTCTAACATTTGCGAATATAATTCGGTTTATTTATCGAAATTCAAATTTAGTTCATGGAACATAATTAAATGCACATCAAAAACACTGAAATGTAGACCAAAATATAGCTAAACGCACACCAAAGGTTAGGTTTGGGTTGGGACTTGTATATTTTGGTAAACAATCCAGTATTTTTGTGTGCATTTTAATATAATTTGATGTTCGTTTAAATACTAGCTTTTCATTAATGCCTCTATACATGATACGCCTCTTTATTATGGCTATGGCTAAGGAGATAAATGAAATCTATTGAATAATGGGCTGGCAACCTATCATAAGTGTTCCATACGACATCGCATCACCAATATTCATGGTAAAAGCTCAAATGGACATATTATCGTGCCTGAACGATCTGTCCATCCCAAAAGGAGTTGAAAGTTTAAGTGTGTATATAATAATAACATAATTACTGGAAAATCAAACACTTAGACTATTATCATAATATTACACTATAAAATCAAAAACACAGGAACTGAAACGTCATATAGCAAAGTATAATGTACGTGTAATATTCAATGAGATGATAAATGCATGACCTTAATTTGTACCATAATAAACCGCCTCGTCAAATTAGCACAAATGCGAGCTAACTATGCGTCATGTCATTGTGAATTGTCTTTGAGAAAACTATAAGATCTTATCCGTTCTAAGTGAGGAAATTAACCATTGTTTCTTTTAATGTACTGGAATAGTGTCATATTACACTAACTATGTTTTTGTATAAGAGTGGACTTTCGATGTTGTTAGATTATTTACATAAATTCACAATAACTATAGGTTCTGAGATAAATTAACTAATTATTAAACCTAAAAACGTAAATATATGCATTCTTGACCGTAAAAATCTTTATAGAGTTGATCATATCATTTTTGGCCATTAGAAACCCACTTATTAATTAATATACAGTATTCAAAGTAGTGATAAACCAATGCCGCCGTATACAGATATTGACTATTACATATTTCAAGAAATATGCTGGTTTTAACGATGTTTTAATGCACCAATGGTTATATACATTTAAGTTATATTACAGTAGCTATACAGTACTAGATATGTTATATAACCGTCTTATTATTTACATACATTGGTTTATCACTTAAATTTGAAACAGAAATGAATCATCGTTTGACGTGATCAGATTTCTGACGTAGTGATAGTGGCCATTCAAGTCTCTGACCATTCTGAAATCGTTCACTGTCGTAGTTAACAAAAACATTGCATATTGGTGCAACATTGTTTATACAAAAGAATATAAACTCCTTTTAGTATACCTTATGAGTTATGACTTATTAAATTTTCCGCGAATAACAAACGTAATAAATGTTTACTTTATTATTTCTGAGAATTTGAGTGATTTTTCTCAGTACCATTAATTATGTAGTATGAGTAATACGACATTGGAACATCGCAGTTTACCCAAGATTCAAAGTCAATGTCAGATGTTTTAGCATAGAGTAAAAAAGGTGATCATAGTTAGTTAGTCTTCGTGAGTTGAGATTGTATGCAAACCTTGTAAGGTAACATTGAATGGTAGATAATTGTAGGTTTTGTTTCTTTATGTACTAGTTATTGAACTATTGTTTCTAAATTCTATAATATTTTTCTTTTATATTCGTTTGAATGGTTAGGTTAGGTTAGATGAAGTGAAGTGAAGTTAATTTTGCGTATTTGTTTAAATAAATTTATTTGATAGAGTTAATTATATATAGATAAAATTTACTCTCGCATCTAAAACACATAAGAATTTCTTTCCCACATTAAAAATATATCATTAAACTTGTTCCCACATTAAAAATGCATTATTATACATGTTCAAACATTAAAAATTGCAGTCAAATTAACATTAGATAATATTTATGGGTGCACGTATCTATCTTCAATTACCATTTAAAGATAATACCAGCATTTTGAAATTCCGAATGATAATAAGTTAGGCTAAGTAACTGCCTTTCATCTCGGCTTATTGTAGAAGATGACAAAGGGAATTGGGCACAATGGGATCTATTGAGCGATAGGCGATCAATCTGTCACTAATATTTCATATTAATGCTATTACAACCGTAATACTAATGCTGAAAATTAACGAGAAAATATTGTGTCCCTGAGGTTCTGTTTAAGATCGATTTAAAGACTAGTTTGTATACGAATATGTTAAGATTTACCAGTTTCTATCCTGTCTGAAATGAATTAAACAACGTCAACCTATGATTAAAAACTAACGGGACTTATCGCGTAAGTTTTTATATAATAAAATTACCTTTATTAACCCGACGTTTCGGCTACGTTGCAGTGGCCATGGTCACGGGCAAAGTTAAAGGTAATTTTATTATATAAAAACTTACGCGATAAGTCCCGTTAGTTATTAATCATGAGTATAAATCGCGAATCTCTTAAAACTATTAACGACCACCTATGTGGATTTATATCAAACTACCATTACCATCCATAGACACAGTTTCATTTCAAAGGTTAGGTTGGTTTTCTCTCTTCATAATATTGATTGCAATGCACCAAGTCCTTTCATTCTCATTCCAGTGGGACGACAATTAAACGAGTTGTTTATTGCGTAATGTTGCATTGATTGCAGTGGACTGGTTTCGCACTTTCCACTTTTACAGTGACTGGGTGGTTAAAGACCTTAAGTATTAAGTTTAATTGTGATTGATCGTAAAGGTAGTGCAGTGCAGTTTATGTTGGTGTGAATGTTGGAAAGTAGTGTAAAGGGAGAGTTGTTGAAGAGGAATAGTGATGGAAGTAGAAAATGTGGTTCAATGGTTAGGAATTATTATACGGATGGTTGATTTAATGACTGGGATATAAAAATTCTGATTTAAGTGGTAGTTATGCAGGTCGCCCTAGGATACTTAAAAAGCTCTTAGAATTACTAATTATAAATCTAAAAACGCGTAGATTTGAAGATAGGAATTGACTTTACGTCTTAAATATACGTATCTACTATCAAAAGAAACTACTTCATATACTAAACATTCCAAAAGAAATTCACTTGAATCTTTCAAATTCATGTCACGTAAGCAACAGGAGTGTAGAACGTCCATAATGTAAATGTGCAGTGAAAGTGTAGAAACGCATAAGGCATAAAATGGGACTGACCTTGCCTTGCAATATGATTGTGAATAAAAAAGGTATTTTTTTTATTAACTTTCAATCGTGCAATGTTAGACCTTGGATCAAAACTATCCGGTTTTGAAATGCTCTCGTGCTCATATGAACATATACGAGTGTTTTACACTTCCTAAAACGACATAAATGGGACAGGATTTCTTAGTTATTTAATCTCGGAGATGTTAATAGATAGCTAACTAGCTACCGTTCTGCCCGGCGTATTGTAGACGGCGATTTAAGATTATGGATGACGAGGATCTATTATTTTAACATCCTGGAAACTATCATAGAATTATTCGTATTAAAATATTTTCCAAGTATTGCCCACTTCGAAAAGAATCAAAAGACTAGTTATTATTTCTTTTATATTTATACCAAGACACTATTTCCCTTTCAAAATTGTCCATGACATATTATAAGGAGATTTTGTGGCCTGACACAGTGCACAATGAACTTGATAAAAAAAGTCTCAAACAACACTTCCTTTCAAAAAGTTAGCCCCTTGAACTTGACGTTCTCATGAATATGGGAAGTGGTTGCCATGCTACGGATGACGCGCTTCATAACATTCATATTATAATGGTATGATGGTATAGATGAGCTATCCTGTGATAGGGATGTATGTAATCTAGTGTACTGAGTTTCCGCCTGGTAACTATAGGAGCCTTTAAATATATACTCTTAATGGAATCTATTGGACTCCGAGCTAAAGATACATATGTATATGTACTATGTCAATGCCATCACAGCGCTGATAGTAACGTTGAAAGTTACCGAGGTAATGTTGGTATCTGAGTTAAATTCCAGTTAGAAAGATATGAAAGGAAATAAGGTGTATTAAGAATAGATCTTAATACATAGAAAATATACTTAATTATATAAGTACACTGTCTCGACTGCAGGAGCAAAACAAAATGTTCCTAACCTTTCGTCTCATTTGGCTGCTGGCAAAACCGTTGACATAGTAATGTCGCAATCGTTATTTTTTTTTTGTATTTACCTATCTTGCTAGTATACAAAGACATTAGAAGTGCTTTCTTTACATAGCAACATCTAAACGATAACCCCAACACTTACAGGGTTTCTCTTTGACGACACATGTCATATAAAACCACCTACAAAGGGGCTAACAAACATAATGTGTACACCACACACAACATCTAAACTTTTATATCATTGTCACAGCATCCTAATGAGAAAAAATAAGTCATTCAGTGCATGATACACAAACAGAAAGAAGGAAAGGAAAAAAGTGTCGCCGCGTCCGCTTTATAAAGACTATAAATAGATAATGATTCAGAGTTTTCTGTGTGAAGTCTACAGTCAGATGGAACGTATTTGTTTCAATTCGAAAGTTCAGGGACTGAATTAATGAAACCATCTGTCTTAATTGGAATTTTTATTTTATTTTATCCGGGGAGCTTACAGCCTAGTTTACAAAATAAAAATATAAACAAAAGCAATTTGCCAATTACAATTTACCACAGATATACAGAAAATCAAATATGTATATAAAGACAAAAACACACACAACTCAGGAACACAGCAAGTAACCCGTTGGCAACAGTGTTCGTAATCTAAAAACTAATATTATGAAATAAAAATAATAAAAACATCAATATAAAAACAAAGAATATCATATGATAGTGGACTGGAGGTAGTCTGAGTTTGAACTTCTAAAAGAGAAGGTAGAATGAACATCGATGAAATAACTAAATTTACTGACATTCATACACATCACACCTGATTTCCTTTAGGGGGATAGGCAGAGATCACGAATCCCCATTTGTCCCAATCCTGACACACCACTTCGCTTCATTGACACTCATATACACTCGGCGGTTTAGGTACTTCTAACGTCACCCTTTAATAAAATTTCTTACACCCTTGAATTAACTATAACTACAGGTTATGGACATTTCGTTTTATCGATCCCTTGAAGGAATTACATTATTGTTTATGTTATTTACTAATGATTTATCATGTATAAGGTACATGTACCTTTTATCTCTACAGGGACTTACGTACGATTTAACGTGATAGACTATAAATTATAAGCGATATATTGTATGTACTCAAAGCACTTTCCTTCATACGCCGTTAACAAACACTGACTATTACCTATTCCCAGATATAGGCAGGTTTCTTCACTAATTGCTAAACTGTATATCCATGTCCAACTATAAAAAAAAACATTTGTCTACATGAAACAATATGTGTCACCTACTAAATAATATTTCCCTTGACACAGGATATTTCTATTACAAAATAACTAGTGTTTCAGTGCAACACATGACACCTACCTAACCGAAGGTCGAACCTGGGAATTGACACAATTGCAGCCATGCTAACAATGAGCTCAATCGGGTTACATTTGGTCTCACATCCTATTTATAGAGTTGTCTATGGCCAGACAATGTGCAATAATATTTTGATGCTTCTATATGGTCATAGAGCTCTATAACATATTATGTAGATACAGGTATGTTTAAATATGGTCATACATGTCTATTAAATAGATGTATGCATACGCTTCACAATAAACCGTTTCAAAGTATACTCAAAGTGAACTAACCCATACATCGTTGTGATTGTATAGTAAAGAAGTATTTTTCATAAATATAATTTAATATTCATTGTCTAAAGCTTCATTAATAGTTACTTTAAATATTGTTAACTGTCTTGACAAAAAAGACAAAAACAAAAGACAAACGCTTTCAGGACCATTAACCCAGGCGGGGTAGTCAGAGGTTCAGGTATCCATCTCCGCAATCGCGGAGCTAGTAATTCTATGGCTACCTCGAACTCACGTGTCGACCGATAGTTAGCACTCAATGGGATAGGTGGTAAGCCATGTCGCCATTTACAAGCATCAACTATTACCTGTTCGGGGAACGTTTCGTCCTCACGATGTTTTCCCTCACCGTAGTATTCTTCTTCTTTCTTTAAGTCTTGACAATTGATCATAATATACTCAATATCCTTCTTAGTAGCACTTGAACAATCAGAAACTGAAAAAAAGAAATAAAGTCATATATCGTGATATGACTTTAGCTTAATAACATTAATAAAATTAGTCCCATAAACAACCGTCTTTACATTATTATGCATCTACGAATACATACTAGTAAAACGTTAAACACCTTCTTTCTTACACTTTACTCTGAAGCCATAGATTCACAAACCACACACCTACATAACCCTAAAAGATAATTATGCAAGCCGTCCGATGACCCTGGCACAAAAAAACTTTGCGAACGACCGTATTACAATGGCATAAAGTACAATTTACTACAGCATATGGTTGCAGATAGGGTTGACTGCGTTTAGGACAATAGGTTATGTTTACATGCACTTTTTATGCCTTATAGGGAACAATGTGAGCTAACAAAGACATTTAGTGTGGGCAAGGGTATAAAAACTTAGATGAGTGTTAAGTGGTTTGAAAGAAGTCGTGAGAGGTGAAAAAGGTTTATAGATTTTAAAAAGGGCGGGTTTGTATAACTTCACTAATCTCGAGATTAAGTCATACGAGTACTTATCGAAGAAGAGTCTAATCATAATCAAAAAGATCATATAATAAGTATTAATCCAGTACTCAAACATTACCATTAGGGCTGTCAACCAAAAACTGCAAGTTTTAACTCGGAATTTTAGGATATACATTATCGACACACCACAGACATTTACGACCATACAGTTTGATTAAGAGTAGTCAGAAGTTAGGGTGTCCATCTCCTAAATTGCAAATGAAGTAATTCTATGGCCACCTGGAATCCACGTGATGACGTGTTGCGATTTAAATGAATTTAACATGTAAATATAATTAAAATTAAATCTAAGTAGTATTACTCTTCAATACATTTATAGATACATATTCTCTCATTCGGTTCTTATTAACAGTTATGTAGGTACTGAGGTATCTAATGTTTTTGTCTAGGTGTGGGAAGGCATTGTGGCTACACAATACACAATCATGTATGTTACGGTTGATCGCTGATCATGTAGACAATGTTGCAGGTTTTGATTGGATACGTTTTTGTAAGAAGTGAAAAAGGGATTATACCATCTAAGATTGTTGCACTAGATTGCTTGAAGATCTGAAAAAGGTCGCTGGTAGTGTTTGGCTGAGGGCCACGACTGATCCTGTTTTGAGGCCTACGTCTAGCAGTGGACTGACATAAGCTGATTGATGACTATCTAGAAAGAAAATCTATTTTAGTATTTACTATAACTCTAAGGCTGTGTTCAGACGTGCGCGTTTTGTGCGCGTTTTCTGCGCGCGTGGATTCAGCGCGCGTCGCGTGTTTTCCCAAACGCTATTCGAATCCCAGCTCACGCGACGCGCGCTGAATCCGCGCGCGCAGAAAACGCGCACAAAACGCGCACGTCTGAACACAGCCTAATGGTAAAATTAGAATGTCTGAGTATAGATAGATAAAGGGTGGTTAAGTAGGGGTCGGCGCAATAAGACCTAATGGCAGTCAGTTAGACGACACATTGACAAGTGACGAATTACCTATAACCGACGAGAGTGTATGAGGAGACGAATAAGTGTCAATGAAGCGAAAGTGGTTTGTCAAGATCGGGACAGATGGGGACCCGTGGTCCCTGCCTACCCCTCAACAGGAAGACGGGCGTGATGTATATATATGACTGAGGATGTATGTAATGCCTGCTCACTCCTACTTGTTATTAGTTATCTCTCTCAATCCTCTCAAAGAAGCTTATTATAATATATGCTAAACTGTCCATTCAGGATTGACCATGACTTGAATTATTTGCCTTATCCTCATTCACGGTGAGGTTAACTTCGTTAGACAAGCTACCTCTGCCTAAGATTAGGTAATAGTCAGTGCTTGTAAATGGCGACACGGCTTACCACCTGTCACATTGAGTACTACTGGTCAAAACGTGAGTTCTAGGTGGCCATAGAATTACTACCTCCGCTATTTCAGATACACACTTGAATCTCTGACTGCTCCGCAAGGGTTAATGGTCGTGAATGTTTACATATATGTATGTTATGTTTACCTCTGATTCACAGTCTGGTAATTCTCGCCAAAAAATGCTGAATCACCTTAAAATAACAAAGGAACCTTTCGACCACGTTGCACTTTTGTTTATTGTTCTTTATTCGAATTTATTCCGTGTTTGAACACGTTTATGAAGAATGGAGTTTCAAATCCTAATTTAAACTGTTTAACAAACAAATTACTTTGTACTTTTGAACGGTTGGGTTAATGTATCGTTTATTTTGTAGTCAAACGTGTATTACATATATTTTACCCATTTCCTATATGAATAGTTACTATACTTTATGATATCAGTAGCCTGTAGATTAGGAGAAATTTATTTATTATTACTTTAACATTAAAATTCACTGATTGTTACGTAAAGGTTAGCTTGAAGAAGTACTTAAGAAGTAAGAAGTACTTAAATGTTAACACACTTATTTATTTTGGTCCTATTCTATGCGTGTGACATGCGCTAGTTGTAAAATAGTTATTGCTTTCTAGGATGAGTCTAAATATAGCGTATTTTTATATAGGTAAAGAAGGGATAGTTTGGTATGAGAATAGAAAGCAGTTATCTGATTTTTTTTCCGGTATGTGTGTAGTTACTACTGGTAGGAATTTTCACCAATGCAAATAATGATTAACTTATACATTTTTTTGTTAATAAGGTTCTGTTTCCTAGTTAATTATATAAACTTAATCATTATATACGTATATCGTACAATTCATTAATGTATATTATAAAAAAACACTTGTATTACATTACATAATGATTACAAAATACAATTGCAACATAGAAGTTTCTTTTTAAAAAAAATAACTCATTGTAATATAAATTCATTAACGTCCATGAACAGATGAGATACTTTATTAGAGATCCACAATAACATGTACCTTCGTTATTGTTATAGACACACCGTCAGCCGAGTTTAGTACCTACAGCCTTGTCACCCCAAAAGTGCTCCATCCGAGAACCAAACGAGAGCTGCCACACACCAAAGATGAGGTAACAACCACCATACTTATAAAGTAGTTATAGTCAGTCCATTGCTAGTATAAGATATAAAAAGAATGCAAACTAGCTGCCGTTCTTGTCAACATGTCGAAGGAAACTAAGGGACTGAAAGGGAAGCTAACGGGCGATAGGCTAGCAACCTGTCATCAATGTTCCTTATGACTTCACAACCCCAATATTCATGCTAATAAGTAACCAAGGATATATTTTCATGTCTCCAAGGTTCTGTCCAGCCCGAAAGGATTTGAAGGATGTAAAAGTATATTATGTATGTATATGTAAACGGACATTAATGAATTTATATAATTAATTATATATTAATTACATTAATGTGGTTTTTTTGTAAGATACATACATCCTCCTGCGATTGTAGTAAATTCAAGCTTCGGGCAATAGGCTAGCAACCTGTCACCATAGTTTCATGACATCAAAACACAATTCACGCTTAAATGTAACCTAGGAGGTATTATCGTGTAGGCAGGTTTCTCCGGGATGTTTTTCCTATTTAATTGATGAAAAATACAAACGCGTTCACGACCAATAACCCTTGCGGGGGTAGTCAGAGCTACAGGTGTCCATGTCCGCAATTGCGAAGTTAGTAATTTTATGGCTACCTCGAACCCACGTGTTAACCAGATACTCAGTACTCAATGTGACAGATGGAAAGCCATGTCGCCATTTACAAGCACTAACTATTACCTGTTCGGGAACACGTAGATTTTATCTCACCGTAGTATTCGACGCATTTGGTAAATGTATTTTTATTATATAATTTATGAACCTCTTTACTTTATCTAACTCTTTTTTTATTTCAGTCCGGACTTCACCATAAAGAGGTGACAGTAACCCTGAGCATAGATGATAAGGAACACTTTCTGGACCTAAGACTGAATGAGGACCTAGTGCCAGCTAATCATAAGGTGCATTATCAGAAAAATGGCAAGGTTGTGGAGTATATACCCAGTATAGAGGTAACTAAGAATAATAATAATATTTGGACATCATTACACCAATTGAACTAGCCCCATTGGTAAGTTCATTTAAGACTTGTGTTAAGGGTACTAGTCAACGTATATTTAAGAAATATATACATAATATATATAGATAAATACATATATAGCATATATAATCAACTACCAGACTGGAAAGCAGTAGAAAAGCGTAGTTATTTACTCTGCCTCCACCGGGAATCGAACCCTGGACTTCACGATTCTGGCGTCTAACCGATCACGCCACGGAAGATAGGGCAATCATGTATCCAATAAATAAGTGATCATTGTTAATCACTGCTTATCCGAAAGGGAAATGGTCGTGATGTTCTCGTATATGTATGTTTTTGAGTAGATGAGTATAAGTACACACACTAAAGTTCTTATTTTGTGTAGGAGCCTAATACATATATCCACGCCTCTCCGTCCCAACGTGATAGGCATAGATAGCATCGATCGCCACATGGAACGATCTTGTCAAATCTCTTACTTCACTCGCACCCATTAACATAATTAAAGTTTTTTGAGTTTCTGAAAATAGCTTAGAAAATTCATAGTGACACATTTTATTTCCATTGCGATGCTCCGCTGATGGTGATCATTTAATTTCTGTTCACCCCGAATGGAAATATAATCAAAATGCTATGGTGTATTTTCAGGAGCTAGATCTCTGTCAGTACCATGGGAAGCTACGTGGTATAGAAAAGAGCTGGGCGGCCGTGTCTACCTGTAATGGGGTTAGAGGCGTGATATACGATGGCGATACTATGAAATATATCGAGCCTCAGAGTGAGTATACTTATATAGTTTTTATTACTTCCAGGGTTGACAAAACCTCGGAGATATTTATATCTGTGTTCACTTTTAACTTTAATACTGAGGTTCTGATGGTATTAATGTGGATCATGGAGATAATTGTTGTTATTGTTGGACCATCGCCCCATACATACTATTTACTCTTAAACCCTTAGTCGCCTCTTACGAAATGCTGCAGAATATAAATGGAAATTATGTATTTCTGTACTATAATTTTATCATTGAACGAACACACATAATATAACAAAATTATTTTTATTTTTCTTCATACTACAAGAAAACAAAAAAAAACATTCTATTAAATATCTTATAAGATATTTGTTTTATAATTTATTGGTATTCTGGATTGGTATACTTTTTAGCTAACCATTTTTTTATATAGTATAATTACACAATATTATTGTTCAATATTCAGATTATTTCATTTCTCGATTTTCCCAACAGATGGCGCCCAATCACAACATATCCTGTACGACCACAAACACTTAGTGGCAGAGAAAAAGTGTGGTTACGAAGGGGTCACACATAATTCTAACTTCGACCCACATCTGTTTAAAGCTCATAAAACGAAGAGAGATGTCGCTAGGAGTAGAGTTAGCAGGGTAAGTTATGATATCGAACATCTCGTACCGTGTTAGCTGGAACGCAAAAGAATACAAACTAGCTGCCGTTCTTCCCGGCATGTCGTAGGAGGTTACTAAGGGACTAGGAGTCAATGGAATCTGTTGGGCGATGGGCTAACAATCTGTCACAAATGGTCCAATGGATTTTATGATAGTCTTTGGACACTTTAAATTCACTTATTACCTGTTAATATATACCGACAGCCAGCTAAGACAGCCATATCGCCTTACACAGACACTGATTATTGCCTTTTTTGAGAACTAGACTGGTTTCTTCCCAATGTTTTCCCTCATTGAAAGTAATTAAGATAGATTTGGGTTTGCCATGTACGCTTGGTTCCATTAATGTTAATTATTTTATAATTAATTCTTTTCTTTTCTCTATTTGTGTATATGTATTACTGCGTCTAGTGTGCATAAAAGGAACTTAATTTTTTTATTTGATAACAATCAAGGATTGATAAAAACCAAGAAAGATTTTATCTAAATATATACGTTTCTCAATTCCAGTACAAACGCCAAGCCGAAGATCAAGTTCGAGAGCCATTCAATGCAGAGAAGATGTCCCGTTACGTGGAGTTGGTGCTCGTGGCAGACCACGGCCAGTTCCAGGTCTGCGGTAGCGTGCAGGCGGTGCATCATCAGATGAAGGAACTGGCTAATATCATTAATTCGGTGAGTAGAGTATAGGGTAAAAGGAATGATAACTAGCTGCCGTTTTATATATCGTAAAAGGTGATTAAGGGACTAGGGTTCAGTGGAATCTATTGGGTGAGCGGCTAGCAACCATTACAAGCCCAATATTATTAGAAATGTGTAAATGAAAGATCGGTAAAAATATACGTGTTTGTTTAATGGAAGAATATTTATGGTTCACAACAATAATGTCAATGAGACAATGATATAAAAATATTTTAGAAGAACAAAATATACAGCCAGTGTACTCGTAAGTTTCTTTCAACAAATATTCATAGTAAAATGTGCTTAAAGAGATGTTTTCATGTCACCGAGGTTCTGTCCACCGCGAAAGGGATTGAAGGACGTGAATATGTACGTATGTCTTGTTCAACATTTTTGTAGTTTTGTACTTCGAAATAAAAACAGGATAAATGTAATTGCTTCACTTAATAGAGGGTTATGGACGTGAATGTATATTATAGTAGACCCGGTGAATAAATAGTTATGTACGTATTCTTCTTCACTTCTATATTGATATACTAGTATATCGATATAGAAGTGAAGATATATCAATATATAGTGCTTGTCACTAGTGACCCGCTCCGGCTTTGCACGGGTATAAAATATATAGCCTACTCCACTATTTAATGGATGTTATACATATAAATCTTCCTCTTGAATCACTCTATCTATGAAAAAAAACCGCATCAAAATCCGTTGCGTAGTTTCAAAGATTTAAGCATACAAAGGGACATAGGGACAGAGAAAGCGACTTTGTTTTATACTATGTAGTGATTAACATTTACATAACATCGTTATTGTTTCCAGTTATACGCACCTCTGAAGTACGTGTTCATAGCGCTTACAGGCGTAGTGGTATGGTCGGAGAAGGACGAGATAGAATTGTCGGAAAATGGCGACGATACCCTCACCAACTTCCTCCAGTATAGGAAGTCTTATTTGATAGAGAAAATGCCCAATGACAACGCGCAGCTCGTTACGTAAGTTTTCTTCTTTTTTTTAATTCTTTAAAAGCCATTTACAACTAAAGTTATGTCGGCGAAAGTACAAACACTGATGCCACGGCGTTAGCACTTCTTGTTATTCCGTCTCCATGGTTATGCCAACGCCGCCAGTTGCTACAATCGAGGAAAAACGAGGTTGAAGCTCCAATTCTTCTCTTCCTTGTTTTTCGGTTTGTTCCAGTTGAGGATCCAAATCTTATCCCAAGGCGAACATATTTAGCCAGTTTGGCATCACAATTGACTAAATATTCTGCTGAAAATAAATACACATTTGTATTTTCAACTTTCACTGAGCTGCTGACTTTGTCGACAATCCATAGACGATTGAAATTTTCTCTTTTTATGTGTGTAATTATAATTAGTTTATCGATGATGGACAGGCTATCTTGCTAATGTGCCATTTCTTAACTTCACAGAAGACCGAACAAATTTTTTAAAAGTGGAACAAAAATTGTAATAATTCCAAGTTTTTACAATTTTTGTTGACCTTTTAATTTAGAAAATCTAAGAATAATTAGTTTTTATACAAATTTATGTTCGACTATTTAAAACTTTGAATTACTCTGCTGTGAAGTTGCGAAATGTCACATAAGCAAGATAGCAAGATATTGTCGGTTGTTTCTGTAACTAGTACTCGTTGAATTTTGAGATGGCTTTAGATCCTTGAATTTACTTTCGTTTCGAGTGTCCAAAGACCATTTTAATGCTCAGCTGATGGTGGACACTCAATCTCAAAGTTCCTTGAATATTTACTACTCTTTACAATACAGTCAACATCTAAATGTGGCAGGCAGTGACTAGAATGAAATGTTTTGTTTCTATAAACTAATAATATAAATAACTATGAGGTCAGAGGTTTCACTGAGTATGTTCTGTGAAATCTATTTTATGCCTAATGTATTCTTGATAGTATGAATGAATAATAGAAGAGCATGTGTGAAAAGGCAATGGGTTTTTTTGAAACAAGGGACATTTGTCATGATCGTTCCAGGTGGTCGATAGTCTCTGCCTATCCTCTTGGAGTCTTAGCGGCGTGAATATATTAATGAATGACGTTTTATTCCGATTTTATAAAATTTTAAGTATATTTTAGTGATTGTTACGCCATTTAATCTTATTTATCAAATTATTTTTCAGTCGTCAAAAGTTCAACGGTGATGTGGTAGGCAAAGCGCTCAAAGGCCCTATTTGCACGTACGAGTTCTCCGGAGGGGTAGCCACGAATCATTCGACCGTTATTGGCTTGTTGGCCGCTACGATAGCGCACGAAATGGGACATAATTTTGGTAAGGATATGCTGAATCTACATATATACACGTCATTCAATCCCTTTCTGGGTGGACAGAACCACGGAGACATGACATCTCCTTAATAATTTTGTAGCACGAATGTTATGAAACAGATAGTCTATCGCATTTTTTTGAGTATATAGTGTCATAAAAAAACTCTAACATTAAAAAAAGAACGGTTAAATTAGACGTTTCATTAAAAACAGGTTGTTTCAATCCCTACTGACAATGGAGGTATTAATAGAAATAAAATTGAATACTCATATTATTACGATGCAAAGACGGTAGTAGTCTTTGACTATCCTGTTTGGGAAGTATATAAATACGCCCATCTCCAAAGCTTCGAAGGCATGTTAGGTAGGAGCCACTACGCTTGCGAAGTAGATATTATTTGACGACCTCCGTGGCGCGATCGGTTAGCCGCCGGAACGCTAATCGTGAGATCCCGGGTTCGATTCCCGGTGGAGGCGGAGTTAAGAACTACGCTTTTCTACTGTTTTCCGGTCTGATCGTTGAATTATATATGTATTTATTTATGTATAATTAGTATATATTTCTTAAATATTCGTTGACTTAACATAAGTCCTAAATGAACTTACCATGGGGCTAGTTCAATTGATGTAATAATGTCCAAATATTATTATTATTACGATGCAAAGATGATAGTAGTCTTTGACTATCCTATTAGAGAAGTACATACGCCCATCTCCGAAACTTCGAAGGCATGTTAGGTATGAGCCACTACGATCATAAAGTAGACATTAACATACATACACATCACGCCTGATTCCCTGTAGAGGGGTAGGCAGAGATCACGGATCCCCATTCGTCCCGATCCTGACAGACCACTTTCGCTTCATTGACATTCATACGTCTTCTCATGCACTCGTGGCGGTTATAGGTACACCTAACGTCACCTTTTTTCAATATAGCGTCTATCTGACTGTTATATGTCTTATTAGGCATTAAGTAGATATTATAAGTACAATATTTCTCCAGGCATGGAACACGACACAGATGAGGACTGTATATGTCCGGATAACAAGTGCATCATGAGTCCATCCAGCACTTCAGTGATGCCTGTCCACTGGTCCACTTGTAGTATGCTGTCCCTCACGCTGGCGTTTGAAAGGGGCATGGATTATTGTCTCAGGTAAGGGCACTGTTATATGGAAACGGTAGTTGGGATACTTAAGTATTAATAGTTTTAAGAGATTTATTTATTTATTTATTATTAAGACATCCAAAAGCAAAATAACAGTTCAAGAACTTAAAACTAAGAAGCCATTAAAAGTAGCCAATTACAGGACATCCTGACGAGAATATTACATTTTATTTAGATTCATTTCGTGATTCGTTTAAGAGATAATTAATGGGACTTATCGCTTAAGTTTTTATATAATAAAATTACCTTTGTATTTCAGTATTGCTTATGAAATATATGTTCTTGGATTTGTGCTAGTTTTAGGGCTTATGCAAAATATCTAAATAAATGAGACACTCTATTTTTTATGTATTTTAACACATTTCATTTATCATTACTAGAAAGGTGAAGCAGAATATGAAATATTGTTATTATGACGATCAAATAAACGACTTGACTTGACCTAAGAAAGTATATAACAGATAAGTATGTATGAGATGTTAATGAAGCAAAATGGTTTGTTAGAACATGAACAAAATTGAAACCCGGTCCTATATGTATCCCTCTGTAGGGAGACGAATGTGATTTGTATGTATGCAATTTGTAACCCCTATTTCGTTGGTCATTTCTAAACGTATATTGGTTTTTAACTGAATAAAATGCTCTTTATTTCTAATATCTCAATCACCTACAGATTTTATTTACTATGTGAGACCGGGTCGTATCACGATAAATTAATAAAGATATAAATACCTTCATTTCACCCGAGGTTTCGACCCAGTTGCATAGGCCGTGGTCGCGGGAAGACTGGTGTTTCAGCTAATGTCTGTCTACCCTCACAATTGGAATTTTTGTTAATTCATAGCACGACACACTACACTCACACTATCCGAAGACACATCTTCAGTACATCTATAGATGTTAGGTATACCTATATTTTATGACGACGACCTCCGTGGCGTGATCCGTTAGCCACCGGAACGCTAATCGTGAGGTCCCGGGTTCGATTCCCGGTGGATGCAGAGTTAAGAACTACGCTTTTCTTTTGCTTTCCAGTCTGGTCGTTGATTTATATGTATGCTATATATATGCTATATATATCTTTGTATAATAAGTATATATTTCTTAAATATACGTTGACTAGTATTCTTAACACAAGTCTTAAATGAACTTACCTAGGGGCTAGTTCAATTGGTGTAATAGTGTCCAAATATTATTATTATGACCCTTTACCCTTCCAGGAACAAACCCACCCAGCTATTCGAGTCACCGACCTGCGGCAATAGTTTTGTGGAGCCAGGCGAACAATGCGATTGTGGGATCACCAAACTGGCAGCTGATTACGAGGCCTGCGCCAGATGCTGTCACGTGGACACCTGTACCCTCAGGTCTAATGCTACGTGCGCCACTGGGGCTTGCTGTGATTTGAAGGTAAGTTTTTTAAAAAAAAATTATTCTTTATTAAGCCATTCACCAGGCTTTTGTCGGCTGAAGTACAAACACTGATGCCTCGCCGTTTGAACTTCTTGTTATTTCATCGCCATGGTTACACCAACGCCGCCAGCCGCTACCACTGAAGACAAACGAAATCGAAAAGGTCAGTTTTGTTTTGAAAATAGTTTGCCACCAGACGCAACATACCCAGCTGAGTTAGGACCCTTTTGCTGCGACATTAAACGGCACAAGTTATACCCCTTAGTTTGTAAGTTTTTTTTATAGTAAACTTTTTGTATTGTGTATGTTTTTTGATTTTAGGATTTTCGATAGACACCATATTAAAAAAGAGTAAAATATGTTGCCTATCTGTCTGTTATATATAATTTTGGACCGAATACAATGTTAATGTGTAGTCCACTTCGTTTCACGTTGGTCCCTTTTTATCTAGTGTAACGTGGCCTTCGAGCGGCTCATACGTAACATGCCTTCGAAATTACGGAGATGAGCGCTCAAGCCTCTAAATACCATCCACCACAATAAATAAGGAGTATGTAAACACAATTCGTGAAGCGTATGTTTACATTTTTTATTATTTTTGCAGACCTGTCGTCCTAAATCGGAGGGTACGTTGTGCAGGAGTGCTAACCGTGAATGCGACCTGCCAGAGTTTTGCACTGGAAGCTCCGAGTTCTGTCCCCGGGACGTGTTCAAAATGGACTCTACGCCGTGCGGAACTGGGACTAACCAGGTAAGATATGAATGTTGTCTGCGGATGAATCTTACATTTTACCATATAATAAGTAGTTATCCATTACAATTACTAAGTTTCTAACACATCTACTATTTTCCCTCGTAAACCTTTGTTTAACTTTTAAGAATTATTAAGAAAGAAAAAAAGAAGACTTAATTTTAAGAAATAAATTTAGTATTTTTATTTATTGGTGTAAGTAAGTAGGTGTATTGGTAGAATATGGTTTTCAAGTACACAAAATACAAAAGATAACCTAGTAGATTTTATATATCTAAGGTTCTGTCCACCCTGAAAAGGATTAAAAGACGTGTGTGTAGGTGTATGAATAAAGAGTTCTGTTTTTTCCACAGGCTTTTTGCGTGAAGGGCTCGTGCCGGTCGCACACGGACCAGTGCAAGCTGCTCTGGGGCTTTACGGGGGTGATGTCGCATCTCTACTGCTACAACAAGGTCAACATGCAGAGTGACAAGTAAGTATGGCATAAGGTCTTTAGTATCCAAGCCTCTAAGCAGAGTTATTAATACTGATAAGTGCTGGGGTCAATAATAATAAGGGTCAATAATAATAAGGGTTAATAATATCACAATGTATCAGTTCGAGCGAGTTCTAAGTAAAAAACCCAAAAGTTTTAGCTTAGTCAGCATTATAATATTATAAATAGGCATTTTGATTATGACAAATATATTTTTCATTCTAAATTTGTACTAGTTTTATGTTCTTAATGTAATAAATAAATATCTTTATTATTATTTGCTGCGCCCTACACTTAACTAGTGCACAATGAACAAGCGCTGAGCCAAAGCCCATTGACAGATACGCTCTGTGTCAAACAATGTTTCGTCTGTAAGCTTTTCCATGTGTGTGTGTGTGTGTATCTGTTAATAAATGTTGGTCTAATCTATGCTATCTCTCGCTTGCTCTCACTTACAAGCCTACAATGAGACAGCATTATTTTTATTTCTAGTATGATGAATGAGATGAATTATTGGGTATTTTAACAAACATACCAAACGTTACAAATTGGAAGGAAATGGAAGACTAGAATAATGTATACAAAGATATTCACGTCTGCAGAGTTTCTTGGCATTTCTTCTCTGCAGGATTTTGCCTTACGAAATGCCATTAGTTTAATTAGATTTATTTAATATTTTTCATTTAAATTAACTAATTGTAATAACAACTTTTCCGGTGGAAATGTTTTTTTTTTTACTTTCAATAAGTGATTTTATAATCCTCATATTGAATAAAAAGCATTTCATTTCATTTGATTTTATTTCATCACGCCTGATTCCCTGCAGAGGGGTAGGCAGAGATCACGGATCCCCATTTGTCCCGATCCTGACAGACCACTTTCGCTTCATTGACACTCATACATCTTCTCATACACACTCGGCGGTTATAGGTACTCCTAACGTCACCTTTTTTCAATATAGCGTCTATCTGACTGTTATGTGTCTTATTAGGCCGACCCCTACGTAATCGCCCTTCCACTTCACTCATATATATTCCTTTTGTCAATCTGCTATCATTCATCCGCATAACATGTCCAAACCATTTAAATATATATGTGTGTAATACAATATAACAACCATTTACGTCTCTCCCTCGACAGTCGAGGCAACTGCGGCTACGACCGTATAAAGAAGGTGTTCAAGCCGTGCCGCCAAGGGGACGGCCTCTGCGGCCTGCTGCAGTGCAAGCATCTCAACGAACAGCTGCAGTTCGGAATGGAGACCGTGTCCACACTGTCACAGACGTTTTTCACTGATAATGGTAAGAGTTTTTGATTCAGAGATATTGAGAAAGAGAGAGATAAATAATTCTGGGAATAGGTATTTGATAGTGCTTGTATACGGCGATACGGATCACTACTTATCACGTTGGGTGCTGTCTATCAAGTGAAACGCGGGCTCATTGCTCACATGCTTCGATATTTCGGAGATGGAAACTCAAGTCTTTGATTCTTCCAACAATAAATAAAAGAATTAACATGTTATGCGAATAACACAAAGTATAAAATGTCAAATGTTTATCTGTTCATATACGAGTATGTTCTAAAACTGTGGACTTTATTTCACACACTTCATACCACATCGAATCCAATTTTTCGCAATGAAAATACCATCTATAAGTTCTCTAAGATTATAGAGACAATCGTTAATTTCTTTATCTAAATAATAACACTGCCTAGTAAATATAACTCTGAGACGACCATACTTCAATTTTACATTCATATGTCCTTATTTCTATAAATCCCTTAGTAGCATAGATTTAAAGTTTTTGTATGTTTCGTTGCAGGTAAAATCGAGCCTTGTCGGACTGCGTTGATTGACTTGGGAGTGGGACAACCCGACCCGGGTTTGGTGCCGGACGGGGCCAAATGCGGCGATGACAAGGTAATACTTTACAAAGCTTGAAGATAAATTTATTATATTTTGTATAAATGGCATAAAATGTCACCGATTTAAAATAGAAATTGCGTTTGTAATGCTTTTGGTTTGACGCTGATGCAGAGTGCATTCTCTAGACGGTGGTAATTTTTTATCTTCTAATTTTTATCATCTACGTGCAATGAATAATGATTTTTATTTTTTTTTCATTTCAACCCTTACACCTCAAGTTTTCTTTCTATAAAAGGATTTTCCAAACAAGCTTGTGTAGTAATGGCGCTTTATGTCGTGAATATGTATCCGTGACAGTTTGGTAGCCCATCGCCCAATAGATTCCATTACCTCCTTTTAACAACTGATATTTAAATGACATTTTTCAATAGATGTGTCTGAACCAACGTTGTGTGACCGTAGAGTCAGTCAGGAAAACGGTTTCTGAAAAGGGAGCTTCTGTCTGCCCATCCGACTGTTCCGGTCATGGTGTTTGCAACTCTGAAGGTAAGATTAGTAACAATGTTATTAGTTTTGATAGCTAAATTGCAATTTAAACTCAATATTTGGGGAATGTTTAGTGTTTTTTTTTCAGTTTGCCCTGTTCCGGTATGTCGTAGGAGACGACTAAAATACAATTTAATCTTATTGGGTAATGGGTTAGGAACATGTTACCAATATTTCATTTGAATACCACAAAGACTTAAGACGATCCAATCACTCTAAAAGGGATTAAAAGACGTGTATGTATTTGTAGGTAGATAAGTACTACTATAATAACTATACTCGTATATAACTTTTTTTGACCTAAAATGAATGTGATTTCTAGGTCACTGCCACTGCGAGCCGGGCTTTGCCCCTCCTCTCTGCGAGCTGCCTGGACCGGGAGGTTCTATTGACTCCGGACCAGCCTCCGATCCAAACAGTAAGTACACATACACTTACTTTCACTATAGGTCCATAAGAACAAAAAAAACTGCTCAGATCTTTGAGCTTATACTGTAGAATATCGTCAAGTAACTACTTAAATCACAAAATGGGAGAAGAATATATTAGTGAACCTCTTTGATTGTGTTATTTAAAACCTTTTTGTGTAAAAGGAAAGAAAATATAGTGAGTAAGATACCAAAACATAAAAAACAAACGCATTCACGACCATTAACCCTTGCGGGGTAGTCAGAGGTTCAGGTGTCCATCTCCGCAATTGCGAAGGTAGTAATTCTATGGACACCTTAAACGTGTAAACCAGATAGTCAGTACTCAATGTGACAGGTGGTCAGCCAAGTCGCCATTTACAAGCACTAATTATTAATTCTTACTAAGATACCATTGCGTAATATATAACATTTTGAATACAAATATGGGAAAGAATTTACCGATTTAACCAATGTATCAAATAGAGCAAACGTTTGTTATGATGACTACTTCAATCGAATATTATTATTGTAAAAAATATAAGTTCCTAAGGATGATTATTCTAATACAACCGTTTAAATTAAGATTTCCAATTAACCACTTCTTTTCCATTCGCAGTTCAAAGAAACTTCATGGTGGCGATGTACGTGATCTTCCTCGGCATTTTACCCTCAATCCTCCTGATGCTGTTCCTCATCTACTACTCCCGCCTCAACATCTTCCCCTGGTGGAAGAAACCAGTCAAATCGTACGTATACATCTTCTCTTTCTGCTGTAAGAGTGACACTGCCACAGAGTCAAAACTCAACTCTAATCTCTTCACTAACTTCGTCAATAAATTTAACATAAGTAACAAGATTTGTAACACTGAAAATAAGCTTTATAAATATAACGATAGAGCCGAAAGTCCTGTTTATGAGACTATAGAAGAAGTTCATACGAGAAATGTTAGTAAGTCTAGTAAAAACAAGAAAGTGCTAAAGAAAAATATAGTGAGTAAGATAAGAAAAAGTGATATTGAAATACAGTTTCATAGTACACCGAATATAGCTGTGAAAAGTAATATGAAAAAGGGGAGACCTAAGCTAGAAATTATTAATGTTGGTTTAGCATCTACTACGAATGAAAGGATTACAAATTCTGTTTAAAAATAGATTAGATATGATATTAAATAATTACGTGTTTGTATGTAAACCATCTTAGGCGCCATTTTGTAAAACGTCAGTCAGTCTCAGTTTTAATCTTTTCCAATTGTCACAACACTAGTATGATAGGTTTTAAAATATGTAGTTCTTTAGTTTTGTGTTTTGTTGCTCGCGTGGATTTTAGAATGACTAGTGCATGTTTTTAGTTAAGGGTTTAGCATGTAGTGTGTTTTTATGTTTGTTTTAACCAAATAAGTTTATACATACATATTTTATTTTGAACCATTTGTTGTATCACATAAAATGTTCGATCTGATAATAACTGTCACTTGTTCATTAAGTCACAAAGTAATAACACAATTTATAATTATTTAATATATTTGTTATTGACTTAGAGTTGTGCCATTTTACTAAAATTTACATTTGATAGTCATTTCTTATCATTATACATTTCGAAATTCTTAGAGGTTTGATTACCTAATAAGTTTATCATTATAAAGTATTGTGTATGTTATTAATTAGTGTGTGTGCGTACTATTAAACTAACTTTCATGTAATTAATTTAGTATAGTTTCTTCTAATCTTCTCATTGTATAGAATAAATTAGATACTCATGAACTAATTATATAATTCTTTTAAAAGTTTAATTAAATGTTCTCATTTCATTCTATGTTACAAAAAATGTTCACCATCTTTTTCTCTTTATTTTTTTTTATCATAGTTTAGCTGTGGGATCATTTTGTGTTTTACCTTTAATAACACAGACAATATAACATAAAAGAAATGCATTTTGTCTTATGATGATCATATTCTAATGCTACAAATAATATGCAATGAAACATACTAAAAAATCGATGACATTAACATACATACATACCACTCCTGATTTCCTGTAGAGGGGTAGGCAGAGATCACAGATCCCCATTTGTCCCGATCCTGATAGACAACTTTCGCTTCATTGACACTCATACATCTTCTCATACACACTCGGCGGTTATAGGTACCCCTAAAGTCACCTTTTTTCAATATAGAGCGATGACATTTCTTTCATTTTATATTGTCTGTCAATTATAATAAATAAAGTTTAAATCGTCTGTGTTCTTTTCCTTTCGTTCTTCATTCAGTTGCACTATCACGTTGGTGAGTTTTTGCACTTTTTGGCATGTGCTAGATTTGCATGAAATTTTGCATTTTGGCATGAGTTCGGTTTACATGAGTATTAATATTGTGCATGTTAACTGGTAAGGTATTTGCATGGTTAATTATTTTAAGGCATGTTTGAGTAATTTTCATGATAATTATGGCTTGGTTAATAAATAATAGTATTTTTTATTTAAGTTTTATATCACTCGCATCGCTGACAGTGTAATATTCATTATATGTTGCACTATATCCATAGCGTCTCACGATTTTAATTATCCTAAAACCTGAATTTCTTATCATTTGATTTATCATAAGTTACTTAGTGTAAACTATAAAAATATGTATATATATGATAGTAATAAAGGATATAATTCCTATGTTACATTTTCCCGAAACAGAAAACTCGTTCAAAGAGATTCAGTATCAGTTTATTGTTTACGTACCTCAAAAAAAAATGTCTTAAAGATTAAATGATATAACGATTCTCTATCTTCCAGGTTACACTCCCCAAAGAAGTCAAGTCTGCAGAGAAGGCTATCCAAGAGTGCCAGCAAATTCGCCGCCAACTTCCAAAGTTCCAATCACAATCAAGCAGTGCCCACTATGAACGTGCATACACTATCTTCCCCTGACGACAGCTCTAGCCTTCTTCGCAACGAATCCAACAGCCCTCTAGGCCCCAACCCTTCTGTCAACTTCTTCGGAAACTTCAAGGGCTTCACTCTAGCGCCCATAGACAAAAACCAAAGCGAATCGAACAACGAACCCGAAATTTCCTTCATAGACCCCGCAAGACATGACGCACCCAGCATGAAGAAAAGCGCAAAGATCACACCCATTCATAGAAGTGGTAGTTCCGTCCAAAACCAAGGTGCTAAGCCCATTCTAAGGTCGGCACCGCCGTTACCAATCGTACCGGCTGGGACGAAATCTAGAAGTCCAAAATCAAGCCCGTCCATCAAAAGGGCTCAGAGCTCCGTACAGGATAGGATAAAAAACATGGTGAATGACAAAACAAATGACACACCAGTAATGACAGCTGCGCCGCAACGACCAGTCATTTCTAGCCCTATTCTAGAAGCTTCCACGTGCACTGCCAAAGAGCTAATGTCGCCTCTTCAAGGATCTAAGACGTTGAAACCTGTAAGAGCAGCCCCACAAACCCCCGCAGAATTAGATCAGAAAAGACCAATCAGTATGCATGTACCAGATGCACCACAAAAACCGTTGCCAGAGGAACCCAAAAAGGGCAAAGAAGGTATATCCCTTAATAGGATAGCGTCTTTTTTAAAACCAGAAAAACCTAAGGTACGCAGTCCGGTGGAAAGAAGTCAATCCCTACCAAAAAACCATAATAATCAAATAAAAGTTGCAAAATCAATTGATAAAAATGTTTTAAGAAACTTGCAAATTTCCAATCCAATATTACAGAATGATATCGATTTGCCAGTGCAAACTGTGCCTGTGATATCAGATTCTGAAGAGGCAGATGACCCAAAAGCCTTCGTTAATAGAAGTCAAAGTATGAGAGGGCCGCCAGTTACACAGAAGCCGGTCCTACAGAGTTTTGGATCTATGAGGCATGCGCCGGGGGTCCCAAGACCAGTTTCCATAATCGGAAGACCCACCGCTCCACCTCCGCCACTGCCCACTCAAGCAGTTTCTAAGGACATCAAACCTTCTGACTATGTAGACTGCATTGAAGAAAAACAGGCACCTCTAGCCCACATAGATGAGGAAAGCGTAGATAATATCTATGCTGTGATTGAGGAGAGTCCCAAAAAGAAAACGAATCTGAGTGCTAAAACTGGAGTCCTAGAAATTCCCATCGGAGAATACAATGTTCCTAAACCTATTAGCGTGGCTAAGCTCAATTCAGGTAGCACTGAAAGTATGGGTCTTCTCGGTGAAATAGTATCAGAGATACAACATAGAAATTTCGACTCCATTTATTCGACTTCGACATTGGCTCGGAAAAAGAAGGAAAAGGAACAAGCTGAGAGAATCGCGAACGAATCTAATGATAACTATAAACCTGAGAGCCTTTATAGTAATTCAAGTGCTATGTCCACTACTAGTAGTGGCTACTTGCTCCCTTCAGCTATCAATGTTCCTGCGTCTATCAAAAACCAGGAGACTGTCGAAACTCAACCTGAGATCGATAAAACCCCACCGTCTCCAAAGGGGTCCTCAAAAATACCTACATTTGCGAGACAAGTTACGCCACCAGGCTTGCGTAGTGCTAATTCAGTCAGAACCCGCACGCCTTCTCCCAAAAACAGTCAAAAAGTTACTAAATTCACAAATAGTCCCGATGTAGTGTCAAGTTGTACGACGCCAGAGTCCAAGACTAAGTCTCCAGACATAATTAGCAATAAAAAACCAGATTTAGTCACTAGTAAAGCGATCGAAATGTCCAAGGCAGCGTTGAAACCTGTCCCTAAAGCAAACGAAGTCACAAAACCACCTGTAGATAAGAAAGTAGTTAAAAACCCAGTTCCCAAGTCAGTATCTAGTGTTAAAACTAACGAAAAACCTGTCGGTAAAATAACACCAAAAGCGGATAGTAATGTTAAGAATCTAGCAGATAGTTTAAATAAGAACAAACCTAAAATCGTGCCTAAGCCAACCTCAATTGTACAAAGGAATGATTCTATAGCTAAAGTGAATGGAACTAAATTGACCTCCAAACCGTCTAATGTGGCCAGCCTTCAACAAAAGTTTGAGAATAGAAAATCATTTTCAAGGGACAGTACAGTGAAAAAGTAGGTCTGTTACACTCAAAGTTACTATGTAAGACAAAGAATGATCATTGAGATTGTAGATGTAAGAAGGTAATTAATGTTAGATGTATATATTGTTAGATTAAGATGTGAAATAGTTTTGGATTTACAAAATGGACTCATTAGGCATCTTGAAACAATCGCATAATATTTTCAGAATTCATTATTTTATACCGTCATCAAATCTCAATAAAGTTTTTGCCTTCCTGATAATAGATGGCAGTAAATTACACAATTTGATCTAGTCTATTTTTATAGCATTAATTTTATGGAAACTGAGAATCGTTTATTCAATATTTTTATATAAAGCCAGATTTTGAAGGAACAAACTAAAACAAGCCATAGATAATCAGTATTTCCTTTGTGTTCTAAATAAACTATGTACCTAAAACAATATTTATAAAGTTCATAGATTCACGGTGCTGAAAAAGTTATATTGAGAATTAATTTGAAAATACTTTTATATGAGTTATTTATATGTAGTCCGAGTAACTAATTTTTCTAGCATTTATATGTATTTTGTTTGAATCTATTTTATGATTTTTATTCACAACATAACATAACACCAACAATTGACTTCAAATGTATAAAAAATTATTACAAAATGAATATTAATGTAACTGGTATACTGATTAATTTGCAATATCGTCTGGAAAAAATCTTTATATTTACAATGCATCTACAAACAATTAGTATGTATTATAAATTAAAGTTTAATTACTCATTACATGTTTCCAGAACAGATTACAATATCTAAAGCCCCAATACCAACATTTATATAGTTTATAATACCTATTTAGTAGAAGGAGTTTATTTTCTATACATAATAAATGTCCTATTCACTAACGGTGACTTAATGATTAAAATAACACAGTTCTATAAACTCTGTCATATAAAAACGTAAAGATTAGTAATTGTTATAATGTTAATGTGATTGAAATATCAGCCTTGTGTCACTTATTTTAGAGTTCTAATTTATAAATCTGTTGCTCCAATGATGTACAAAATAATTGCTTGACAACGAAATAGTAGTAAAATACTTGTACAATCACTGCCAAGGTATAGATGTAAATATAATTGAAGTATATGGTGCTCTATTCTCAAGTAAAATACGAGATTGTGAAGTTAGTGAAATATAATAATAGTATACCTTTTTCTTGCAAAAACATGCATCTTTATTTTATTTTTATTAGGAGCCGTATATGTTAAAAACAAGCATGCAGCAAGCAAGCAATATTTTGATTACACATAAAAAAATATTGTTAGAAAAATGACGATTTAAAACTATTGTCAGATGATAATATACAGTCTCTTATAATCTTTATAACACCGAAAAGCTTAATTAGATATGAACATAATATAAATTGGCATAAGTAATTGTGAAATTATTAAGACTGATTTTGTTTTAACAATTGGTTTATATGTAGTTTACTTTAGGAGTTTTTTTATTTTTATGTGGTATTCTTATTTACTTATTAGAAGGTTTTTTTCTTAGTATATTAATACCAAAGATATGAGGTATTATTATGTCTTTTTTATGTACGCGTTCAGAAATAGTGAAACAATAAACTCTTGTTTTTCTTTACTCAAGTTTATGATTGTGAATAGTACTGAATAAAAATAAAAAAGTAAAAAAGACAAAACGCTATCACGTGTTTTTACTTTACGTCATTTTTTAATTAATTTATGAGCTTTTTTCTTTTGGATTAATCGATTTAGTGGTAATATTTTTTGCGTATCATGTACAGTTAGGTGTAAGAAAAGATCTGATAATTATATGCTTTCCTATATTTACTAAGTTAAGTTATGTTTACAGTATGTGTGATGTAATGTGGCCTATGGATTCATGAAAATGTATTTTTGATTTCGACAAAATATAGTTTTAAGTGTAATATTTATATGTTTCGTTTTATTTCACCATGGTAATCCTCACTAACCAATTGGCTACTAATAATGAAAACATTTATTGTACAACTACAAGACACACACGAAGATATAATACAACCGATATATAACACAATTCTAAAACAAACATTCTCGCCCCGTGCTAAAAAGTGACCTAGGAGACATCATGTCTGTGAGCTTCTCTCCACTCCGAAAGGGATTAAAGGACGTGAAAGCATGTGGATGGTCCATCACTCATAACACATCAAGCAAAGCCGGAAACTTTTTTGCACACACGAGAATGATTTCATACATTCACGTCTTTTAATCCCTTTCGGGGTGAACAAAATCTTGGAGACATGATAATATCAATAGATTCCAATATGTAGACCCTGAGTTGCCTTCTACGACATACCGGAAAGAACAGCAGTTAATTAGCATTTTTTCAACGTTTTAATATACATTCACGTCATTTAATCCCTTGCGGGGTGGACAGAACCTTGGAGACATGATAATAACTCCTAGGCCACTTATCAATTTAGGGTTATAATGATGTTATTTGGAACATTGGTGACAGATCGCTGGTATACATTCTTTTTACGTCGCAGACTAGCACGAGACTAAATCAGTTCAAGTTACTAACTTTAAGTTAACATAGGCACTCAATACTCCCCCTAAATGGTAACAAGTCTTACGTTAATACTCCCACGTATGGCACGTGTACTAAAGGCGCGTGATGAAGTGACAAGAAGTTTGGAACAGCTCTGACAAATTAATAAAGCGATTAGTAAACATTTTCAAGGAGAGAACAAATGTGTATTTTAATCGTTCTTCGGTCAATCGAGTTTCGTCATTCGATAAGCGAAGACGTGTGTTGCATACACAAAAATATTTTTACGTAAATATTTTTTGCTTGAAAGTATTTAATTTTGAAAGACTTTTTTTGTACTAATTAGCTTGTGAGAGGAAAAATATACAAACTGTTACCGTGAGTAAGAAAATTTGTGTTGGATTAAAAAAGTTGTTTTTCGCGAGTGTACTTTGAAGTGTCACAACTCAATCAGCTGATTTCTTGGTGGACTATGTAAGTTGTGTTTTGTTTTAATTTTTTACACAATTGCTATAATTACGTTATAATTTTTGTTACTAGTTAATAAGTATAGTCATACAAAGTTTATTATCACGAATACTCGTACTATATAGAAAATATAACTACAAAACTGCGATTTAGTTTTTCATCTAAAGATTATTGATAATTACAATAGATGAATTCTGATAGAAAGTTGATGGTTTTATTATTAAATTAATACATTTATATCATCCATACATCTGCTATAAGCTATACATTAATTTATACATGCATAGACATAATATTTAGTGACGTTCTTTAATATATTTAGAGATCCTTTGATACCTCTAGATACCCTGGAAAGAATGGTCTTAAAGTATATGTAGATCGTCTTTTAATATTATTAATGTTCCTTAAATTCGAAGGAAGTAACATTCAAGCAAATAATACATTATGAAGTAACTTATGCTCATTAAAAAGTTATGCCACTAAATACCTGTAAAGTTTAAAAATGAACTCTACGTTATAGTATTTACCTACGTTTAGAAATACAAAAACTATCGAAAAAAAAACCTCATATACTATATTACAATACATATAAACTTAAATTAAAAATAACTAAGATGTTAGATGTTTATTTATATTTGGCAGAATTAATTTAATTCGTCAGGCCTTAAAAAGGTCATCACATGGCCCTGTTAAAGCACGTGATATTGAAAACAAAATCGGATCTAACATAATACGGAAAGGATTAATTGTCACGGAAGTTCCGAGACAAATAACCTGTCTTTCCACTTCACAAAGTATTTGGTAGAAATACATACATACACGTAACAAAGTACATACATACACATCACGCCTGATTTCCTGTAGAGGGGTAGGCAGATCACGGAACCCCCTCTGTCCCGAACCTGACAGACTACTTTCGCTTCATTGACATTCATACATGTTCTCATACACTCTCGGCGGTTATAGGTACACCTAACGTCACCTTTTTTCAATATAGCGTCTATCTGACTGTTATATGTCTTATTATTACGTATCAAAGTATCTATCGTATTAGGCCATTAAGTAAGGATAGGTAATTTTAGAAGTACCTGTAACCGCCGAGTGTGCATTAGGACGTGTATGAGTTTCAATAAAGCGAAATTAGTCTGTCAGGATCGGGATAAATGGGGATCTGTGATCTCTGCCTACCCCTCTACAGAGAAGCGTGATGAGTATGTATTTTGATGAATAAATAAATAAACAGCTCCAATGTTCACGCCAAAAAGTGATCTAGGAGATATTTTAGTGTCACAGAGGTTTAACTACCCACAAAGGATTATAAAATGAAATTCTTTTAATTTAACATAAGGACCATAGTAATCACTTATTGAAGACCATATATTATCTCGATATAAAATACCATAATCACAGATAATAAAATACTACCATAATTATATCAAAATTGAACATAGTTATCAAAAGTGTTTTAGAATAACAAAACTTATTCAAAACAAACCATAAAATAACCATTAACCCTAGTGGAGAGGTCTGATACACGTGACAATCTCCGCAATTGCGGACGTAGTCATCGTAATAAAGGTAGTAACCCCAGTGTTGACCAGAATCAGTACACAACGTGCCAGGTGGTAAACCATGACGCCATTAACAAACACGAAAGCACAACGTCATTTTATACAAATAAATATCAACACAGATTGTTGTTTTGTTCTTGAAACATGCATTGCCTAGGTTATTAACTCCAGTTTAAGTAAAGATGATACGGCATGAAGAATGATTAGGGTCATACTTCATATAAGGCTGCAAAGTAATCAGTGATGCAGTCCGTGACATTGAGAGAACGTAGAAACAGATATGACGAGTTATAACTGAAATTGCAAGAAGTTATATCTAGGTATAATAAATGATAATAATACAAAGCGTTTATTTAGATTCCTTTTTATGTGTACTGACTCTTAATTTTGATAGATTATCGAGTGTAAAGTGGTTAGATATAGTCTTCTATACACGATACATACATATACATTTACGTCCTTAAATCCCTTTTAGGGTGGGCAGAACCTCAGTCTCTTTGCTGTATGAATATTGGGGTTGGTCATAACGGAACATTAGTGACAGGTTGCTAGCCCATCGCTCAATATATTCTATTTACCTCTAGTCCCTTAGAAGACTACGACATGCCGGGAAGAACGGCAGCTAGTGAGGATTCTTTTTACGTCCCACACAAGCACAGGACTATTATTAATAAGTCACAGATACAAATGTAAATATAATAATCTTCTACTGATGTTAGAGGTGATTAGATTTTCATTGGTGTTTATATTTGTAGAAGCATGTAACAAGTTCCATCATTTCATTAATTTTTACGCTATCTCATCTGATTATTCTGATAGGTCAGCATATGAGGAAAAAAATCACATTATATTTACAATAATTACCCCCTCCGTATGTTAATACATATACCACAAGTGTAGTCAGAGGTTCGATTCTCTAAAACTACAAAGTTATCAATTCTATGGCCACCCTGAACCCACGTGTTGACCAGATAGTCAGTACTCAATTTGACAGGTGGTAAACACGTGTCGCCATTTACAAGCACTGTCAATTACCTGTTCCGTGTAACAAGTAGGTTTCCTCACGATGTTTTCCCATACCATAGAAGCATGTAAGTAATCATTCAACTCGCGAATCTCGTGACCAAACGATTAGTTTATGAATTGTGAAGAGAATCTCAAGCAGATTATCGTAATACTTCAAAGTTTACTCAAAATTAGCATGTGTTTGGGATGTTATGAGTAAATAAACTATGTCGTTGTAGTTACATGCGTTTAGGTAGTATCTCACGTGCTTATAGGAAAATACTGCTTACAGGAAAAGATTTCTATTTACATGTCCACATCTAACATAATTAGTATAAGTAAGTCTTAGTATAATAACTAAATTTAATCTAATATCTAAAACTTATATAAACTATACTAATCTAATTTGATTTATTTTAAGAATTAGTTTATGTCAATGACATATTTTTTTACTTTTATTAGGTGATTTTATCATCCTTATGTTGAATAAAAAGATTTTTATTTTAGTTCATTTCAGATAAGATGTAAAGGTAATGTCTCAGTATATTATTAGGCATTCTTACTTTCTTGGTTTTTCCTTGTAGTGACCGTCTTACGTACTTAGTTCACTCTTAAGATTAAGTTTTGAGCATTCCAAAATTATCTCTCGGCATGCCTAAACAGATAGAAACAAAGCAATTATTCACTATCAAATTAACCTGATAAGGAACAAATTAACAATGTTAAGAATCATATATTTGGCGATCATTCGATTAAAACCAGGGGTCCAATTCATCTAATGCGTTTTAGCACAAACGCAGTTCAATATCATTATACATATATCATAATATTACAAATTATAGTTTGTCACTTTAGCTAATTCACTACGAACTTCACACTATTACTGCTCTGATATTGAACTGATATTTTGTAAAAAGAATTAGTGGGCCTCAGAACGCATATTTGTTCTTATCGACAAAAGAGTAGATTATATTATATGTTTTGGAGTCTTGTTTACCCATTTGAAGACTAGTACCGTAATAATGAAAAAACACATATAAAATAAAATGAAATGAATGAATGACTGAAATGAAAATGAATAATAATAATAAAATAATAATATATATCTAATATAATAATAATAGAGATCATGTGTAAGATTAGCACATGATTTTTATAGTATGTTTTATTATTATATTAATATTTCCGATTAATACCCGGATCAAATCATAAATGTATTGTTTTTAAATAATTTCCCTTTATTGCAATCTTATCATGCAGATAACATGTTATTGTTGTTCTTACATTTTACAACTGTTTTTATAATGACGTTTCATTTTGGAAGTTCAACGCTGCCCATATCTTCATAGGTCAAATAAATAACCCAATTAATATACTTAATTAACTTTTTTACTACAAGTAGGCAAAAAAACATCGTGAGTTTGATACCTACATATTCCTCCCATCAGGTAATAATTAGTGCTTGTATAAAGAGAATGAATGTTTTGATCAAGTTGTTTTGTCACATGTATCTTGGGTGTTTCGTCTGGTTAACTGTGGGTTTGAGGTAGCCATGTTTTGTCACTCAGTGTATATTTATGTTATAATATGCCAAAAGCGATTGTGAATACTAGGGTTTACCACATACATAGGGATAAGGCAAAATGCATAATATTTAGACATACATAGAGCTATGGATGTAAGTTATATAATATGTATTCTCATTTCATTTTATGAATCTTATCGATCACCTTTACCGTAATTATTGAAGTAGGTAATGAATTACATCGTCATGACTAGTTTCTATCCCATCACCTCGTAGGTTTCTTTGACACCTAGTTCTTAATATAACTTATTTAAGTTTGAACAAAGTAAACTCATATTTATTTTTATACCTGTTGTTAAAAACAAACAAAGTAGATTAGATTAGTGGATTATTTTGGATCATTAACCCCTACAATAAAAACGTTCTACACAAATAAAAAGAATTTAGTCATTATGCACATACTACTTTTTAAATACTAAGAGAGATAAACACAACAAAAGGTTCCGAAAACTATCGTCACATCGCCTGTTGTTAAGGAAGAAGATATAAGAAATTTAGGATTGTAGTTAGCTAGAATTAGTCGTTTTTAATGCCTACGTGTTTAGAGCTAATAATACAAGGATATTACTTAACGTATTGCAAGAAATATTTTACACAAATTATATGTTAAATGTTCATTCATCGAGATCTAGAAATCAAATCAAAAGATACTAGTCTATCCTTTCGATGTTACACGGTTGCAGTCAAAACAGTTTGTTAGTTAAACAACTACAAATATTCAAAATACAATTATTTTATGGATATATTTATACCAAACATATGGTTCTCAAACCCCTTGCAAAACCTTGTATATTATTTTTATACCGGTGTCCCTAGAAAATGGCTATATATTATTATATATTACGAGTTTAGACCACTAATGTGTTTCGTAACTTTTTGTTCCGATATTGGTTCGAGACGAGACACTAGTCTACGATTGGTCCCAAGTCACGTCTCGACCTTGTCTCAGTCCAAGGTGGAATACTTCGTAAACAAGCGGAGCCGGACCACGTGAAAGTGATTGTTGTTGTTTAGAGCCATTAGCGAACGGGAAAAACACGTTTTGTAATGTGTTATACGTGTATGATAAAATGTATGACATATTGAATAAGGGTGACGTTAGGAGTAAGTCAATGCTGAGTGTGTATGAGGTGTATGTGTCAATCAAGTTAATTGCTTTTTCAGTATCGGGGCAATTGGGAATCGGTACATACGTCGCCTTGAACAAATCACTCTTTCTTTATTTACATCCTTCCTTACATACTCTTCTGCTAACTATCTACCTATATTTGAGTGATATATACTGTACTGACCTACCTATATTTGAGTGATGCAGCTTAGTTGCATAGTATACTGAAGCAGCGTCTTTTCACTGCATCAAAATTTTTTATACTTGATGTTTAATGTTTGTGTCAATGTTATTTAATGGAGTGAATAAAGTGTTTTCTTTCTTTCAATATTCACATTAGCTTTATAAACTTTATAGAGTTAATGTAGATATTATCCAATATGACAGGTAATAATACACAGTAATATTAGGGATGGACAAGCGAACATCTATAATTCAGTAATAATAATGGCAGTAGTGAATAATGTCTATCTAGATGTGAAACGTGATTCAGTATTATTTTAAGGTTCGTTGAACAGGTAATAGTGCTTGTAAATGGCGACATGGCTGACCACCTGTCACATTGAGTACTGACTATCTGGTTAACACGTGGGTTCAAGGTGTCCATAGAATTACTACCTTCGCACTCCCGCAGATGGACACCTGAACCTCTGACTACCCCGCAAGGGTTAATGGTCGCGAATGCGTTTAAGTAAATGTTTAGTTCAACTTCTAGTAAAACTCTTTTAATCCCTCGATATTTAATTGTTGATAGAACAATACATAAGTAGTATATCTTGGGACACTTTTAGTGCTTTTTCATTGAAACATTATTGTGGAATATCGTTGAATTTTTATATTTACATTGTGCTGAACAGATAATATAATGGTACAATACTTTTTATATCTTTTGAAGTGTTTGTTAAAACTCTTAAATATTGATAACTTCCGTGTTTATATCTCTTCAATCAGGAAGCATATTGTCAACTCGCATAATACACGCTTGTAAAATTATACGGTAAATATTGGCAAGAAAAATAACTACAAAGTTAGTACTACTGTATACAATTTAGTCATATTTTTATAAATACTTTATTCGTAAAAACCACACTACATTTTTTGTTAGCAAGCTCAAAGTTTAATAGCCAATATAATCATAGCATAATAAAACAAATACCTACCTAACTGGAATCTGTCAAAATGTTTACCTATTCAAAACCGTGAATGAATCATTTTAATAATGGTTTTTGTTTACACTAGTACTAGACAATGAGTATAAGCACTTATTATGACGATATTGATATTAAGTCTTTTTTTAGGCTGTTACATAATTATAATATGTTGTTATCTAGATATTTACTATATCTTAATCCACCTTCCTGTATCCCAACCTAATCTGACACATAAAAATAATGCAAACTAGCTGCCATTCTTCCAGTCGTGTCGTAGTAGGCAACTTAGGAAGCAAGGATGACAGGATTTATAGGGGGAAAGGCTAACAACCTGTCAACAATGTGCCATTGTCATAATATTTAACCCAGTATTAATATTTAATAGTGACCTAGGAGATATTATATCACCGTGGTTCTGGATTAAAAAACGTGGATGTGTATGCATATATTTGTACTCTACCTTAATGACAACCGTAAAAGAAGAATAAGAACTCTAAACTTTATAATACATAATAACTCCCTATAAAGAACAACACATTTAATTTCTTACTAGCTTCTATATGTAACTGTTAAGTGCGCAAATTCCTAGACCAATAAGTATTACAAGAACCACTAAATCAACACGTGATTCCTAAATCTCGTATTAATCATAAATGCAAATTAACGAGGACATATTTAATAGTCAACTTATGGACACAGCATGAAGTATTAATGACTTTTGGAGGAAAAAACTGAGCCAAAAAATGTAAACAAGCATATGTCTAGTACAATAAAATATGAAGTCCACACAACAGATCGTGTTTATGATAAACAAATTCGGTTAAATGATACATACGTGGTGCAGATCACGCACACAAAACGAGTATGAGCGGTAGAGATGGGGTTTCACAGTAAATACTGGGACTACCTTACTCGATAACTTATCATAATATACATAACATACTCTCTGACGACTTGTGTATGCACACTTCAATTTTAGTGTACCCAGAGGCTTGTGTGTCCATCTTCGAATTTTCCAAGACGATTATTAAATTATTATTTAGGTATGAGCCACTCAAAGACCGCAAGTACACAAATACACATGTATTGACTCTTTAATAATATACACACTTTTCTTTATATGTATATACATACTTACCAAGAATTACCTTACTCTAATTTTTTTATAAAGTTACTTAATATATGTACAAAGTGTACAGCCATGCGTATCACCTCTTGGAGCCTAAAAAATTGGCACGAAATTGATAAATACGAAAATATCTTGATATTCCTTTCATTTCTTGTGTATTATAAAACATTTATTTCAAAACCCTTTCCTTGTCTGCGATGCAAGTCGATAAAAAGATTGACCTAAAACTTAATGATACCAAGCGACTGGATTTCATTGAACTACGTTTCTCTGAGTATATCTCGTCCCATCACTACCCATAGCAGTGCAAAATCCTTGATTTGAATCGCGATAGTGTCAATGGCTTTGAATGAATTATACAATCCTATGAAATCATTACAATTAATCATATGTTCGAAAAAAAGATACGTAATTATATAAGTCAAAGGTGCGTATAACCAAAGAGGTGTAAGGATGTCAATAAAACAGGATTGTGACAAATGTGAGTCCGTGATCTGTGTTCGCCAGTCTGTAAAGAAATGTAATGTAAGTCGCAATTCGAAGATACACCAATCTATGTACTTTGTATGCGTATCTTTTAAGTTTAGTAATCTTTAAGACATTGTGTGATCTATGTATTAGTTCCAAATAAACAGAATAATATACTACTTTAACATAGCGTAACAAAAGCTTTCACTAACCCTTTCGGTGTAGTCCAAAGTTCATGTGTCCATCTCCACAATTGCGGAATTTATGGTCACGTCGAACCCACATGCTAACTCAGTTCTCATTGTGAGAAGTGGAAACCGTGTCGCAATTTACAAGCCCCGAAAGTCACACCTAGCTTATGTAACATAAATATAACATACACATCACGCCCGTTTGCCTACAGGAAGGAATACAGCGATAACGGATCTCCATTTGTCACGATCCTTACAAACTATGTACTTTCGTTTCATCGGCATCCATACACCTCTTGATACACACTCGGTAGTCATAGGTTATGTGAAGTTTAGGTATAGATGTTTGAAAAGATACTTAGAATGTTAAGTTTTTATTCATTATTTACAATAGCCTTGACATGTTGCTTGTCATCGCATTAAGTGTCTCGCAGATCGTTATCTGAGACGTTTAAAAATTATATTAATTTTCAAAGTAGTACCGCGCTTGTAAATGGTTACATGGTTTACTACCAGTCATATTAGGTGCTGAGTTTCAAGGGCCCAAGTCCACTATGCTTTTTGCAAAATATCAATTCTATATCAGACCAGTAATATTGTGAAGTCGGTAGTGGTTTAGGAAAAGTGACAAAATTCCCCATTATTAAGCGAAATTTGACACCTTTGCTGATTATCTGAAATTTGACAATCTTGCTTTTTTGAAATTTGACAATTTGACAATCCACTACCAACTGTTACTACTGCTACACTATTACTGATCTGATATTTCACTGCGTTTGTAATAAAACGCTATAGAAGACTTGGGTCCTTAGTAAACGCGTCGCGTCGGTTCGAGGTGGCAATAGATTTACTATTTTTGAAGTTTCAAATAAATATGGATGCTTGAACCTCTGACTATCGCCAAATGATTGAGTGTTATGATAATTAGCAATATATTAGTTATCAATAGAAAAATAAGAATACTATATAAGTCAATAGTTATTTAAAAAAATATGATTAATCGTTTTGAGATTTAAAAAGTACTGAAACATTGGCAATTTTGTATGGGTAGGCAGTGTGATGTTTTTGTGTATGATAAAATTTGGGGTAAGAATGCCAATGATATAAAAGAGATTTCCGGGATCGGTAAAAATGTGGATTTTTGTTACCTGCTAACCTGTAGGAAAACCTATGTATATATATATGCTAATTTACATACAAACCAAACGCTTCATTCAACTGACACAATAATTTATTAATGTGTTTTGAATGGCGAGTTTAACAAAGAGTTTTTTGTTTGGGAAATTGTCTGTTTACCAGTTATTTTTACACGTTCCTTTTGTCATATTTTCCTGATTTATACCTTACACTGTTAATGAAAGAGCTAAAACACAAGCAGGCATTGAACCCATGACAGCTTAATGCAAATATTGTGTCTACTAACAACTGTGAGTCAACATCATTTGCTTACAATACGACATAATGACAGTTAAACATAACGTATGTCTTATCAAACGTTACTGGAGTTTAAAATAAAAAAAACATATACATGACCTCTGCTAATCTGGGACGTAAAAGAATGCTAAGTAGCTGCCGTTCTTCCCGGCCTGTAATACTAATAATAATAATAAAATACTGGTACAAGTGTACTAAGAGACGATATTAGCATTCTGAAATCAATTTGGACGATCGGCTAGCAACCCATGACTAATGTTCCGTATGACATCACAACCCCAATATTTATGCTAAATGTGACCTAGGAAACATTATCTTCATGCTTCTGTCCAACCTTGAAAGGGATTGAAGGATTTGAATATATGTATATGTGCATATATAACATATGTAAGGAAGGTTTGCAAAATATTCAGTGCTTGTAAATGGCGACACTACTTACTACCACGTATTAGGTATTGACTATCTGGAGCCCAACCCAAGTCAACTAATGCTTTTTGCTCAATCGCAGTTCAATCGTACTTCATAAATGTGTTGAAGTTTGCAATTAAGTAATACACTTTTGCGGCTATCAATGGAGAAATTTGACACTTTTGCTTATCCATGAACTCTTTTACACCGATACTGTAGTTTTATTGAACTACGGCCCCTGGTTAACATGTGGGTACTGTAGTATTATATTATCTGGTTTTAGCCAGCCGTAGAATCACTAACTCCGCAGTTTTAGTTATGGAGACTTATGATATATTCAGACTTTATGGAGACAATAATAATGTTTTTTTCTTGTTTATACATCCCTACAGCTAAATAGGCATATATCACAGTATCCTTTTTAGTTAGTATGTACATATGAGCTAAAACCCAAAAAAAATATTACCTCAAATTCTTACTTAGTTTTCTTAGGTTTCAAAGTAGATTTTTTTTTCTAATCACGTGCCACATTGCTAAGTTAGAGCTGAGCCTTCATAATTACAATATCCGTTATACACATGTTTAAATATACTGCATACGTCATACATAAATGACAGTCTTGTTCTGTAGGCACGTGAAGGAACAGTGATCACTGGAAAATCTCTAGGTTAAGATCTCTTGGGTTTTTTAGTTAGCATTGAAACGTAAAAAAAGAGTTTATAATTATAGAAACTTGTCATGACAATATCAATATAACTATGTTTCATTCTCTTTATTTTTAACAATAACAAATGGTTTCATTTTTTTATTGTTCAAATTTTTCATAATAAATGAATTTATATCTAAATAAGACTACTAACTTGTCCCGTGCTAATATGGGACGTAAAAAGATAAATAGATAAATAGCGGCTATTCTTACTGGCATGTTGTAAGAGCCAAATTATGCAGTAGGGGTCTTAGTAGGTATAATATCCCATTGCTTATGTCTTATGCTTCTTTCCCTCTAGTCTCTTAGACATACTCGTATACTTTTGATTTTGACGACCTCCGTGGCGCGATCGGTTAGACACCTGAACGCTAATCATGGGGTCCCGGGTTCGATTCCCGGTGCAGTCAGAGTTAAGAACTACGCTTTTCTTCTGCTTTCCAGTCTGGTTGTTGATTATATATGCTATATACGTATTTATCTATATATAATAAGTATATATTTCTTAAATATACGTTGACTAGTACCCTTAACACAAGTCTTAAATGTACTTACCAAGGGGCTAGTTCAATTGGTGTATTAACGTCCTATAATATTACTACGATATGTTGGCAAAATGCTATATTGCCGGGAAGGATAGTTAACATCTGACTACCACGAGAAGGGTACAGGTGATAAGTATGTAGACTATAATTACATACCTGTACACGTGTAGATCTTTATAGTATTTTTGTTTCATTCTTCTGCAAATGATATAATTATATGTTTTAATAAGTAACGGTTAGTGTAATAGCGACCTAGTTATATTTATTTATTGTGACAAGCCAGTCTTAGAACATGACATTATTCGTTTCAATGCCATAGACAACAAAATTGCCTTCACGACCGTTTCCTGGTTAAGGTAGATAGATTTTGAGCACGATTTGTGTTACTTTAACCTTTTTCTGCAACTTACTAAGTTTTGTTCTGTATAAAACATAAGTAGAAGCAAATACCGTGCCCATTTTCATGCAGAGGGGTAGGCAGAGATCACGGATTCCCTTTCAACCCGATCCTGACAAATCACTTAAGTGACATTTACATTCATTAACACCTCTTATTGTATAAAATATGTGTGTATTATACTGTATAAACTTTATTCCATAACATATTACACATAGTTGATTTTCTATACTTTTTTTGTTTAATTTACCCCTAGTACCTTAATCAGCTCCTATGACACGTCGGAAAGAACGGCAGCTAGTTAGTATTCTTTTTACGTCCCAGATGGGAATATTATATATACCTTTCATATAATATGTATTATACGAACCTACGGTATAAGTATAAGGTAACATGTACCTTTATTGTTTATAAATTTATTTACTTACCTGTTTCCATCCGGCCTTCCATGTTTTATTGAAGTCATTTACTTCACTAATTAAGACAGACATTAAGCAAAACAGCACTAATTCGCTTCCAAAAACTTCAATGCAAAAACAGGAAAACAAAACGTAAACACACAAACAACTTTTAAAACCAAAGGAAACCTTATAAAACATTAAAATTAGAGCAAATTGTTTGACTTCGTTTTGGCATTACATATATTATTTTATCTGAAATAAAGCTATAAATAAATGCAACATAAGGTTGTTTTTTTTAATCAATGTTTGTTGAAGTATTATGTGTAAAAAAATGCATTTGAATGTATTGTTTCAAGTACAATAAAAGTAAAGTTCGAGGTTCCTAAATAAACACTGTATTAATAAAAACTCGTTAATATTGCAAATAATAAGTTTTTTTAAATACTTTAATTATTTTTGTAAGATGTTTGAGATTTAATGGTTCAGGTAAATGATTCGGAAATCGTGAGACCATGATTTGAAAAATTAAGAAGGAAAATTATCATGGATAACAATCCATATAACAATCTCTATGATACTTCAATAAAATAAATTGCTTTTTATCCCTTCCGACTGACTGACTACCTCAGTGGTGACGACTGAAAATAAGCAAATACTTATTTAGTCACATAGACCACCTTTTTACCAAACGTTCAGTTTTCAACGTGATAAATATGTTAGGACAAAACAAAATACAAACGCGTTCACAGCCATTCAGGTTACCATCTCCGTTTTTTTATTAAGAAAATATACATAGAATTTCATTAAACCTCATTTCCATTGGTACATGCTTAGGCTGGATTTGAACTCTGTAGCCACTGATACAGAGTTAAGCCCTAAACAACTGAGTTACGTCGAATTTTATGTTAAGCCTTGTACCATATATACTTACCTGCTTAGGTTCTATTCTGCAAAATAAACGTATGCCTTACCTTAATTTGCATATTATTATTTGGATGTATCTTTAAATTTCACATTATAATCATTTTCGTCAATTACTATTCATCATAATGATTATAACATTTCCAAACATCCAAATATCTCCAACACATACCTATACGTACGTATAGTATACTCTTGTATGTATAATACAAAACATACGTTACCTATATGATTACTCTAGTTAGTAGGCATAGTTAGCGTGTTTGTGATAATGAGGGAACACATAACACACAACATAAAAACGTGACTCCACAATTCACAGTTAAGTAAAGAAAATGTTGCTTGTAGGTATTTACATAGAGACAATAATATTATGCATTTTTATTATTCATATGTACCCTGCATTTACATTGATTATTTATAGAAAGTAGTCTAGATGGCAAAGGCTTCATTGTAATAGATTTAAACAGTAATAGGAGGCCATTATGTATATATAAATAAATGACAGAATTTTCTTTTATTCTGAACTCTTAGTATAATATTATATTATCGGTAACTCTACATACAAGCTTGCTGGTTATTATTACTTGGAAAATTATTACTAATTTAAAACCTTAAGACCTCTTTTAGATATTCATATGTAGTATACAAGTACAATGTCAAAGCACATATATAAGAAGTATCAAGGTAAGGTATACCTACACGGCAGTTATATTAATAGGTTATTACTATTATTTTTATAAATCACACATCTGACTAGCAATTCAAAGAAAACGTTGCCCTTTTAAAATGTATCACTACAGATAATCAGACCAGCATTATGAATCAGTTTTTTTTTGGTTTAGAAAAACTGGAAATGAAATCAAAACTTAGCAGATTTAAAACTGGTTTCTATCCTAGTGTTACACCCACTTGGACTTAGTACCTAGGCATTAGAATATAGTCTTTACAGTGACAGACTTTTCTGACCTGGTCGCCGAATTAGGAATTAAGAATTTACATAACGCCTTACAATCATTTTACTTATCGCATATATTTTGCAACATGGCCGAAACGTCGGGTAGCAAAGTTAATTCTTTGTTTATGAAATATACGCTAAAAATCCCGTTTTCTTGAAGAATGAATAAAAATCGCTAATCCCTTTCCAATATATTGCTTTAAAATTATATTTTTAAAACAGTATTCTTATATCTGTCAATCTGACAATTATAAAGGTTGCGACGTTGTTACCGGTTCAGAAAAGTTTGGACTCTATACCTAACTACAGGCTACCTAGGCATGTCAACTCATTACAAACAAATCAATTAGGTGCTAAGGATGTGCGGATAGCTAGTTTAGTCACCTTTGCCTTTTAATAACATTTATAAATAATGCTTGCACATTTGCATTCTCATTTTCAGTTTTTTGTCAAATTAAAAAGTTGTCATACCTAGCTTGTATGTCAGGTTTTCCATCAAATTCCCAATTTATCATTCAATCAATGTTTATAAATATATTGATTGAATATTTAATGATTTAGGACACAGACATTCTATCATTGAACAATCTTACGTAATAATAGGTATAAATTTGTTTCTAGAAAATTCAGAGATTACCTAATGAAATTCACAGACGATTACCAAAACTGTAATTTTAAAATGCATATGTTTGTTCATTTGTCCATGTTGTAATACAGTCACATGACAATCTGCTTAATCTCAGCCGTAAGATGCATCACAGCTTTTGTTAATATTGGGGATCGGTATTGCATACTACATATTTGTGCCAGTGCTGACTATCTAGTTAAGACGTGGGTTCAAGATGCAATAGAATTTCTAACACAGCCCCATAACACCGCGTTTGCGGATATGAATTCGCGAACCTCAGACTACAGGGTTAAAACAAATTAATTATATTATTTCTACCCAAATCTACACCCTACTGAATGCTTAAAAAAAATCTTAGACTTAAGTATAGACATACAATGTATGATTATATAACAAAATCCTAGACAAGCATAGGATGCTTTTTTACATTCCTTCGAAACCTGTTATACAAAATAGGTAATGAATATGTACTGGAATTAACTGTTATGACACGCGCATCTAAGATAAAAATTAACAGTGACTATTTTATGATACTTATATACCTACGGCGACATGATGTACCTCCAATTTTAGACTATTCACAAGTATTATGACTAATAATAGCAAGGATTTCTAAAGACCTGTTGCTTAGAGAATTATTACACGTGTTTATCTAATATATAATAGGTAGGTAATGCAGAAATCATTTATATGTACACTCTATTTTGTTAATTATTACGAAGTTTAAAAGTATTTTTCATTTACGTACATAATCTACAGTCGCTAACGGTGAGAGAAAACATTGTGGGGAAACCTGCCTATACGTCGGGATAGAGAATAGTCAGTTCATATACGGCGATACGGTTCATTCTTTATCACGTTGGGTGCTGTCTATCTAGTGAAACCTAATACCTAACATGCCTCCGAAATTACGGTGAGGGGCACTGACTATTCAGCCACAATAAAAAATAATGTACAAGTCGTGCAGCGTATGTTTATGTATGTTATTCAGCATATCATATATGATAAGGGAAAATATGGGGAAAACAGCGTGGTCTTAGTTACCAATTCTCGTCTGTTTTACACTAGAAATGGAATCGTATCTTACTGGATAACATGAAGGCCACTAAAACATTGAATACCCCAAAAGGTTATAGTCGTGAAGCGTATTTTATTATGAACGAGCAAAGCCGTGATCAAGAACTTCAAAATAATAGTACGTGCCCAAAAGCGATTAAAATAATTCCTCAATTTTCATCATTATTAACTCTTCAACCACAAATATGACACATTGCAAAGTGTGGTTAAATTTAATAGGATTTTAATAGTCGCGCTATAATACTTGGATATTCTTAATGAGCTTCGTCGATTAAAACTCAAATTGTCACGTAGGCACGAGTCCCTTGCTAGACTGGGACGTAAAAAGAATGCTAACTAGCTGTCTTTCATTCCGGCATGTTGTAATAGGCAACTAAGGATCTTGTGGTAGGGTAACAATCTGCTTCCAATATCAATACCATCACTATCCCCATACCTATGCCAATAGTATTCTCATATCTGTGCCTATTCTAAATGAGATCGAGATATTTTATCTCCAAGGTTATATCCATCCCGAAAGCTCAGATATAAGAATAAAAGGAACGAAGGGATATGAATGTATATGTGGAAAAATATTTTACTCCAAACACAAGTATGAAATTCTTTGTACGATATAAATATAGGATCAAAAAGACAACATAATAAAATGAGTGACATTAGATATCAATGAAGCGAAAGGAATTTGCTAGGATCGAGAAATGGAGATACGTGATCTCTGCTTACGTTTTTGATGCTGATCTTTGATGGAAAACTTGCGTGACGTGTATGTATTAATTAATAAAAATTATATTTCAATAATAAGGCTACACGATTCTCTATTCCTACCTACTACCACAAACATATAGTACATATATGGAAACCCTTAAATATTTTTAGGTCAGGACCACGAGGACCCGGTAATATCTTGTAAATTACTTTTTTGCATAAATATAATGGTTTTCATGTCATATGGAACACTAATGACGACTTCCTAGCCCATTGTTCAATAGATTCAATTTACTCCTAGTCCCTTGGTTGCTCCCAAAGACCTGCCGGGAAGAACGGCAGCTAGTTATATAGACTATCATGAGCAAACTATGATTAAATAACCTAATACAATAATATAAACACTGTATAGTCTGTGTCTAGTACACAAATATACCATACAGAATACATAGATACATGTATACCTATGAAACATGTAGTAGGTATTGCTAGACTGATTAATTCCAGTTTTATTTGTCCACAATCGGCTTCGATCGGTTCTCTTTAGTTTTAGATTTTCAATTGACTTCAATGGAAACAATTTAAGCTCATTGATGTACCTACATATCTAAGAGTATGTGTTCTGCACGCAGCTAGAAAAGTAGGTATGGTTACATACATACATACACTCACGCCTGTATCCTTATAGAAATGTAGGCTGAAATCACAGATTCTAATATTTTGTGAAACTGTCAAACTATAATACATTTATGTCCTTTAATCCGTTTCGGGGTGGACAGAAACTGGAAGAAAATTGGTGACAGGTTGCTAGGTCATTGTCGAATAGCTTATATTTGCCTCTCATGCTATGAAGATTGGCAGCTATTACGTATTTGATGTTCGTTCCAGTTGGCACAATATTATAAAAAAGATGGTATCTTAACTTATCAATTAGGCGACGGGCTAGCAACCTGTCATCAATGTTCCATGTAACATCAAATCCTCGATATTCATGCAAAAAGTAACCTAGGAGTATCTCCAAGGTCCTGTCTACCCTAAAGGGATTAAACGACGAGAATGTATATGTATGTAGGTATCTTAACTATCAATCTTCGATATTGCGGAAAAAAGTAGTAAGTAAAATTTATTCTATTTTGTTACAGTGTGAAATGATCCTATAAAACATAAAAGAATGGCGACGACAACAACAACAATGGTCATCTCGCCCCTGGCAACACAGCCGTCTCCGAAAAGCAAGAAACGAATATTCGCCGAAGCACGGCAACACAGCTGGCAAAAATTGAGCATTATATTTGATCATGGTCACAAAAATAGTAAGTTATCCATTTACGTACCTATCTTAAACGGTGAAACAAAACAGAATATAGCATTCTACCATTTCATTCAAAACTACTCATTATTTAGAACCGGATAATTTAGTGTCACCCCAGCCAGCAAAGTGAAGTCGGCATCCGACTTATACTGAACGTTTACGTTCAACAAACGTCGGATAAAAGGTTTAAGACGACTGCTAGCGAAATAATATCGCATGAACGTCGCTAAACCATGGTTATGCAACGTTATAGCGACGTTTTAAATTGAACGTTTTCTTCCGACCGTTGTACGATCTTAAAGTTCCTAAATAGTCGTTTAAGAGGGGCCTAAACTATGTCCAGCAAACGTTTACTGGACGTCTAGCCGACTATCCTAAAACGTTTACTGGACCTAAATTTGTCGGCTGGGACAACAGTAAGATTCTATATAAAGCATGAAACCAAATGTCAATTTGATAGCTGACAATCAGCTGGTAAAGATGGATTCGATGAAACTGTACAACACTTGTACTGTTGTTAAAATAGGTACCCCATTATTGGTATGTTGTTGTTTGCTGATTTTTAGTTACGTCATGAAATAAATAACCTTTAGTTGGAACGCAGATAATATCTCTATTTACCCCATAACAAACATCAACAAATAATTAAGTCCTCAATTGTTGTTTCATTAGTTTACTCTACAACTGCTCAAAATTTAACGAATTTAAGAACTATTAATATAAACGATAACTATTTTTTACTAAGTTATAGGTATATTATTTTCAGCGTTTACTACTAAATTTCATTTTGTACGAGACTAAAATAACATATCATGGAGCAATTACAAAGTATTATACAAATAGTCCACAGTCCTCAAGCTACTGATAGTGTATTGCGTACTTTAAATGATATGTTCTGCTATTGGTGCGAAGAAATTACTTAGTGTTGCCATAAAGTTCAACAAGTCCATTTTACTTTTTTTTGGTAGAATCTGAATTAGTACAATGAGTAGGTAAAAAGTATTTTTATGTTCTAATAGCCACATATTGTAAAAAATATACATAATTAACAACATAATGTACAATTTTTTGTCGGTTTGAAAAGTTGGTTGCGTAGTTATATACAAGCAACCGTGATAAGATTTGAGGGTAAAATTTTATTTCAAAAACGAGTTTGTCATGTTTTACCTCTTTTTAACATATTTTGAATAAAAAAATCATTTAACTAATGACAAACGAAACTGTATAATATTAAATCCAGTTTCCCTTCAACATTGAAAAAATGCTGGGTTAAGTAATTTATTACTCGTAATGACTAATGTTCCAGTTAACGATACACTACCAAGCACGTAAACTTCTTTTAATTTTATTCACCATTATTTAAAATAAGTAATATGATTCTTAATAAACTACTTTATTTTTCGGTAAAAATATGTGCTACATAGTTAATTTATTACTATTCTTATGTATCTTATTTCTCTTTATTTGTTTTTTAGAGATAATACCTGCATTTATGTTATGTATGACATATTCTTTTAATTAATATAAAATTACATACTTAATAAAAATAAATGTATGAATACCAAAATTTGATGCAGAAATTGTACACTCACCTGATTTAACATGTTCTCTAAACTTTTTTAATGACACAGTTATAATATCACAATAAAAAATTATTTACATTAACATATTTTACAGTCAACACACATTTATTATACCCAACTGCGAAATAAAATATGGTAGAAAATAATTTTAGTCTGGCAACATTTAAGTTCGCTATCTGTGCAAAACTGAGTTGTTGTTTCTGTCCGCCATTGTTTTTATCTGGTGTTTAGTGGAAATGATATTTAAAATCCAATTTAATCAGCGTTTGAGTGTAATGTTTTAGCAAAACTATCAGGTGTGATTGTGTAATAATTATTCAACTTGTTAATTCCGTAAATAGTGCGGGGTTTTGTCATGGCCGGTAAGTGGTGACTTTTATCGACAATATTCAAGGGCGAAATTCAATTCGAAAAATTCAATAGAAGATGTTTTATCGTTCCAACTCAGACGGTAAATCCACTACTATTAGAATATGTTGTACATACTACTAGTGTTTTTGTAGTTGTATATTGTTTCTAATAATTTTGCCAGTTTTGTTTTGGTAATGAGAGAAAATTATTCGCCGATGGCTGTTCTTTTAATTTTTAAAGTCATCTTACTGATTTAGGCGCGAAATAAGCATTTGGTATCCTAGTTACCCTTTCTTGCAACTTCAAAACGCCAGGTTCGGCTTATCCCCCTATATTTAACGAATAGTTTGCTTTGTTTGATTCAGTCTAGATCATAGAACTCAACAATTGAAGGTCATTTCACTAATTGAGACTGCTCCTGTTCTAGTTCTTGTTTACAGGCAGACATCTAAACGATTTAATTAGTAATAGCGTATAATATCTATCGTTGTTGTGAAGTAATTTGAGGTTATATATTGCAACGCAAAAACTTGAAATTTCGGTTACGATTCAAACTGGTTCACATAATTTTTGAGAATAGTTCCTACCGACGTAAACCTTGGTATTTGCATGATTATGCAGTAATGTCAAGGCTCTTATTTTCGTTGCTTACATGATTATGTCAACTTTTCTAAAGTCTATAGTGATAATGATAACGGTCGTCTAAGATAAGACAGATGTCCAAGAGATCTCATCCCACTATTCATGGCCTGTACCTTAGTAATCTAAAACTATACAGAATAATAAAAATAAAAAATACATAAAATATCGTAAACATCTTACATAAATGATGTTGTTAGTTTTATAAACAATTCTTATAAAAAGAAGACCTTACCCCACAAAGTCTGCAAGAAAACAGGATGTTCTAGAACCATTTCTGCCATAATATGTACCCTACCTTCTAGACCGTAACTCTTGTTCTGTAAAGGATATAAACTTACATTTCATTGTCATCCCATCACCACATTAAACATATAAAGTTACAACACCATTGTTACAGTAACTAGTTAGCCCTATTGTCTCATTTTAGTTGCGATTTCTAAGTCTTTTGTTGATGTAGTCTGCTTAGTATTGTGTGCTAGTCTGTGCTTGGATTTTGTGATGTGCTAACAATGTTTAAAAAGAAAGAAACACCGTGGTACGCCCATCGGCATATAAGGCTGCAAACTAACTTCCCAAATTGGAGGAGCAATCATTGTCCGATACACTGGAATGTCAATTGCAATTGTATGTATTGGTTATTCGTATAAAGCCTCTGGTTTAGGAATTTACTATGTGAATTCATATTGAAGAGTTTAGTGTCCATTTTCCAGGGGAGATATTGGTTTATTATATTATCATGTATTTTTCCGTTTATATGAATTTGCTTCATGTTGTCTGGGTGCTCTCTCAATAAGTCTCTAATGTTGTTACCTAAGCTTTATATATTAGACAATTTTCATAAATTAAAACCATACATTATATTTGATATCGTTTTGGTGTGATACAATTTATTATTACACAGTTTATTTATCCTCTATCTTTCGTTTAGTAATTAGTACAAACTTATAAACTAATGGTGTTTTTAGTTTTCATTCAAAGTATTATGAGAAAAGGCTTTTGAAATATGTTATCCATATTTTATTTGTTTTTCTATATAATAACCTTTTTGGGGGTTTATGGTGTTAATTATAGCTTTATAACAGAATCAGCACATGAGAAAGCTAAATATTCAAATCATATATTGATAATAACTCATTGTGGTTGATAAGCAAAGAATTTATTGTTAGTTTGATAAGTTCTATTATATTATGCTGCTTGAAAATAGTGAACCTGGTAACCAATAATCAATTTCCTCGCCTTGACCTTATGTTGTTAATGATTCTTTTATTACATTTATGGTAGTTTGTAATTAAAAAGAATGAAATAAGTAAAAATAAATTTTAGTGTCTATTGTTTGCAATATATAATTAAAATATATGTAGTTATTAGTATAGTCATAAGCTTGAATGACTACCATCTTTGAAAACACGTTTCACTACTCAAATTCTTTGTAAAACCAGACATGTTTCTTGATATAAAATGTATATAGATTGATTTCATTGCCTCCCATCTAAGTTCCCTCCCACAGTATTTTATATTGATTATATTTCATATTGTAACACAATATAGGAAGTGGTACAATTTCCTCATAATTGTAGAGAATGAAGGAAATGATTGTATACCATGTATTCAAGGTTTTATCTGTTTGCTATATTGCTGCCAATTGTAGTCACTTGCAAAAATCCCAGTGAAGTTAATAATAGATTTGTTGCATCATGATCTTCGAAACAGTGGTTGTTCCAAATGGATCATAAACAACATTTTTTGTGATATTGTTACGTCATAGGGACTAGTTTTGGATCTTTTGAATTTAATCATCCCAGTTTGGATCATTTATAGCTTTTAGTTTTGTGGAGTCTCATACAGATTGTCACAGTAGTACAGTTTTGTAATTTCTTGGTCAATGAGATAGATTAGTACATACATACACATCATGCCTGATTCCCTGTACAGGGGTAGGCAGAGATCACTTATCCCCATTTGTCCCCATCCTGAGAGACCACTTTCGATTCATTGACAGTCATACATCTTTTCATACACACTCGGTGGTTAATTATATCTTATTATTATTATCTTGAGATAGATTAGTCTAGCAACATAATACTAGATGATTTATGTGCCCTGAAACTTGGTTTTAGTTTTTCAAACAGTTTTTCTCTTGATCTCAATGATAGTAGTATTGATATGAATATTAAAATCGTATTGAATAGGCACTTGTACAAACTATTTTAATATTCAGTCATTACAGATCTCATAGTACTGTGAGCACAATACAAATCAATATTCTTCACATTACTTTGGATCGTGAATACACTGCATATTAAAACTGGAAGCCAGAGTGTGTGTGTTGAAATATACCATATTTCCACAATTGTGTTTCCTTTCTGGAAAGTAGGTAGTTAACTACCCACTAAAACTCAAACAACTCAATAAAATAGTCCTTATATTATTAGCAGTACATTATTTTGCCATGCTGAGGTTGGCAAATTTGTAGCCATTAACACTCCAGACAAGCTGAAAAGATTATAGCAAATTTAATCATAAATTTCATTGTAACATGTATCATTTTTATTTGACAAATGTTTATCTCAACATAGAAAACATTTGGTGATATTAAATAGTTAGCCCCTTACGTAGCTGATAAATTTAGGTTTTAATGTGAACTACTTTGTAATGGCAGGGGCAGATACTCATACCTTTCCCAAAAATTGTATTAAAACATGTGTTATTTATGATCATAATTGAATGACTTTCCATCTTGTTTCAGGCAATGGTGGTGAGACGACATGGTGTCTCAGCCAAGTGAAAGGCAACTTGGAAGAGGATGTGACAGAAGCTGATCTGATTTCGTGTGTGGAATTCAACCATGATGGAGAGTTGCTCGCTACCGGAGACAAGGGCGGCAGAGTTGTCATATTTCAGGTTGGTATTTAATTGTGACTAAATTTACAAGCTCTTTTTACTTAGCTCTCAGAATAGTAGCTTATATAATATATTTGAGATGTTATTTTTTAAATAGTAGCATTATTCTGCATATTTCTTCAAACTATAGACTATTTTAAGTTAAAGGAATCTTGTCCAAAAAATTAAAACACTTCTTAATAATATTCAATACAATTTTGGTTATTCTAATATTGATTATGCAGAATCGTATGTAGTTCATGATCTATTTGTCTTACAATCATTTTATGAGTATGTGATTCTGATCCAAAAATGATCATAAATAGAATGGAGCCTCCTAAATGAGTAACCTGGTCCAAGATGATTTAACTACAGTTTTCAGTGTTATGGATGTAATTTATGTTGTTATTGTAGCAATGATTTAAATCTAGTAATTTATATCTCCCAACAGAGTTTTGCGACTTTCAATAAGGGATTTTATGATCCTTTTCTTGAATTAAAAGCATTTCATTTCACTATGAGTGGATTTTTTGCAATTTGTTAATTTAGTAATGGTTTAAATCTGTACTACTTTTTTTACCTCACATAAAGTTTGAGGGGGATATTAGTAATAGAAATTTGTTTGGCTTGTTAGTTAAGACAATGTCTAATATTCAGTTATGTTCTTGCAGAGAGATCCAGCTTCCAAACAATGTAATCCTAAGCGCGGAGAGTATAATGTGTACTCAACGTTTCAATCGCACGAGCCGGAGTTTGATTACCTGAAATCCTTGGAAATTGAGGAGAAGATTAACAAGATTAGATGGCTCAAACGGAAGAACCAGGCACATTTCCTACTCTCAACAAATGACAAAACCATCAAGTTATGGAAGGTAAGAACAGTATATTACGAAAGTTATGAGGAAAAGATATGAGTGAGCTGACTAATAAGGTTATAAAGAAAATGTTTGTTATAGTTGGCTTTTTACTTTTAGACATGTATGCACAAATCTATTTTGTTTTTGCTACTATTTGGAGACATTAAATCATGAATGCTCTTCATCAGTATATTGGATTTTTGTGGTATCTTATTAGTTGATAAAAACTTAATAATATTTCCTTTCCACTATTTTGTAAACAGTGAAAATAAGACTACTATATCTATTAGATTTTGAATGGGAAGTGTGAATGTGAATGTTAGATTGTTATAATGTACATACAAGTATTTTATATGACCTGCAGCATCACACGAATAATATCAACTAATAATAAATAAAAAAATTGTTATTATGAACGCCAAAATAAACATTAAAACTTGTCGCTTCAGGTTTCGGAGCGTGACAAGCGCGTGACGGGCTACAACACGCGCGAGGAGGGCGGGCGGCTCCGAGACCCCTCCAGGGTCACCCAGCTGCGGGTGCCCACCGTGCGACAGACCGAGCTCATGGTGGAGGCCTCGCCTAGGTGAGAAAGATATTCATTCACTGCACATCACTACATAGTATAAAACAAAGTCGCTTTCTCTGTCCCTTTGTATGCTTAAATCTTTGAAACTACGCAACGGATTTTGATCCGGTTTTTTTAATAGATCCATTAAATTCAGAAGGTGCGAACTCGGAGTGGGTCGCTAGTAAAGAATATAAGTTACAGAACAATGAATTAGAACCGTACAGTGAAAGAATGCAGTCTCAGCATGGTAATTACATAGGCACATGTATTATTGACTCTGTGTCCTAATGGGATAGGCAGTCTTAATTGTGACCATGAATGATAATGACGTGTGATTATTATATGTGGTGAATACCTGTCAGTCTAAAAATGTATTTTTGAATCGCACACAGTTAAATGGGAAGTTGCTAAATAGCTTTCTGAATGTCTTAAAATAATACTGCAACTGTTAGATATATTTTATTGAACATTGTTTTAGTTAAAATGTAATTTCAATATTTACAGGCGGATATTTGCAAACGCTCACACCTATCATATAAATTCAATATCCCTGAATTCGGATCAGGAGACCTACCTTTCGGCTGACGATTTACGCATAAATCTTTGGCATTTGGAGATCACGGATCAGAGTTTTAATATAGTAGATATCAAACCTGCCAATATGGAGGAATTGACTGAGGTATGTTGTGCATTATGTTATGACCTTATAAATTTGTATAAACCTGAATAAATGTTCTGATGATTTATTTTATGGGGTTGTTTTTAATTATACTTTGTGTTACTCCGTGTTTAACCACCTGTAGGTTCAAAGCCATTCTACATATTATCTCATGTTTGATTCATATAAAAGTTATCCTCATAAACTGGGTAGTTGGTTTTATGTATGAAAGTGGGTTAGATGAGCTTAGATTAATTCAAAAGAGTTGTTTGTTGGTTTATCAGAAATTTAACATTGTAATAATTTACTTTGAACATACCTTAGTATCATTACTATAAGACCGTTTTCCTTGTTTCAGGTTATAACCGCGGCGGAGTTTCATCCGTCTGAATGCAATCTCTTTGTATATTCTAGTAGTAAGGGTGAGTAATACCATATGTATTAGTAATAGATGACTATGTTTCCATATATATTTTAAAATAATAATAGATGTTCAACATGTTGTAAAATATTTAAAATAATCATGGTCGTTCAAGATAACATAAAACGATACTAAGGCAATCTAATCTATTACTGTACACCAGAGTGTGAACATTATCTCTCCCCCTTTAACTCTGACAGATTCAATTTATGCTGAAATTGATTTATGAACAATTCACATACACTTTATGATACCTATCCTTGATTGCAAGGTACAAATAGTGGCACGGAAATAGCGCTGACTAAGTCCTGTGCTAGTCTGGGCCGTTCTTCGCGGCATGATGTAGGAGGCCACTAAGGGTTCAGGGGTAAATTGGGCGATGGGCTAGCTACCTGTTACCAATGTTTCATATAACAACACAAACCCAATATTCATGCTAAAGGAAAGACCTAAAAAATACAAAATCCCCGATGTTGTATCCATCCCTACAGGGATTAGAGGACGTGAATGTGTATATAGGTACCTTATTACGTAGAAGTCAATAATAAGGTATCGGGGGGCTACTGGTACATCGGCGGGTGTGTGTAGTCTGCCTTTATTTTCAATATAAACTAATATATATTTTTTCGAATACGAAACCTCCAATGCGAATAAATACGCCCCAAGTATGTTTATACCTTCTTCAATAAATAATAGTCTCCTTATTCTGTTAGGTACTCTGACTATGCTAGCTATCCAAATACGAAACCTATAAAGCGAATACACCCTAAGTAGTTTTATATCTTCAGTAGCTACTATATATTGCGGTTTACTCTGTAAAAGAGTATATGACGAAAGAGTACTGATGTACATATCGTATTTTAAATTTGTTATATGTATATTAAATATTTTTATATACATATACTATCAGTGACATTATTATTATTATTTTTGATATTTTCATTTTTTATATATGACGATCATTGTAACATTGTGACATTGTTGCAATGTAATAAATAAATCTAATCTATTGTTGTCCCTTTGTTAGGTACAATAAGACTATGCGACATGCGCGCGGCGGCGCTGTGCGACCGGCACGCGAAGCTGTTCGAGGAGCCCGAGGACCCGCACGCGCGCTCCTTCTTCTCCGAGATCATCTCGTCCATCAGCGACGTCAAGCTCAGCAACTCGGGCAGGTGGGTACACGTACAAGGACCACTATATCGCACCTTCGGGACCAAACTCGCACTTATGCAACAAACCTAATTTTACAGGAGAGCGATTTTTCACTCTTAAATTCTCTTTCAATTACGCGTAATGACATAACATACTCCCCCGCCTCACCGCTCCATTTTTCAAAGGATTTTAAAACTTTTTCCTGTGTATATAAAGTCGATTATCGCGGTTAATTCTGTATACTTAAGTCATTTTCGTAAAAAGTTGCATAAGTGCGAGTTTGGTCCCGAAGGTGCGATATATAGAAAGAAAGAAACTTTATTCACCACATTAACAAAACACAAACATGGAAAAAATACATGTAAAAATAACCATTGATGCAGTGAAAAGGCTGCCTCAGTATACGATGCAGCTAGGATGCATCACTGTCCTCCGGCAGCACCCGATTCGGAAACTGTCACAAGCTGCATATGATACATACACATCACGCCTGTAGGCAGAGATCACGGATTCATATCAGTCCTGATCCTGACAGACCACTTACGCTTCATTGATACTCATACACCTCCTTATACACATGCGAAATGGTCCCAGTGGAGACTAATTGCGGAAACTGTTGAGCCCAATAGACTCAAGCTCTTCATACATACTCGGTGGTTATAAGTACTTCTAACAACACCCTTTTACAATATTAATTAATAATATAGATGGTAATGGAATGAAAGTCTTGTACTGGTCTCATATTTAAATTGAATGTATTTTATTAAAGGCTAAAGGTGTTGTTGGGGATACTTCTTGTATTTGAGTTTAAATCTTTATCGCCATTGATAAGGTCAGATGATCTATTAAGTAGATATGAATAAATCTGTATTGGTGTTACACAGTTTATATTTTATTTTGTGTATTTGACATATAACAACTTTGTTCTGAATGGTTTTTATTTTGTTGCAGATATATGATGTCTAGAGATTATTTAGGTTTAAAAGTATGGGATCTTAGAATGGAAACTAAACCGGTCGAAACATATCCTGTAAGTAACATTCATTGTTCTTCTAAAACATAAAACTAGTAGATGCTGAAAAGCAAAGTAAACTGACAGTAGACTTACATTGATAGTATTCACTTGTAAACTAAGGTTCTGGATTTGATTGGCAAAGCATTCATCTGTTGATGAAATCAGTGTTGGTTTAAGTTTAGAAGTCTGAAATCTTATATCTTAGTGTATGCTCATACAATCTAATGACAAATAAAAATTCAGTTACTTGCATACATCTGTTACTACACTGTCTGACTGACTGTTATAACATATTTACTTACTAGTATTTCATTGATGTCTGTATACTTTAAATAATATAAAACTATCCCCTATACAATTTTAAAGCATTTGTTATTTATATGAAACCAATCATTCTTCTTTCAACATATTTAATCAGCGATATACAGTGTAGTTACTCTACAATACATCGCGTTTTGAACGCACTCTTGTATAGGCCAATATACAGCAGTGGACTGCAACAGGCTGATTGACGGATACTTGTTCCAGGTGCACGAGTACCTGCGCTCGAAGCTGTGCTCGCTGTACGAGAACGACTGCATATTCGACAAGTTCGAGTGCTGCTGGAGCGGAGACGACCAGCGGCTCATGACCGGCTCGTACAACGGATTCTTTAGGTGGGTTTCGTTTGAACTTACTATGTGAATATCGTTAAAACAGTCCAACTACGTTATTTGTTTTACTGTATTGTAATAGTATATTAATAATACCTTTATTGTGAATAGATAGTCTCTTTGATCACTTCATGAATTAATCTTAATTGTGGAACATAAAGTGGTTGTAACCATTATGTGGATGAGTGATACGAATAAATTGTCCTTGTGATATTAATTTCGGTAAGGAAACACATACCTGTCTTTTGTTCTATATAGGCAACACTTAGTATGATTTGTACAGCGGTATTGTTTTAACACCTGTCTTACAGTTTGAATGCATATAGTATGTTGTTAGGTGAATTTGTATTCTAGTTCAAGATTTAAAATTTATGTGACCCGATAAATTGCTAGACCATTGTCAAATAAACTCTTCAACCGTAGTCCATAGCATTCTGACAAGAAGGGTAGAAATTTCTTAATTCTAAGCTAATTGAAATTGTCTGTGTTTGTTTAGATTATTCGAGCGCGCTTCCCAGGGCGGTCGGCGCAGTGACTTAACGCTGGAGACGTCGCGAGAGGCAGCCAGTCGACCGGACCAGCCGCTGCGCGCACGGCGGGTGGCCACCACGGCCAAGAGGAAGAAGGTACATGCATATACGACTTATATACACGTCCTTACATATACGTCTTATATCGTTCTTACATATATCTCTCTTATATTCACGTATTTTAAGCCACTATTAGTAGGGTGAACGCAACTTATAAACGTCATGTGCCTATAATTAATGTTAGTGTTAGTGACGCTGTTGTGATGATATTGTTGATAGGTTGCCATTCTATTGATTTTGATTCGATTCCTAGGAGATGCTGAAACGAAAGGCAGTTAGAATGATGTAAAAACATCTCTGACTAACACGGGACGGTACAAAAGGTTCCTTATTGATCAATTATTTTTTGAGCTTACGTTGTGCAAGGTAAAGGAGTAAGTTTGGCATATTTCAGGCGTACCCATGTCTTTGTGGCTGCTATGCAGGTGTCACATGTAATACAGATCATATGACGTGGCTATTTAATTGACATGTTATTATTTTTATCGAATCCTAAATTTTGTTTCTAATTAATGTCTGTTTTGTTTCAGGATGAAATAAGCGTGGACTGTTTAGATTTTAACAAAAAAATCCTGCACACGGCGTGGCATCCGCACGAGAGCATAATCGCTGTGGCGGCGACCAATAACCTATTCATAATGCAAGACAAATTCTAGCATAGTCCCTTTCAGTTTAAGTTTAAGAAAAACACAACGTTCTATGGTATTTTTACACAGTTTTAGCCCTTTCTACTAAAGACAGACGCGTCTGGTCAATCTGAAATCAGTTAAATCTAAGATAACGTAGGCTTTGTACTGTAATGTAATGCTTGTTACGAAAGTGTACATTCATATGATAAAGTGAAAAGCAATATTTATACATACATTGATAAGTTGACACCATACTAGCGCACATACGTCGATAATATAGGATGATGTTACTTAATAAGAAGCCTGTATTCTTTCACGAAGTTCTTTTCTTATTTTCTGAGCTATGTGCGGTCTGGTACGGGATACACAAGCTGTGAGATAAAAGTTTTAATCAGTATTGTATTAGAAAAGACTGCAATATCATGGATGTTACTCTTTGTTGCCAATTTTATATCAGACTGAGGGAGTTGACAAATTTGGAATCAGTTATAATGACTAAATACAGCTTTCGCAAGAATGGTTCTGATTATCCTAAGATTTGAAGATGGCAAATTGTTTCCGTAACATTTTAAGCAACTGATAAGAAAGATCTAAAAATGTGTTTGAACGTATCAATTCAATATGATATGAACGCGCATACAATCAAATGTTGCGTATTACCAACAATGTTAGGCAACGGCTATGCTTGTTATATGGCGGTATTCGATGATTAGTTGTTATTGAGTCTTGGTCGCCACGCGATACTCAGATTCGGGCTTAAATTCATATCAGACTTCGTAATGTTAACGTCCCATGTCTTATTAGTATCCCTTAAGAGATCTAATCTTGTCTACCAGTATGTGCATGAGAGTAAATAACTCTGATCCGCTATTGATCCCCAAATCGATGGCGTTGGATTAAAATTGTCAGGACTTATCCTACTGTATTGGTTCATTACATTGATTTTCTTACAAATAGAAGTTTGAAGTACCATGGGCGAGGATGCGTGCCTTAGGTTAAATGTTAATGTTAGGTTTTGTTACAATAACTTTTAATTTATTATAAATTATGTATTGAAGGTTGTCCTAGGAGTCGTGAAATGTGATTTTGATTGCTGTTTTTAAATTGAATTGTTTTGTTAGTGTTTCTTTTAATCTGTCATTTCTTGTAGCATTTGTATCAAATTGAAGTCAGTGTGAAGGTTACTTATTATTTAATTATTCTTTGTGATGTATTGTTTAGCTAAATTCTTATAAACACAAGTCATGTATAAAAATTGGAAACTTTGTGGTAATCTTGCCTTAATTTTGTCTCCAATTCTCCAATACAACGTAAGCATTGTAACCATCTATACCAAGTCGTAACCAATCAGTTTGTATTATATTTATTCCATCGTTCGATAGAAATGTGATCTTGCGTTAGTCATATGTGGTGTGGAATTGAGTGGATTTGTGAGATGTAAATAATTAGTGAAGTGGAAATGGCCTAGACTATTTTATGTGGAAATGATGTCACAATTTTTGTATGTACAGAATGTATGATTAGTACTTATTTGTCTTCTAGGTAACAGTACTGAATATTTGAAATTATGTTCTTTTTAAATCGTTTAGGGAAAAATGAATTTTTCGTAATGTGAAGCCTATTTGTCTCGTTTTGTTATTAATTTTAGTGCCTTAGGCCTGGTTTTCTCAAGTGTATAGTTTTTCGTACAATTATTCTGTTTAGTTTTGAAATTATGATCTAGTTAGGTTCTGGTATGAATCCGATTTTGATTGCAATCAGTTTTACTTTATTTTATATGAAATATTGAATTGTAATACTTAGATCGATTGTTTTTGTAATTTAATGAACACATTGTACAGTTAGGGACAAATAAGAACCTCTGACTGAGAATTTTAGTTTTGTGGTTTATAGCAATGAAGAATTCAGCTCAAGTACAATATAAATAATAGTCTAATATATATCTAATCATTTCGTTCAGTCCTAGATAATACAATAACCTACCAATCTTCCCCTATAGAATCATACATATTTGTCCATAAATGTATATATGTTGAAAAATCGGATTTGTGAGAACGTGTATCATAGTTAAAAGACATGTGAGTGCGTGCTAGGATTGTGGTATGAGTGAGTTGAATATGAATACCGTTAAGATTAGTCTAATAGTTAGGAAAAAACTGTGAATAATTAGGTGTAAAGCGCGACGGTCGCTTTGGATAAATCAAGTGAATACTGTGAACGATAGCTATGTGATGGTGTAGTGCTGCTGAAACCTAAACTATCAAGCTATTTTTGAAATGTACGATTTAACTAAACAAGAAAATTTCAATTTTGTAATATATGTATGTATGCTGTAACGCAGTTTGGAAATATCTATATATTGGAACGATATTGCTAAAAATTATGTTGCTGTAAGCTTTCCCGGATAAATATATACAGCACTGCACTATTCAGTCGAGATATCATCGTATCAAATGTTGTGATATATAGAACAAATTGTGATTGATGCCTCGACTTTTTACAACGAAATCTGAAGGCAAGTACGTTTACGGCAAGATCTCCTGCTTTCGTCTATTATTGTTTAATTGATACTGTTGTAAGAAATTAGTTTGGGAAGCGTGTTAATATGTCAAAGAAACTAAGGTCTCATAAGAAATATGCTATGCTAAAACACTACACTAAAATCCGATTCAAAACTATTCTTATTATTTATTTTCGTAACACAAATTAACTTTGTGTTGGGTTTTAATCGGCGTAAAGTAATATTATTATTGTTCAACTACTTAAATCACACAAACATAATTTATAAGTTAAAAATAACCTCTTATTGTAATAAAGTATTGGTGACATTATGTATAGGTTTCGAGTGATACCGGTCAGTTTTCTTTGAATGTATAAAGCTCAATTTTCAGATAAATTAGATCTTTAAGCGAAATAAGTTAAGTGCCATGATGATTGAAGGCAGGAGATCGGGTTTGTTGCCGAAATAGGATTAACTGTTGACTCCCAAACATTTCCTAAAATATAATTTTTTATATGAGAAAAATGTGGTTTTATTTTCTTAACAATTTGTTTTATTACGTTATTTAGTCACTGATATACGTATAATATACAACAACATAAAATACACTTCGGGACCATCACCACTTGGTAGTACTACTATCTTTCCAAATCAGTGATCATTTATATACAGTCGTTTCGGGGTGTACATACCGTAGAAAGATAAACCAACTTCAAATTGGGTTTGATGTCATATGGAACATTGGTGACAAGTTGCTACCCCTTCGCCCAATGAATTAGTCTCATCCTACGACATGCTGGATAGAACGGGAGCTACACATTTTATGTCCAAAAACACTACAGCATCTCTTACATAAAATATAATATTGATAAGGTGGAGATTACGAATGTATTATGCATCAGGTTTGTAGGCAATGTCAGGACAAAGGAATGGTTAAATGGATTCAGAAAAAAGGCCAGCTCAGTATAACAAATTTATTTCATAAATACCCCGACATTGTATCACATAGAACTTACACCTAACGTCATGTTTCTCAAACCGTCTGTGTCACCTTATCTAAACTTATAACACTAATATACACTTACGAAACTAGTTGGTCCATTCGATTTATTACTATGCGGAAGAAGACTCATATTTATTTCCAAGTATACCCTATGTCTTGTCCCATTTATAAATTCTAAGTCATATTCTTAGAATGAATGAATGCTATGCATAAAGTTTATTATAAAGAAAACTACATAATTTCTTATCAAAATTGAGCAAATTCAATATTCTATCTTCTCCGAAAAGTATATTCTAGTGGCATATACAACTTAATATTAACCAAATAACAATTTACATTACAAATATTTGTGATAATGTGTTCCTTTTCACAATTTCTTTAAACAAATCACTCGGTCGTGATACAGACTATAGAAATATCAACCACGTATAAATATATAGGATTGGTTCTATATTAAAAGTATTAATATAATTTGGTGAGATTCTTATAACTTCCTCCCCCTAACCATCATATCATAGAACAGTTTTATATACTATTATGAAAGGAATATGCCATGTAACTTTCTGGCTAAATATTATGACACAAGTAATTATAACTGTCTCTTCGCTTAGGATAAAATTTCTTGATATTTAACATAAACAATTCATATTTGAAAATTTTCATCAATCTATTTTTGTCAAAAAAAAAACAAAATTCAATATATCACAGTCTAATTTCAAATCTATCTGTTCTTTAAAGATTTAACGAGACTGCTATACAATACAAGATTTATTCCTTTACAAAAAAACAGAAGTTCTATAATTTCTTCAGTTTCAATTTCAAAAAACACAACGCTAACGTAATGATGATCCAAACTAGCGTTACTAAGAAACCGTTGTATACCTCCTTATGAACTATGGAGGAGCCCTTTTCCATAATACTCCGTAGGGCCAGGGAAGGTATTGTGAAGGGTAGGGCTAAGGCGATCATGTGTAACGTCTTCGACATGGCTTCTAATGGCCATAGGATTCCTGAAAAAAGAAATATAAAATGTATAGTCAAAGTAAAAAGATTTTTATTCAATATAAGCACAGTAATAATACATTCATTGAACGTCTAAATATATTGAGTGGCACTGGTTGTCTTACTACTATGACTCTACCGTTGGTTCGGAAGCCCTAGCTTGGAGAAGAACCAACAAGAAACTCCAGCCTTAGGGATTTTTTTGCCCAGTGTCAAATTACAAAACTAAATATTACCCATTTACCCCTTATCCCTTAGTCACCATCTATCTTAGCCAACATGCCAGTTAGATCGGTAGCTAGTTATCATTCTTTTTAGTATTCTTTTTACGTTACAGACATACACGACTAGTGTAAGACATCTAACCCTTGCAGTATTTATAACTTTTATTTCAACAAAACTTATTACATAAAGAAACGACAGTAAGACTTACCACACAACAATATCATAGGGTAGAAGCTTCCCGTAGCTATAAAGAACGACAGTGAATAACTGGAGCAGTAGACAGATAGTAGGAACCCGTAGCACATGCCGCTCAAGCCTTGGCAGAAGAGTAGCACTCCAGCTGTCACTAGCGAGCCTTTGGAAGGTAACCCGTAGCCGGCGAAGCCTAGGACTATCATTTCTATGGTCTGCAATGATATATGGTACATAGTTAACATCTTCATGGTAATTATGATAACTATATGCAGCTAGTCATATTTAAGATAGGGGCGTATGCTAGATATTATGTATGAAGTGTCCATCTTCGTAATCGCGGAGGTAGAAATTCGATGGTCACCTCGAAACCAATTTTAGTTTGATAGTCAATACTCAATATGATAATTGGTAAGCACGATCATTATTTAGATGCACTGATTATTTCGTGTTACCTGGAAAAGGTAGCTTTGGTCACTATGTTTTGCCATGCCGCAGTTGATACATTTCACAAATATATGTTAAATGAAGTTTTAGAATATAATATTCCTATATTGAAAATATGATACTTCATTTCCATCTAGATCTAGATTCTAGACCTAGTTTAGCTTATCTAATCTAGATCACTTTAGTTACCTGTAAGAATATAACTGCGGCCTGCAACACGATATGCACGTTAAGCATTTCGTGGGGCCTGACTCCAGCCACGGCACTCCTCTCCCACACGCCTTCAAGACGGTCCGAGATCAAGAGGGTGGACGTCACGATGGCTGACAGGAAGAATATTATGCTGTGGGGTGTAAAGCACAGTTATGAAATAAAGAATACAGTTCACATAAACATATTCACTGTATGTTTAACACAAATATTTTAAGGTTATAATATGTAAATATGTAATCCTTGATGCAGTAAATATGAATGACAGGTTGCAGACTGGTCCTCCGGCAGCACACAAAATACTATAATTATAATACACATCGGCAAGGTCGGAAAACGACCTGCGCAGGTTGGCCGGCATCGAATGGATGCGAACGGCCACTGACAGGGAGAAGTGGCGTCATTTGGGGGAGGCCCATGTCCAACAGTGGATTGATACAGGCTGATGATGATGAATACACATCGTAACAATTACAGATGTAACTTTTACACAAAAAAGAAAAAAACAAACGCGTTCACGACCATTTATTTACCCTTGCGGGATATCCAGAGGTTCAGGTGTATATCTCCGCAATTGCGAGTTAGTATTTCTATGGACACCTCGAACCCACGTGTTGACCAGATAGTCAGTACTCAATGTGACAGGTGGTAAGCCTTGTCGCCATTTACAAGCACTAGTTAGGAAATCCAAGACATATATGAATTCGATGTAGAGTGGCATTAGAAGGACGTATGACCGCAGAGTGTGTATGAGGACGTGTATGGATTGCAATAGAGCTAAAGGGGGGTTTGTTGGAATAATGCGGACCCGTAGTCTATGCCGAGTCTCTGAAGAGAGTTAATCCGATAAATATTAAATTATACATACATTATTTTATGTTAGCATTGGATAAAACCTTAGTTTTAAGCATTAAGGGACAATATATAGAATTTGCGACAGCATTCAACCAGTCGTTAGCCCTTCACCCAATAGATTACATCTACCCCTATTCTTGTCCTCCTACGATAAATCGGGAAGAATGGCTGCTCGAAACAAGTAGCGGAGTTAAAAACTAAAGGGAAAGTACTTACGTAATCATAACGCCAGGGGCCCATGAATCCCACGTACTGAGAATTCATGCTTCCATACACTGGCTCTTGGAAGTGAACGGGAATCTGGAAACAACGATTCCAATTAATCAGTAACACTTAACACAAGTCTTAAATGAACTTACGAAGGGGCTAGTTCAATTGGGTGTAATAGTCTTAATCATTATTATAATTAGTTAGTTATTATCATGAGTATAAATCGCGAATCTCTAAAAAGTATTATTATAATGTAAAGAATACCTTAATTAAGGTTTGGCTTCTATGTGACATGGATTTGGAAACCTTAGGTTCCAGGTTAGGTATCTACCCGAAAGGCTTATCAATGAGATGTTAGCAAAATATATCACAAATACATCACTACAGGTTACCGACAAACATTTTCTTGTGAAATATCACTTGGTTTTATAATAAAATGCCCTATTTTATCTAGCGCAACAACATTCTGAAATCACTCAGAAAACATAAGAAATAGCTAGGTAGGTCGCCTTAGATTATGTCCTGGCCCTTCTGAATGGATTTCTACGAGAGGCCCAACATGTTGATATTTTTACTGACACTATTATTAAAGTAGCTGGCGAATTTAGGTTATACCTATGTAATAGCGTTTAATACAGTCTAGTGTATAATTAGTTATAACAATAGTAGCGCTTTGGGTAACTGTAAACTTCTATTGTAATTATGTAAATAAATAAATAAATAAATGTCCTTCTAAGCTTATAGTCGTAAACACACACCTGAACCAAGTCCCTCAGGTCTGCCACAGGCTCTCATGGCCCGTCTGGTAAATGTTTCATAAGCCTTGTACAGCTGCCGCTTTATGTAGTGGGAGATTTGGTGATCTAGAAAGGGAGAATGATAAATAATATGCTATATGTGCTAGATCTTTGATATAAGTCCTTACGCTAAGAAGTGACTTAGGAGATGTTTGTTATATTGCCGAGGTTCAGTCCACCCTAAAGAGAGGAAGAAAGAAGAAAGGGAATTAAAGGACGTGAATATATATGTATTTATGCATCTTAAATATAACATATTCTTAATACATCTGCCTCAGTCGTCTATGGTTTGTCAACAAAGTCAAAAGCTCAGTGAAAGTTGAAAAAACAAATATTTATTTTCGGTAGAATATTTAGTGAATTGTGATGCCAAAACGGCTTAATATGTTGGCTTTGGGATAAGATTTGGATCCTCAACTGGAACGAACCGAAGAACAATGAAGAGAAGAATTAGAGCTTCAACCTCGTTTTTCTTCGGTTCTAGCGACTGGCGGCGTTGACATAACCATGACAACAGAATAACAAGAAGTGCAAACGCCTTGGCATCAGTGTTTGCATTTTCGCCGACATAACCTTAGTGGTGAATGGCATATTAAAGAATAAAAAAATATGTATCTGCCTGTTACGTTGAGTGTTCTTTCAATGATAAGCGTTAAAAAATAAGACCTTGAATGGTCAAAATACCTTCGTCGTCATGGTCACTCAAACTCGGTATGTATGTATTATAAAAAATACATAGTTTTGTATTTAAGGATCCGTTATCATATACATGATTAATAACTAACAGGACTTATCGCGTAAGTTTTTATATAATAAAGTTACCTTTATTAACCCGACGTTTCGGCTACGTTGCAGCAGCCATGGTTACGGGCAGACTGATTAGATACTAATTACTGTTAGTTATTAATCACTATAAATCGCGAATCTCTTAAAACTTTTTTCATATATTCTACTTACTAACGGTGAGGGGAAACATCGTGAGGAAACCTGCCTATCCCTCAGGATAGGTAATAGTCAGTGCCTATATACGGCGATACAGTTCACTACCTATCACGTTGGGTTGCTGTCTATCTAATGATACGCGGGCTTCGAATGACCCTTACCTAACATGCCTTCGAAATTTCGGAGATGGGCATTCAAGCCTCTGACTATCCCGCCATAATAAAAAAGGGAGTGTGTATACACAAGTCGTGAAGCGTATGTTTATGTTTTCTACTTACTGGTACTATCCAGCCAGACGCTGATGGTGCTGGTCTGCAGGACGTCCATCTTCCACGTCTCCCTCCCGCACCCTCACTCCGAGGGCTTCGCTGAAGTTCCTCCGAAAGTGCAGGGTGCCGTACATCTGTCCCCTTCTCGATGGATAAGCGGGCGTCGTCTGTGTTGTTGAATGGGAGCTGGGTTGGGACGTTAATATAATGTAAATAGTCGCTTTATTTGCTGATTCGTTGTTAAAGTAAAAGACTAGTGATGATTGGAATCCATTGGTTGTTTATAACGTCACGACAACTTTGAAAGTAAACATCAAGGGGCCTTAGTCTACTAATGCATTTTAATCACAATATTAGTTCGGTAGTGATACAATAGTAGGTACTTCAGTGGCAGTAAATTTGACATTTTTGGCTTTTCCACTAATAACTTTACGCCACTGAAGCGCTATCAGACTGCGTCTGAAGTACAAAAAATCTACTCCACTTTTTTTTGGTACTCCACTATTGTTTTGACAGCTTTGTCTATGCTCAATCGTAAGCGAGTGTGCCACTGAAGCAGCACTACTGACGCGCTTTTGAGACACTATAGGTACACGTGTGACTGTGATAGATCAAAATTTTAAAAGACTTCCACTTTTCAGAGAGCAGAGACGCAGTAGTGACGCAAGTAGCAACGCAGTTGCCGTCATAGTTAATTAGTGGACTAAGGTGGTTGAAAATGTATTATTTACTGGAGGCCTAATGCGATTTTGTATGCACGGAAAGAGATGAATGACGGTATATGTATGCACTCATAGTGAATTTATAAAAAAATAAATACTATCGAGGTATTCCCTACGATATATTTCGTGCCTGACACTAAATATGCACCCAAATAATACCACAACAAGGACGGCTTAGTTGATTAAGAAGAACCACTGTTTCAATAGCGTTATATACATTATTATTCTATACTTCATACCTGGTATATCTTATGTTTCTCCATTTCCTCTAAAAACCAGCAACTGAGCATATTGAGATGGCAGAAGTCATCTTGTCGATCCACTGTTGTCACCAAACTGCTGTTCTTGCATACATCGGGTCCCCCTGCAAGTAATATATAAAAAATAGTTTCTTTAAGGAGGTAGATAGAGACTTGTTAATGTTATAACTTCCTAAATAGCAAAGTATTTGCAAAGGGCTATATTACTACTAAAACAAAAATCAAGATTCATCTTACTCAAAGTGCAAAGGATGTACATACATACACATCACGCTTGATTCCCTGTCGAGGGATAGGCAGGGATAACGGATCCCCATTTGTCCCGATCCTGACAGACCACTTTCGCTTCGTTGACACTCATACACACTCGGTGGTTATAGATACTTATTAAAAAAATATCTCAAAGTGAAAGGTCTAAACTCTATTACCGTTGTTTGTAACGAACGTCTTGTAGTAATATAGCTATTAAATATGTTAAGACGATATTGATACATTTCACTTATATTGTGTACTCTGAAATCTCCCACTAAACAGAAAAAACACCAAAAATTTTAGTATTTGACTGTGACTTATTGTCCCTCATTATTGTATGCGTGCAGCAAGCTGGCTGCAGCGGATACTGAAGTTGTACAATTTCAACTTTGGTTCTAATTCTGTTATGTATTTTTTGTTATCTATCTATCACATACATTGTATAAAGATTTTCTTTCTTTCTTAAAGTTGTATGAACATTAATATATGAATGAATACGTAAACTTACATATAGAATAGCTCGCCTCCTCATTGACCACACCGATGTGCAAGTCTCGAGGGTCATGTCCAACCGCAGCGAAGAATGCCACTACTTGAATTATTGGGAAGAACGCCGAGAAAATTAAACCGCTGAAAAAAGAAAATAGTAAATAAATTAAGTTATTCTTATTGATTTATTCTAAGTCTGAGCCACCAATTGAAGTGAACTTTACAGATTTGCCATGGTCATTGTCCTTTACGACGACATAAACCGACATTCTTATGTAGGACTATTATGTAGGGTTATTATATTATGTAGGACTATTTCTATTAACCTACTTCTTAGTAGGTTAATAGAAATAGTCCTCAAAACCGGAATAGTAGAATAGTAATCAGTGTTTCTATGGCCCGATGATTACACTACTTAACCTCCTGACACATTAAGTTTTGTCTATTTGGTTACTATTAAGGATCGAGGTTACATTAGAATTTTTAAATTGAACTATCCCGCAATGCTTAATAAAGGTGAAGTGTAGATGATTTGAAAAGAAATGAACTAATAACTTTTCTTTTTAACACGTTTAATAAATTCTAGTTAAAAAAATATTTTACAAGTAATTTTGTATGATCGCTTATCACTATATATTAATATGAAATGTCATCTATCACAAGCCAAGGACTGCCTGATTCTTACACTAGTTTATGACCACCCCAAAAGGAACTAAAGTCGTGGTACTTGTAAAATTTACACTTACCCAGGATGCCGTGAAAATTGTTGGATGCTCTTGATAAAAACCGCTTTGTAACGAGCTCTCGATTTGCCTTTTATCCGTTCCGGTTTTTCTTTTTGGGTCAGGACCTAGAAATAAACAAAATATTACGTATCACTACATAGTATAAAACAAAGGCGCTTTCTCTGTCCCTATGTCCCTTTGTATGTTAAGCATATATTATATCTTTGAAAGTACGCAACGGATTTTGATGCGGTTTTTTTAGTAGATAGAGTGATTCAAGAGGAAGGTTTATATGTATACATCCATTGGATAGTCAGAAGTGCGAAGCCGGAGCGGGTCGCTAGTCATTTCATATACTAACATTTTGAATCTGTATATAGCGGCATGGTTTACCACCAGACTAGTTGGATATTGATTATCAGGTAAAAAGTGAGTTGTTTGTGAGCAAATACCATCACAATGCTCAGTTTATGGCGGACAATCAACCTTTGTCTACTCAGAAAGGTTTTACAGTCGTGAATAATATTAATAATAATAATATTTGGACATTATTACACCAATTGAACTAGCCCCTTGGTAAGTTCATTTAAGACTTGTGTTAAGGGTAGGGTGAATGCATATATACGTAAGTCCAGATGCCCTTGTGGATAGGATAGGACTTTAGATACATAATAACTCTACGAACGATAGTTTTTGTTACAGAATGCTAGCTCATCGTTCAAACAGATTTCGCCAACCACTAATTCTTTTTTTAGATTTTGACATAAAAATAGATGAGTCGAAAATTTCACGTGCATGACTCTTCAATATCTTAAAAACTCAAAACAACATATAATGTTTTACCCTTTCGATGCAAAAAGAGTATTTGCTGAATTGTTCACATTTTATCAAAATAGTCTATATATTACAAAGAAGTAAAAAAATGTATCTAGCAGAGCGTGGTTTCGATCCACGGACCTCTGGGTTATGGGCCCAGCACGCTTCCACTGCGCCACTCTGCTTACGTTACGTGATTCTAAAATAGCTATTACTTAATGAACTATAAAATATAACTAAAGCCTCTTGTTTGCATAATCTTATCTGTATCTATTGTGATTAGGTAATATGATCTTTGGTTCGATGGTGTTTAAAATAGTTACAACATAGAATGTTATAAATTTCATTTTTTTTAAACTGTACTTGGGATAAATGGAATCTAGGAGATGAGCTAGTAACCTGTAAGCAATGCTCCATATAACATCAGAACGCAAATACTCATGCTAAGAATTGTCCTATGTGATACTTTCGTATCGTGTTCGGTCCGCTCCGAAAGGGAATAAAAAGCGTGAATGTATGTTATATGTATATTAAACTAAAATAGGCTTTGAGTGGCATAGGACCGTGTATCATGAACCTCTAATCACCCCCAAGGGAATAATGGTAGTACATAAATAATAGTGCTATATCAGATATGTGTGTTAGAAAAGATGAATTTCGCAAACAACTTTTTACACTGCAAGCAAAATCGATAATGCGCAATCTTTCGAATTTGCTTGTACATATATACATACAAACACGATTGTTTACCTAAGAGGGGTAGACTGAGATTAAGGATTAACATTTGTCTAGATCCTGGCAAATCACTTTCGCCTAGTTGATATCCCTGCAATAGGCGGTGTAGGTGGCAAGGTGGGAAGACGACCTGCGCAGGTTGGCCGGCATTGAATGGATGCGAACGGCCACTGACAGGGAGAAGTGGCGTCATTTGGGGGAGGGCTATGTCCAACAGTGGATTCAGACAGGCTGATGATGATGAGGCTGTTTAGGTACTTCTAAAGAAACTCTTTTTCAATATGTCGTCTATCTGACTGTCATATGTCTTATTGGGCCGACCCCTATGTAACCGTTTTTTCACTCCAGCCACATAGATGAATTACTGTTGTCAATCTACTGTTATTCATCCGTATACTATGTCAAGTATTTACATATAATAAAAATTATACTGAACAATACATATACCTATATGTATTATTAAAACAAGTTATGGATTATGAATACTTGTATGTACTTATTAATATAATATGCAATTATAACTTATATTTGTAGAGTTACGATATTAACTCACATTTATTGCAACCATTGCATTATCTTCAACCTACATAATGAAATATGAGACAATCAATATCATTCTTTTCCCACCGATTGTCATAATAGAATATTTTAATTATTTATTATTCATTCTCTATTAATAATAATCTGTGCGACACGTAAAAAGAATGCTAATTAGCTGCCGTTCTTCTCAGCATGTCGTAAGAGGCGACTAAGGAACTACGTCAATGGAATCTCTTGAGCGTTGGGCTAACAACCTGTCACCCATGATCCATGTAACATCAGTACCCTAATATTCATGCCAAAAGTGTCCAAAATATATTATCTTATCTCAGATGTTCTGTTCACCCCGAAAGGGATTAAACTGTGTGAACATATAGATGAATGATCAAAGACCAACCTGTTCCTTTACCATTATTGTACTGTCAATCACTGACTACCCAGAAAGGGATTACATTTGAATAATATTCAACAAAACACAAATGAACTATCAAGCAATCAGCCCATTCCATTTCACTGCTGTTCATTGGCCTCCCCTACTGTATTTCACAAAATATTAGAATTATTCAGGTTATTATTATACACCACCTACTACAACATACATATGTACTATTCCTATACTACCTACATACATATGTACAAATCACGCCCGATTCGCTGTAGAGGATACACATTTGTCCCGATCTTAGCAAACCACTTTCGCTTCATTGACACTTATACACCGTATCGGCTGTTATAAGTACTTCTAACATCACCCTTTATCGCTATATTGAAAAAAGACATAACAGTCAGATAGACGCTATATTGAAAAAAGGTGACGTTAGGAGTACCTATAATCCGCCGAGAGTGTATGAGAGGATGTATGAATATCAATGAAGAGAAAGTTGTCTGTTAGGATCGGGACAAATGGGGATCCGTAATCTCTGCCTACCAGGGAATCAGGCGTGATGTGTATGTATGAAAAAAGATGATACTATCTTCTATAAGGGAAATCTATATAACTTACATCAGTACTACTAGTCACCATACTGAATTCTTCACGAGAAGAATATCTGCTCTCAACTGCGGCGACCACACTGCTTTCTGGAATGACATCTGGGGAAGCTGTAAGGGCTAGAAAGAAAGTAAGAAAGGTTAATAAAGTTAAAAATAATAATAAAAAGCGTTTATTTAAAGTAGTAGTTAAAGTAATTGTTAGTTTAAACGCGCCATGCTTAGTAGACTAAGCACAATGGTAGGTTAGAAGGGTATATAATCTGATTATTTATTTGTTTATAGAAGTGCTGGTACGTACTCAAGGGTTTGTCGGAATAACAGCGTTGGCAGTGTGAATTTCACACAATCAACATTAGCTGAGACAAATCCTATTCACACTTGCGCGGGGTTGCTATGTGCGCTTGGTTCCATTAATGTAAATTATTATATAATTAATTCTTTTCTCTATTTGTGTATATGTATTACTGCGTCTAGTCTGAATAAAAGGAATTTTATTTTTATTTTTTATTATTTTGGGTCGAACTTAAATGGATTTCATAAGTATAGAATAATTTTTCTGAAGTTTGTATATGATGCGAAAATACATCAAATCCATATCTTACAACATGTTAGCTAATATATTCAGTTTCTAGGTTATTCTAATATCATCATCCATCTTAAGTACTCACACCAGATCATTCAAAGATCACATAAAACACTTTTAATTGATATACAAGTCAGTACTTAGGTTGTCATCCCATTGCTCTTATATAGTCGTAAATGTAACATAAACTATTCTTAATAAGGCAATAAATATTTAAGTTGCAGTCAAGGTGCATGACGCATGGTCGGAGATATGTGTGAAAATCACGTTCCTAGGTTAAGTGTTTACTCGTGTATAAGAAGTATAGTTTTTGAGTACTTTGTTGTAGATTGTGTTGCTCTATAGAAGGATATAAAAAATGATTGTTAATACAACGTGCTGGTTGGTTAATTGCAATAAATGCTATTATAATTTCGAAAGCTGAAATTTCATATGGGAAGGTATAAATTCGAAATTTCGGTAATAGGCACTCAAACCTCTGACTACCAAAATAAAAAGGGAGTGTGTATACACGAGTCGTGAAGCGTATATTATGTTTTATGTTAGATATCCCTAAATTCTAGCCTAGGGATCTTGAAATTGATTAAAAATATAAACTATTATAGGGACTATTTCTCAGAACATTCTTCTAAAGAAAATTGAGTACATGCTAATTCTTTAACATTACTTATTGTACCCCTTAAGGATACATCTTTCAAGGTGCAAAGAAACTCGGAGACACTATCAAATCTCCTAGGTCACTTATTAGCATGAATCGAAAATTAGAGACAGATTGCTAGCCCGTCGCCCAATAGGGATTTCTCCCTTTTATTTTAACCTTACCAATGACATACTTAGCCTTCGAAACTGCTGCCTTCTCAAGCCAAAATAGATTATTTATTTATTCTTATGATAGTCAAAATTGTTAAAATATATGGAAACCTTTGTCTTATCATATTCACATGGTTGATTTTTGTTTTAAGAAATGCCAATAGTTTATTTAAATTTATTTAATTTTTTTTTAAATTAACTAATTGTAATGACAACTTTTCCGGTGGAAATGTTTTTTTCTTTACTTTCAATAAGTGATTTTATAAACCTCATATTGAATAAAAAGCATTTCATTTCATTCATTTCAAAAGCATTTCATTTCAAAAGCATTTCATTTCAAAAGCATTTCATTTCATTTCATTTCAATTGATACTCACTTTGTCGACTGGGTGCGAACTGATTCTGTCTCATGGCTAACTTGAGGAAGGCATCTTCTAACGTGTCACAGTTGAACTTCCTCAGCAGCATTTCTGGCGAATCCTCGGCCAGGAGATGCCCGTCACGGAGGAGGCCGATCTGGGGAATAGAGAGAGTTATAGAATGTAAAATATGCATTAATTTAATATGTAGAAGCGCTGAATATTGTATGCGGAAGTGTGTGGATATCTATGAAAAGAGGTACAGATAATGGCCAACCAGGATCAGGTATCTACTTTAAATTAACATATATACGTATTCATTCATGTCCTTTACTTACTTTTAGTGTGGACAGAACCTTGGAGACATGATATTATCTCCTTGGATAATACACTAAATAAAAATTTGTTATTTGAATTTATGCATGAAAAATATAATTTCAATGTAGAAGGCTGTATTTAATGAGTAAAGCTACATTTCTTGCTATCTTATTGTAAGGATCAATTAGTCGATCTTCATCAGTCAAAGTAATACAAAGTCATCTCAACCGCGATATTTATGCTACAAATAATATCATACAATGCTAAAAGTTACCTAGTTATCGGTTTCTGCGTTTCTATTCACCCTACAAAAGTTAAGAGATGTGAATTTACGTTACCCTTGGATCTATAACACAAACGATCGTATATCAGATAGTCACCTAGTGTTATATCGTTTATTGTTTTAAAGTCATAATAATATATGACTTTGCCTTGTCAACAAAGGATTTAAGAGTGCCTTATAAACAAATAAAATCGTAATATTCACAAGGAAGTGTAAACCAATAGCATTGCACTATAGATGCATTTGCTTACACTTGTCTGTTTGCAGGCACTTTTGTGAAGCATTTAACATGTATGCGAGAGTAATCAGATGACGTCTTTCGTAAACATATGGTATTTGCGGATTGTGGATGCTGTACTATGTGAGTCAAGGCTTGAGTTTTATGTTGGTATAAGGTAAACTTACATATATAAATACATATAGGTTGGGAATATGTCCTTGGTTATCTTTAATATAACGATCTGGGGTCTGATTAGCTGTTACACTATCGACAATTTAATATCTTCTTTAGACAAAAAGACAAACATGTTCACAACCATTAACCCATGCGGGGTAGTCAGAGGTTGGGCTTCCATCAGCACAATCGCGGAGGTAGTAATTCTATGGCTACCTCGAACACATGTGTTGACCAGATAGTACAAGATAGGCAAGCCATGTCACCATTTACAAGCACTAACTATTACCTGTTCGGGAAACAGGTAGATTTCCTCATGATGTTTCCTCACTGTAGTATTCGACACATTTCGTAAATGTGTTTTTATTATGAAAATGTACATAGAAATTCATTAAACTTCATTTCCATTGGTACATGCTCAAGCGGGATTTGAACCCTGTACCCACTGATACAGAGTAAAGCCCCAAACAACTGAGCTACGTCGAATCGTTAATTTGATAATTATTCGTCAGCATGTGTTCAAAGCCATTTAAGCAAGCCCTTTTCAATCCTAATTACTATATCCTTTTCTTATCTTTTCTTTTTCTATTATCTTTCTTTTCTTCTATTATCTTTCCTAAGTTTCTCAGCATTTTTAACGGGGTTGTAATATAATATTTCTGATTTATTGCTGACTAGTTGCTGAGCCATTGCCTGACAGAATCCATTTCATATTCCCTTAGACATAAGGCAATAAGACATATGACAGTCAGATAGACACTATATTGAAAAAGGGTGACGTTAGAACCTATAATCGCCGATTGTGTATGAGTGTCAATGAAGCGAAAGTGGTTTGTCAGGATCGGGACAAATGGGGATTTATGATCTCTGCCTTCGTCTCTACAGGGAATCAGGTGTGATGTGTATGTGTGTATTCCCTTAGCTACATATCACGATCAATTGGTATCAAAAACAGCTGGTTGATATTCTATTTACGTCCCAGCTAACACGAAGGTAAGTAAAAATCTAAAAAATTAGCTGCTATGCACTTTACATTATCTTGTTTATCTGCATTAAGGTAAATACTATTATTAAATTAATGGGAAATATTTATAAAATTTATATTCATTAACTTTTTGTTTACAATGTCATTCTTAATTTATATGTAATAAATATTGTCTGTAGTCGATAAAAGAATGCATATATCATTGTGCATTACTATGACATCATAGATATTGTTATTCTTCTAAAAACTAAATAGTTAGTATCATTTTGAGCTCTTAAAAAATTAAAACGTAATTCACTTATAAAGAAACGGACTAGAGTACTGTTGGAATGTTTGTGATATTAATACACAAGTATTGTGAAAAAGGTGGAACCTAACTAACCTTAATCATACGTTACTATATCCTGGATGGTATCATAGCTGAATAGCTATGCTTTTATTTCATAGGTTTAAGATACATATTATAGATACATAAGGAATTGAAATCAAATAGTATGTGATTAACTTACGCATTAGATACGTCACGAGATCTCTCTAAACGAATCTAATATACATATTTTGATTTCTACTCTGTTAGTATTGAGTCACTTATGTAAAGGGCACTCTACATGTTTATTTTTTTGATACAAATAATACAAACCTTGTGCGCTTGTTTTGTTTCGTCGATGTAATGTGTTGTGATGATAACCGTTGTGCCACCTCTTGCTAAGCCAGATAGGAACTCCCAAATCCTGAAAAGAAGAAATAAAAGTATTTTTTCTATATGACCATTTTATGCACCAAATGTCTTTATCTGCCAATTAATATGAATATTAATTCTTTTCTATATTGTCCCCTATTCTATGCCCGAATATTAGGTGCATTTAATCAATTAGCTATTTTGTGTTTGTTTGTTTCCTATGTATTTAAAAGGTTTTTAGGAACTTCTCTTTCAATCCATGCCTTCGGCAATTACGTTATAAAATAAATGAATGTTTAATAAAGGTATAAAAATACTATACTAGACAAAGATGTATGTTTTTATCACAAAAGATCACTGTTTGGCATATCATGCCGAAACCAAATTACTAAAATAACTTCTACATAAATTGTTTGATAAAATAACCATTTGCATCAATAAAGAATTTTATTGCAAAAGATATCGACCATTAACGCGGTAAAAAAAATACATTTTATGATACTCTCAAAGGGTACAATAAGTAAGGTTGTTTAGCACTGCAACCCTTTAAGAAAAACAGGTTATTCTTGTAATATTTATTAGTACTGAGTATAGGTATTCTATAAAATTGTATTATTGGCCATGAAATAAGCTTACATACGATAGATACGAATATAGGTATAGAGTATTCATTTAAATGGATATTATTTACAGCTAATAACAAAATTTGGAAAGTAGCATTTATAAGCTGGTCTGAATCTGAAAAGATTATGAAAGCTATATCTTTACATATTAAAAAAAGCGACATAGATATAGCGCTGAATTTCGCTATACTTTAAATTTCACACGAATTTATATGACAAACTAAAGGAACTATTGATACCTTAGGGTTATCTATCCCATTAGGGTTTCGTTGAGTACTTAATAAGTGAGTAAGACCATATATTTATTAAGTACATGACACGTAAGTTAAGAAAAATGCAAACAATTGTCAATGTTGACCAAAATCGCGTCACTTTTTGACACTCAAAAGTGCATTCTTCGAAACATCGTGACTGATTTAAAAGGGTCCTCAGTAAACAGATTTTGCAAGATAAATCAACAAAGGGGTACTTAAATTGAATTTCAAAATAAGGACGAGTGGCAATGACCTAAAGATGTGTTGGCACCAATTATCCAAGTTATGTGAAAAGGTCAAAACAAGGTGCCCAATTTTGCAGGGAAATTCAAGTTTGAATAAATTTTTTTAATGTGTCTGTGACATGTTATGCGTAGATATCATTTGGAGATTTATTTAATTAATTAATTTTTTAATGACGCGTCGAGTCAATATAAAAAATTACTTATCTTGAATATATTTCAATTGATACTTGTCTCTTGACTAAGTATGAATGCTAATGCGTTAGGGAAATAGAGATATAAATAAGTATGTGATTAAATATGTATCGTTAATTCGAAACTTGTTTTATTTTAACACTTACGAGTATTATGCATTTTTAAGCTATTTTGATTATGATGCACAAATTGAATATTTATCTGATAAGGACAATGAATTCATTTGACAATGACAATGTTTTCATTTATAACCGTTCAAACTACGTAAGTAAATTACGTAATCAAATAAGTAATATTTATCGTTTATAATTAATATTTAACGTTCTATGGGCATCATTAATTTTATAGTCTTATTCAAATTTGCAAAAATGTGACATTGGCGAGAGTTTTTAAATGTCATACAGGCTTTGCCTGATTGTTATCTAGACCTATTCTTAGTGTTCATGTCTTAGCAACCAATGTATGCACTACGTTTATAAAACCAGAAGGCATATTTTTATTAATTTATTTAAATATTTACAGGAATCCTGATCTTTCTAGAACCTGTTACATTAGCATTTGCAATTTAACTATATTTACATAAAAAAATAATTGAACATTTTATACAGAAGGTTTATAAATAGGCGAAAATTTTATGTTTTTGAGGGAGGGAGAGATTTAAGTGATCACCGTTAATACTATAGAGCTTTGCCACTTGAAACCTAGGTTATACTAAAGAGCCATTCGATTCTGTCGCATAAAGATATGACAGGTTAACATAATTTCTATGCGGTTCATTCAATCATTTATTCCACAAAATGTGATGGACATGCAAACCTCTGACTACGCAAGATATTCAAGGACTTAATATATAGTATTTTATATAATTATATGTTCAATATAGGTATTTGCAACAAATAATGACTAAGTAATTCAGCACATTAATGAAAGTTTAAAATTTGTCCGATAGTGGTTGTTTCTTAATATTATAAAATTCTATCGTTAATTCCGAAGGCCTGGAATGGAGCCGGCAAGAAACTTCGGCTGTATCTTTTCCGTGCCAGTTACAAATCAAAATGAACCTTTATAATATATTTTTCTTCACATACAGGGAAGATGCACTTATAGCCAACTTTGAGCACCGGCAACGTAATCCCCAACCATTTAATAAGCGAATTTGACCATTCTGCCCTTAACTATATATTTATTTAGGTTATGGCATTGCGCGATGCAATAAGATTACAATTAAGATTCCTAGACCTTATGATGCCTTAGCTTCTTACATTCTAACTTCTACACAAAATATTAAAGCACAACTACATACATCTACACATTCATAAGAACACAAAAATCCTTACCGTTCCCTCAAAATAGGATCCAGACCAACACACGGCTCATCCAGTATCAACAGCTCCGGTTCATGAACCAGTGCAGCCGCCAAGGAGACTCTTCTCTGTTGACCTCCTGACAGGTGCTTGACCAGCCTCCCTCCCTCAGTCAGTTCCAACAGGGAGGAGAGGAACTCGAACCTCTCGTGGATTTTCTGAGGGTCCATCCCGTAGATTCGTCCGAAGTAGAACACTGCGTCCCGAACCGTGAATTCGCCGACTAGGGCTATTTCCTGTGGAAATTTTGGAATGGTATAATAAAAATATAATGGTTGTAGTTAGTGCTTGTAAATGGCGACATGGCTTGCCACCTGTCACATCGAGTACTATCTGGTCAACACGTGAGTTCGAGGTATAGAATGACTACTGCACGATTGCAGAGAAGGATGGATGTGATGTTTATTTTCTTGGATTTAAAGGTAGTTGTTTAATCACTAACTTCACAATTGCGCAGATGGTCATGCGAATCTCTGAGGTCATGAATTTGTTTACAGTTTTTTGTAGGACCTTCTTAGTCACCTGCATTCATATCAATTTTGATGGGTGGAAATGTAATGTGGAACTGTCTTATGTTATGATAGGATGGATGGTTTTGCGCACGACACCTTGTCAAAGATTTTTAGGAGTAGTCGGTAATTACGGTACCACAGTTTGCAAAAAAATAATAATTATATAACAAAACACTATAGAGACGGTTGTTAGATATGAATATATTTATATGAACTCACTTAGTCGGTTTTTCCATGTAGTTTTGAATAACACATACTACATCTAGAATCGACTTGCGATTGATGGCTCTTCAGCTATTGTTAGTCTGATATTATCAACAAGAAACGAAATATGCTAGCAAAAACCTACTCAGATTTTCATTACTAGCACGTGCAATATAAATCAGTCACCCCTCGACAACAATTCCAGTCGTGAATGCCCATCACAATAGGTGCAATTTCGCAAACTTGCGTGTTCGTAACAAAAGAACAATGGGCCCTATTTATTAGATTAGTTCGCGTGAATTAATAACAATATCATTATGGGCACAACTTTACAATTATGACGTACACTTGACTTCTGGCTTTTGCATAACGCGGTAGCAAGTTGAAGGTTTTGTCCTATGTCAATGTATACATACATATCACGCGTATTTCCCTACAGAGGCATAGGCGGAGATCACAAACAAAAAAACAAACGCATTCACGACCATTAACCCTTGCGAGGTAGTCAGAGGTTCAGGTTTCCATCTCAGCAATTGCGAAGATAGTAATTATATGGATACCTCGAACCCACGTGACAGTCAGTACTCAATGTGACAGGTGATCAGCCATGTCGCCATTTACCTAGTACCTTTATGTAGGTTTTCTCACGATGTTTTCCCTCACCGGAGTTCACGTTATCCCATTAGATTGGGAATCCCATTGGTCTCGTTCCTGAGTAACCACTTTCGCTTTGTTAACACCAAACCTCCTCATAGAAACTCACTCTCACTAATCACTCTTAATAAGTCTCGGTTATAGGTACTTCTAATGTCACCCTTTTCAATATTACATCTGTCTGTAATGTATTAGTGGGCCGGCTCTTTTGCAATCATGTATTAGTTACTTGACAACGGTTCTTGATTCAATGTATCGTACGTCTTACAAGGATGACCCTTAGATTGTCAATTTAATGCCTCATACATGTACGAATAGTTTAGTCAATATACTTTCATTCAAATTTAATATATATGAGAGAAGTTGAAGGGCGGTTACGTAGGGGCCGGTCTAATAAGACATAGACAGAATAACAGTCAGATAGACGCTATATTGAAAAAAGGTGACGTTAGGAGTACCTATAACCGCCGAGTGTGTATGAGAAGATGTGTTAGTGTCAATGAAACGAAAGTGGTCTGTCGGGATCGGTACAAAAGGGGATCCGTGATCTCTGCCTACCCCTCTACAGGGAATCAGGCGCGATATGTATGTATGTACTTTCACTCATCTACAAAATACAATATTCTAATCATCGCAGAAATCATTTTCAGTGCCCGAATACTCTAATAGACAGGTGAAAAGCTTGATTTATATTTATTTAAGGTTACCCTTAATTATTAAGCAGCCTATAAATAGTTACAGTTTTGCTCAAGCCAACCGTATGAATAAAAAATAGATTTGTTTTAGTCGGCGAGTGTTATACTAACATAAATAAGTCAATTCTAGCTAAGATTAAGTAAATAAATGAACTTACCTGTGGCATATACCCAACCCTGGGCCCAGGCACGCCACTCCCCTTTTCCCCTGGTCTGCCACCCAGCACCCAGATCTCTCCACTGTTCAGTTGTCGTCTCCCGACGATGCATGATAAAAGCGTCGTTTTACCACAGCCAGAAGGGCCTAAGAGACCGTATCTGGAAACAGAATATATATAAGTACAGACTTGTTTATTATAGACGTGCTTAAGAATATATCTCAGGAAACTTCAGAGTGGTTGAAGCCTTATCGAATGAACTACTACCAAAGAGTGAAGAAGAGCTGATCGTAAAAGGTGCTGTTCCATTTCACCGTACAAAGGTACTAGCCTCTGCCAAAATGAAAAAGGGTTTAAATTATACACATTAGCATTCATAATCATTAATGAGGTGGAAACAATAGAAGGATTCTTTCGTCGCGTTAGTCACTTATTAAGGTTAAAGAAAATCAGGAATATTGGCAATACCCTCTCAGCCTAAACTAGTCAAGAAAAACTCTCTCATTCCTTACAAAATGCCAGGTAGACGACATACAATTCCTTGCAGTACTTTAGTACTGCAGTCATTTAAGTACTTTAGTACTGCAGTTATTTAGTACAACCATCTAGTCATATCACAACGTATTGGTCTCGCCTCTAAATGTCTGTATATTGCTAGGATAAATAAATACATAACACTCACATAGCCCCTCTTTCGACCGTCATATTTAGGTTGCTAAGCACAGACTTGTAGTCCGCTTTGTTGGGCCTGCCATAGTACTTCGTGGCCCTCTCCACAAGGACCGCAGCCGGACGCCTTTCTGTCATCTTGGCTCTACTTCAACAGCTGGGCAGTTAGAACATCATTCTTGGTCTGTGGAGAAGAGATATATTTGAGATAAACGTTAAACGTTTAAGTATACATTATAGTTTTCAGAGATTCGAGATTTACACTCATGATTAATAACTAACGGGACTTATCGCGTATGGTTTTATATAATAAAGTTACCCTTATTAACCCGACGTTTCGGTTACGTTGCAGCAGCCATGGTCACGGGCAGACTGATACATTATCATACTTTGTCATACTAAAGATTGACTAGGTTCACGCAGGGGTTCGAGTCATAGATATCGCCGCAACTAAGAAGTCTGTCATGAACCTCTGACTATCCCGAAAGGGTTAATGGACGTGAAATGGTTTGTCTTTGCCTACTTAAGTGATACGTGCACGTGTCATTGTAAATTTTGGTACTTATGTATAAAATCATTTGAAGTATCAACATACAAATACAGTCAGATAGACAATATATTGAAAATTGAAAAAGGGTGACGTTAGGAGTACCTATGACCGTCGAGTGCTTATAAGAAGATGCATGAGTGTCAATTAAGCGAAAGTGGTCTGTAAGGATAGAGCCAAATGGGGATTCGTCATCTCTGGCTGGGGTAGCCAGAGATCACGAATCTACAGGGAATTAGGCGTGATTTGTATGTATGTGTATCAACATATTATGTCCTATTAATAGACTGATAGAATATCCGTTAATATATATATGTACATCCAGAATATTTACGATCAGATTCTTTCTGGTATGTTTAGATGGGCTTGTATCATATTATTAATCTTGAATAAATATAAAGATGAACAAAAAGATATTTGAACGTGAGTTTATTTTATGGGATCGCAGCTTTTCTATTGACAAATTTTATTCGTTTTATTTTCGTCCCATTCTAGATGTCTTGCGTGCAAAGGGTATTAAGTTTCCATCCTAAGTACTTAGCAGATCAAATAAGTACATAATGTTAGAGCGAATGGCTTGCGTGACACGACGATTCAATGGATCTGAGAACAAACGTTTTTTCATCATAATTGGCTCATTCGATGTCATCTGTATAGCATACTTTGGGTTGTTTATACCTACGTATATAATAACATTAACCGGCAATAGAATATCTTAGCATGTTTATAATATACTATATATAAACGACGCAAGTCCTTAAATCTTGAAAAGAGTAGACGAAGTTAAGTAATTTTATTTAGATTAGTTCAGTTAAAAATGGAATGTTTCGTTATTGCTTCAGAACTAGCTAATGCTAAAATTTATTTTCTTTAGTTAAAAAGATCAATGTTGTTTCATATTTTTACGGAGAATTATTCTTACGTATTAGTATATTAATTCTTTAGTGTATATGCATGTACGTGATATAAAATTTAATGTTGTATAGAAAATAATGGTAGCTGTTTTCATTCTAATACCTAAATGATTATAAAGTCTTCATGTCATTGAAATGTAAGTTAAAATTAATAATAAATTCCAAGGTATCATTCATACAGACATGATGTTTTGATTATCACTTGTCCGTTTTAATCATAACTTTATAACTTGTCATTACTTTACAACGGCACGAATAAAAAGTATCTATGTCTAACATGATCTATCATATGTACAACAAGGTTTTATTCTTAAATACGAACTAAACATCTGTATGCAGTGCTTCTAAGTACGCAAATGACATTGGCTTTAAGAAGTTGGACTAAGGGGCCTGTAAATATGATAAGTTGTTTAACTTTTTTATAAAGAGAAAGCGGATATTATGAACCCATGTTATAAGGATTTAGTTGCCTACGTACATAATTATTTTCATATTATAATAAGTTTCTGACATGGTTAACTATAAATAGATGGTAAAGATGATAAAGGTAATTAAAATTTAGTCAAAATGCAAAAAAAAAAGGTTTGGTACAAGTAAGGTAGTAAATAATGATTATCTTTTTTTTGAAAGCTTAATGAATCAATTACCCTATAACAGTCCTCTGCTGGACATAGACCTCCCCGAGGGTACGATACATAACACGATGACTCAGCCATCCACTACCAGCGACCTGGTGCCTTAGTTCACTAATGTTTTTTGAAAAATATCTGTTCAATATCACATCAGTAATAGCGTGAAGTGAAGTCACCATTTTTAAGCGAAATATGGCACTTATGCTGATTTCAATGGTGAAATTTGTCACTTTTGCCAATTCACATTATTTATATAACCAATTCACACTATTACTGATCTGATATTTAACTACCTTTCTGCTAAAACGCATTAGTAGACTTGGGCCATCTTTCGGGTCATGGGTCCACCTAGCAGGAGCAACGGTTGTAGATTCTGTGACAGAGTGATTGACAATTCATCATTTTATATAAACTAGAAAGTTCACATATACTACAAGTCAAAGACTACCTTAACTTACAGTTATTATACTACATGCTGTGGTTAAACCCTTGGTATTAATACCTACTAGAACCGTGACTTTAAACCATTGCATTGTGGTCTATGCAACCTCCTTGGGAATTTATTGCGTAGTCGATGAAGAAACTGATTTTAATGTTCGAGATAAAGATCAGCTGTTTAAAGAAACGAACGAAAAGTGTTCTAATCGTGCACGCGTATCTTGAGGTATTGGTTTTGATTAAATGGAAACCTTGCTTTGTTAATTTAACTTAATATAAAAAATCTCTTGAACGGCGGGAAGAAGCGAATAGTAAACTAAGGATATTTCTTCCTAAATAGTTTCTAAATATTCTATTTATTAATGGTGTAATCCATGGATATATTTCTAGGTACACTCTAGTCAATGGGTTACACTTAGTTATACCATAATATGTTAGTAAAAACTTCACGAAGATTATCCCTTTTAGAGTAGTCAGAGGCTCGCGTGTCCGTCGTGATGGATGTATCAAAACGTGAGCTAAGTTATAAAGTGTATGAGTAATAATGATATAATGTTTAGTCGTTACTTTTAAATTTATTAATTAATAAGTATTAAGGTGTTTTTCTTAAATAGCATTCATCAAATTCGTTCAACTATGTGTTATTCTAACAACGTATATAATGAGCGAAACCGTGATATCTGCCTACCTCTCCATAGAGAAACGGGTAATAACTTTATGCACCTCTAAGTATGTATATGCATCAAAATCTCAATGTCTAAGTGTGCAAATTTACTATAGAGTACCTTCATATCGCGGTCACAAGTTTTCGGCTCGAGAAAACCAGTTGAATTTGTCCTACTAAATAACTCACACTAATGTAGTACATACACACATAAAACATATGTATATGGGTTTGTTAATTATTTTGAAGGTATTACAAATCATAGACTGTGGTCACTTCATCAAAATAAAAATGAAGGGAATGATAAAATAAAGAGATTTGTGATATACTCTTAATCGTTCATACAATTAACATGTAAGTAAATCTAAGTTAGTGCGTTGGTCTCTTTAAGAGGACTGGAAAAGCTATTTCTATTATTCTGACGATTTCATACAATGGCGTATCAAACAGTTTATTCCCATAGTGTACTATATGATATACAATACAGGAAAATGTTCTTTTAGTGTGCCATTTACTAAATAATCTCAAATAAGAAATATTTAGAATAATCGCCATATTGTTATTCAATGAAGACCAAATTTGTTCGTAATTAATAAAATCTCAATATCGTAAGTACGTAAAAATAAATCCATTATCTGTTTTATTTTGTAAATCAATCTCTGCTACACTTGTTAATATTTTCAGTCTTATAACATCGAAATGTACATTTAAGTATACTTTATTCTAGTTAATATTTTTAGTTGTGACGAACATTTATGTATACAAAAAAAACCTGTGCTAGTCTACGCCGAAAAGCATTCCTAGCATATCGAAAAAGGCGACTAGGGGTAAATGGAATAAACTAGCAACCTATAATAAATGGTCTTTATGATTTCATAACCTCAGTGTTCAAGCTAAAAAGTGACCTGGGACATATTATCCTGTCTGCGAGGTTCTGTCCACACAGAACGGGATTAAAGGACGTGAATGTATATGTGAGTATGTAGAAAAGTTTTTATATCCAGGGCTTAAATATGCCTGCACTTAAGAAATGAGATGACGTGATGTTTTCGCAATATATCTTATGAAAGATTTGTAGGGGTTAATAAGACTAACCTATCTCTATCTATCTATCTTTATCATTAAAAATACATTGTAATCTACAGTGTCATTATTAAAAGTCATTATTTTGCTTTAATAGTGTTGTGAGATCAATTTCATCTTAGAAGATATGTATTATTACAATCAATATTAACTACAATCAATTTTTTCTTAGTTATAGTACTCATTCTACGTCAAAACCTACTATTATAGTTAAGTAACTCTAGCATTGCCTTTAGACTTGAAAACACATCATTGAGAATTTAAATGTATACTTTTTATACGTTTACTAAGACTATTCTGATAGTCTATACTCTGTCTTTAGTATGTATCTGGAATTGTCAAACGTAAATACATACGTAAGAAATTTTATACAACACACGAAACGTAGATAGATACAATATTAATACATATAAGACTCATACGGGTGGCCAGCCATATTATAAACTCATTAACTATTGCCATCACCGAAACGTCTATAACAAGCAACATATGAATAGATATATTAAGCAAACAGCGCAGTTGTATTAAAAGTCATTCGCATGCACCAATGAAAGCTTATAATGATAGCATATTACACAGAAATGTGCCAATGGTTAGTTACTCTGGTATTATATTGATTTCTATTGCGTATGGTCTGTCGACATTGATGTAATATCAGACATGCCGGTTAGATGGTGCCTCTATGAGATTGGAGTATAGGCAGAAAGGTAACTCAGTGTAAGAATATTTATTTGATATTATATCTGCATCTGGAATACTACGGTGAGGGAAAACATCGTGAGGAAATCTTCCTGAAGAGGTAATAGTTCTTGCTTGTAAATAGCGACACGGCTTACCGCCTCTCACATTGAGTACTGACTATATGTTCCACACGTGGGTTCGAGGTGTCCATAGAATTACTACCTTCGCAATTGCGGAGATGGAAACCTGAACCTCTGACTACCCTGCAAGGGTCGTGAACGCGTTTGTCTTTTTGTCTTATATTCTTCCATATTTTTCAATTATACGTTATATCTTATTTCGTTTCATCCATGTTGAAATAATTGTAGTGTTGGACAATGTTTCAATTAAGAAAACTGCCATGAGCAAATGCTCTGTTAGGTTTCGTGATTTCGATACTTTCAGAGATTTCGTTGAGCAACGGGGTCCTATTCTCATATTTTAAATTCTTACCATTGTAGCTGTTCAATTATTAAGTGTTAGAGTAAAGTAACAAAAGATATAAAAAAGCAATATCAGTAATTGGTTTCTTTTTAAGTTACCACTACGTATAGTAGAGGATTCATAATTTATATTATTATGTATGTCTTTTGTCGTTTACAATAATTGCTAAAAAGAACGTAAGTATTTTATAGAAGTGTTCCTTGCGTGTAAATTTTCGTTTTAGTAGAATAACAAATAATACGAATACTAGTAAAACAAACAAAATTAAATCATATTTAATAACTTCATTCTCTTAAATGTATTCTTTTATCTTTCAACCTCATTAAAAACATTTTTATACTAACACCACAATAAAAACTTAATCACATCGTAAATTAATAAACTTTTTGAAAGTAAGTGCCAGAATAGGCCCCGTGCACAGTTCATTTACCTAAACACCTTGACTGTAAATTCATTCATCTATGTCAGTTGATAGCAACCGCACATCGTTCAACTATTACAAAGTTATGCAGGCACAGTGTGAAATTTTGATTATGTCATAACCGAATAGAGGTCTGTTCCACTTTAATTGTTTACCTAATTGCTCATAAGGCTTTACGCAAATTAATTTGCCTATGGAAAGTTAAGCTTTGTTTAAAGTCTATGATGGTTTAATAGCTTTTGTTATAATATGGTTAGCATTAATTGGACGAATTGCTAGCTGTATAATTGATTGAGAAATCGTTTTAGTTGTAATAAGTGTAGTATGTATTGATATAAAATTTACTAGTACATATATTACCTTTTCGTACTTAGATAAAATTGTAAACAAATGGAAGATTGGCACATTGTTACTAAAAATATTATTTTTTTATTATTGAATTGGTTTAACAATTTTATGCAGGTTAATTATATAAGATACATTATTATTCTCTATTATAATACACTATCTCTGTTATTGTAGTCCCTTAGTCACTCCTTACGACATACCGCGAATAAACGTAGCTATCATTGTGGTTAAATGATAGATTAATTAAATTTTAGCATAGAATGCAAGTACTTAGTACTTCTTTTCAATAAATGATATATAGGTATAAGAGAGGGGTATTAACATTAAATATGTATCTCTTAATCATAGGTAAATCAATTTGGGAATATATAGATATCTCTAGATAGAGCTATATAAATAGGAATATTCCTACGTCCTAAAAGCTTAAAATTTTGATCTAGAACTATGATTAGATGGAATTATTCCGAAAAACAAATTTCATGTAATTAAAGGTACGTTTAGAAGTTCAGAACTTGATGTCCTTACGTTCTACTTTGACACGAATTATAAATCTCTGAATTCTAGTATAAGTACTATTTATTAGGCCTATGCTATTCGACGTAACACCTAGATTGCCTAGGTCATGCATTCCGAATCCTTCACATTAGAGCTTATTAGATAACCTGTGTTCGTAACTTCTGAATGGATGGGTGTATTTAGAAACTTGTTAGAGGTTGTTATTTGCAAGTGTAGGATTGGGTTAAACAACTACGATTGTTTAATGTTAAAATTATGTAGTAATGAGTGCGTCATTAAGATGATCAAGTACCCATTGAGAAGTAATAACATATTATAACTTATAATTGAAAGTAATATAGGTATAAACTAAAACATTTATGTCCTTAATCACGTTCGGGAATGGAAACTTAGAGATAAAATATAATCTCGTTTTTAGAAACACTATCTGGAACGAAACAATATTTTTTAGATCATGCCATGCCAAGGTTCCGAAGTCCTTTAGTCACTGTCTCCGATGCCAGTAAGAAAGGCAGCTAGTTTGTTTTTTATTTTAATCCAGAATAGCATGGTATGTTAATAGGTCCTATGTAATATGTATATAATTTATTGAAAATAATTATTTCTGCTTAAGACTGCATTACACGCATTATTTTATATAGGAATAATTTATTCCCGATTGGAGCATGCATTTATTTACAGAATAATCACTTATTTTTATATTTTGGATGTTTATTTATAATGAATGATGCAGTATAATACATTTTATCTGAGAAAAATAGTTCTAACTTGTATCGAGAGTATGATCAATGCATATATTATTAGTACTTATCTAAGTCACAAGTTCAAACTGCCAAATATATTCCAAAACTAGCAAACAGGAATACGCAATAGCGGTTTGTTTCGCTCAAATTAACTTTATTATCATTATTATGTTACCAGTTGCATAAACGTCTTAATGTTACTTAATATCGCATAATAATTTTGTAACACTCGAAATTGTATCCTTGACATCGTTCGCCAGATTAAAATGAGTTTGAACGTATCAGGTTTTGTATCGAAAGCGGCGTGAGAGTCGACCAGACTATTGGATTGGTGGTCACAGCCCCCATTTAAGCTTGGGATCGATTCCTGGGTGGTATGAAAGTGTTTTTAACTGTTTTGAGGTTAATAATGATTGGTAAGTCGTTACTTAAGGGTTGTGATGAATTTATTGGTATATAATGATCATTAGGCCTTATAAAGGTTTCTCAGACTGTTTGTCACCTCTTATCTTGAGATATGAAGCATTTTATATCAGATTGTACCTTTTTTATTGTACAGGTGTCTAAAGAACTATGAACTAAAATATTTAATTTCATTCATATGACGTGAGGAGTATCTGTAAAGTTATTAATATTTCATTAATTTATTCATAAATCAGCGTGTATTTGACATTAATTATAAAAATTTATCTATTTTAGAATTATTTTTGGTCCTATTTAAGCACATCAATCTACATGGATTTAAATTCCTTTTGTATAATATATTAAACACAGTACGGTAATTCAAAATCCACGTAACAAACAAACAAATTAAAGTGAACCTAAAAATAAAACAAACAAGTGCCATTCGAAACGTGCCAAAAGTAAAAGTGGTTCGTTTTGCGAAAACTTACATTCAGCTACGTCCGTTGAACTTATAGGATAATGTAACACTTTTGCTTCGGCTTAAAAATGTCAAGGTGCTTGCTGCCTCTGTATTGCTGTATAGTTAGCATAAACAGAGACGTTTGGCATATAACTTAGTATTTAGATTAAATAAGAGTTAGAGAACAGTGTATTCTCATTTTATTAAATGTATATTGAAAATTGTTTATGTCACGATGAGAGGAAATATATATACACAAAAGACCCTAATCACATAAATACATCGTGCATTGAAACTCTGAACATGGTATCTAAGGGTATAAGAAACTATAACTTTAATTTTAATCGAAAATTATGTCATAATTTTGGACATACTGTATAAATACAATTCTCAATAGTCCTAAATTTCGTTTATCTTTTTTACCAAAGTTTTTGAGGTCAATCAATTTTGCATAAGGGAAGACTTGAGTCTGTAAAAATCCAAATCCAACACTCAAAGAAACCCTTCCGTACACTAGCATTGACCAGAGCAACTAGACTCAGTCATGAATATGCATGGTCTGAGAACAGCTGAGTGGTATTGAGGTCAATGTGCCTGCACCGCGTTTCATTCAACGCGTACGTATCTGAGGATTGAAGTGGGGATTCAGCAGATTTGTAAGATACAAAAGACCAACGCGTTCACGAACAATACCCATGTGGGATAGTCAGAGGTTCAAGTATCCATCTCAGCAATCGCGGAGGTTGTAATTCTATGGTTACCTCGAACCCACGTGTTGATCAGTTAGTACTCAATGTTACAGGTGGCAAGCCAAGACGCCCTTTAGAAGCACTGTATATTACTTGTTACGGGGAACAGGTAGATTTCCTCTCGATATTTCCCTCACCGTATAATTCGATGCATTTCGTAAATGTGTTTTTATTACGAAAATGTACATAGAAATTCATTAAACTTCATTTGCATTGGTACATGCTCAAACGGGATTTGAACCCTGTACCCGCTGATACAGAGCCAAGGCCCAGACAACTGAGCTACGTCGAATTAAAATATTTATAATATTTTTACATTTTTAATTCAAGTTTTATCTATAAAAAGCTAATGAAATGAAATAAGTAATATGTTGCTTTCAATATGTATTTGTTATAATAATGCGTTTTTTTTCTCAATAAAATTTAGGTTCGACAACCTGTTTCTTATTGTTTTTTTATTCATTCATGCTTTGAGAAATAACTAAAAACTCTTTGAACCTATGACTTATAACAGTTACAAACCAGGTAGCACTAAAATTACTTAGGCGTCTCGAGATACGTCCGAGAATATTTCCTTGCACGTGTTGCTCAGTGACTCACATTTAGCACCCGAATCATGTCGATAGAACTTTCTCCTGTACAAACAGTTTTTGTTCTTATTTGTTATACTCTCTAACTATTATTAAATATAGATGGCATTATATACACCTTTAAGAATGGAAGTTTTTCTTACTCAAGCCTTCACATTAAATAAATACGTTTTTTTTGTGTAAGATTAGTGATTTCACAGCAAGTGATAAATTGGTTTTTAAAATTTGTTTAGCAATTGACTTAGAATGATTTCTTCATGTAATTATCTATTACAGTTGTTAAGGTTAACCCATTGCATACAAAGTAATGTTTATTTTATTTATTTGTTGCTCGAGCTAGTCTAGGAATTAGTAAATTGTTACCAGCTGTCTTTTTTTCTCTTTTAAAAATAGTCTAAAGGTTATCAATATAATTGAGTCTTATATGCATACATAAATTTGTCTCTAATAACAGTCTAAATATGTTTCGTCCCTAATTTTTCATCTCACCTTACCACCTTGCCACCACGATGTAAAATTTTTGTCAACTATAGCTTTATTATTTTGCGACATATCGTAAATGATAATTGTAGCAATTATATTAGATATAATTTTGTTCTTAGAGTTGACAAAGCAATAAAGGACGAAATTAAGAATACTAATACTTAGTCGTTATCGATATCACAGATCAATAAAATCACGGAAAACAAATGGGTGTTTCTTTGAAATATTAACGCTGAACCTAAATACAATAATTTACTTGTACAATTTTATTGGTACTATAAAACTGTAACCATAAATATACTTACACAATCAATTAATTTTGACAGTTATTGATCATAACCTAGCTTTAAAAGAGGTTGCCATAATTACATATATTATGTTGATTAGTATAATTTAAAAAGCAACATGGCAATAGATCGACATTGTAATCATATAGCAATAGTATGAAATTATGTTTTACTTTTTAGTCTACATATTATTCTAGGTAGATAGAACAATTAGTTTTAATAGGACATATAATTAGTGATTTAATTCTTTACTCATGGCATGAGCTTCATTATTTCTGACGTAAATATTGTAACCACTACTTTTTTTAGTTGTTTCTGTATTTCTAAAGTTTCCATAACATACGAACCATTTTAAAATATATCTTTGATGAATTAAACAAATGTCCCCATAAACATTTTATATAATTCTAGGAGCTTAAAGCAATTTAAACTGTATAGTAGTGAAACTGCGTTAGTTTGGGACGTAAATAAAATGCTTACTAACTGCTTTTTGTCTTATAACTAACTGCTTTTGGACGTCTAAGGTACTAAGAGATAATGGAATCTATGAGTGATGGTTTACCTATTACCCAAAGTGATGTATGCCAATATGACCTCAATAGTTTTCCAAAAAGAGATGTTATATCTCCATCTTGAATGGGATTAAGTAACGTAAATACGTATACGTGAATACGTACGTATATTTTATTTAAGTACTTAAAGTTAATCAAAATACTTGAGTTTTTAGAATTTAATAAAATAATGAAATTATTTATTTTTCAATCTAATGACACAACATTTATAATTTTTTTTTCTTTTGTACGAAGCGCCATTAGTTTTATTATCTAATTTTATTCTGATACATTTATAATACAGTACAATCTGAAATGACTAATACATATTAAACTTCTTATTAAGCAGTATTTGTTAGTAAATATGTTAGTACTAGCACAGGTGCTAGTATGTATGTGCAGGTAAAAGTAAATAAAAGTAGTAGTTTGAACGTGTGTGTATGATTTAAGAATTGCATGGAACGATCGTGATTTCCGCACTGTTGATGTTATATTCACGTTATGATCTGCAAATGTCTCTTCTATGATTCCTTCCGTATGGCACAGTGTGTTACGAAGAAAATGTGCACTTATGTTATGTTTGACGTTACATCTTTGTGTGACGAGAAATTAGCTTGTGTTTATTCAAATGAATGTCTACGTTGATTTCATAAATGCGTACCTATACAATAATCAAAGAAGTGGATGTAAAATCTTTCGTGGTATAATAACATGGTGAAGTTTTATGGTGCATCTACAAAGCATCAGATTAACATACACCGTCCATACACTTCACGAGCACTAGGTCCTGGGTGTATGCGTGAAAACCCGTGTAGTTTACGTATAAACGCTTCTTTCATTTATTTATAAGGTTACGCTATTATAAGATGGTTTTAAAATAAGACTTATATTCGATCTAGGAAAATAAGTAAAAAAAGACACTACAAACAAACCGTAATTTTGATATGAGTTTACCGCGTTAAACAATCTATATTTTTTAAACCATTAAATAACATGGAACACGATATAACGAGGGTTATGTTAAGCAATAAGTCTAAAACTTCACATACATTACTTAGTTAGTACTTATGGTTGTTCCCACCAACAAGACATGTTCTTAATGGACTTTACTACAGTAGCTAAAAAAATATGCATGCATTAAACTACTAAAGCAAGTCAGATTGCATAAATATTCAGTTTTAAGTACATGCACGCTTAAGCTGTGCATGGATCAATTACATTGGAAGTCACGTATAATTTGTAGATATCCACGATACAATTTTGAACGAAACTAAGGGGGTTAAGGTCATTCGGTGTGTATAGTTCTTACTAGATGTATGTGTTGCATGTTAGATGTGTTTGCCTTCTTCATATAGTTACAGTTCTGAACTGTGGGAAGATAGGTGTACGAAGATTTGGTTTAGGTTACTGTGAAAAGCTGACTCACATAGGATAGTTTAAAAGAACGGTAGTGACTGTATTTTCCAAGTCTTAGTTTAAGTATTTTATTTATTATCTGCGACTGTGTATTTAGAAGAGAAAGTTTGAAGAAGATATAATTTTATGACTAAGAATATAAATTATTGAAAGTGAAATTTTCAATGTTGTTGTATTGAAAAAAAACGTGTTGAAATAGTTTATAGGTTGTGTGCTTGAATCTTGAAGTTAAATTCTATGGTGGAGCAGCTATCATGTTTTGTGTATCCTGCTTATAGTTTTTGTATGTGACATAAAAATACATATAAATACGTATTACATGTAACAAAATGCAAACTTTAATGCCATACTTAGGAAAATTACATACGTGACTTATTCTATTTTAGTTTTTATGCAAAACCATGTCTAGACTCGGCAGAAATACATATTTTCAGTTCAATGTGCGACCTCAACCATGCGAAATGAAATCTCTTAGTTACGTTAATGATCATAACAATGTAACTTATCGTCCTAGTGAAGGCCCATTTTACCGATCCTGGCATACTTTCGCTTTATAACGGACCTTGAAGGTACTCAGACATCACTTAATGAAACAGATGAGAAAAAGAAGTATTTTGGTGAAGGTAGCCAGCCTATCTTTACAAATATCTAAGAAAAACCTTACACTATTTCTGTCCCTTGACAAGATGCCAGGAAGAAATTACAGGGTGAAAAATACACGCAATTGGCAATACCTTAATGTGCTTTATAAAGAGTATTAAATGTAGCTACTAATTCTGCCCATATAGAACGGATAATTTTATTGTATGAGTTGAGGTATCTGTATTAATATAGTATTGTTATATTTGTGCTGATGATTAATCAAGTCTCAACGAGAATATTCCAGACTTTATTTAGAAGCACTAAAACAATTCCATTCTCGTACGAATTCCGCGACACAAACCTTCAAGTTAGAGTTCATAAATCAATGTGTACAGTTAGGTGAAATTAACCTTGAATTCCAGTCACGTAATCCGCCGTAACATTTCGCTTGTCCTCCAAATGTGTTGAGATATGGCCACTATTAACACGACGTTTATATTCGCGAGGATTGGTATTTGTGCAATGTTACATCGGTTGTTGCACTGACTAGGTACCTACTCGTACTAATGAATGTATAAATAAGACTACTCATAAATGCAATAGTAGTTCGATATATACAATAATAGCATAAGTATATGACATGCACATGTATATGTAACAAAGTATAATATTACTGTATTTAAATTTACTTCGACTGCTTTTATGTTTTTGAAATCATCTTAAAATTACATTCTATTTACATTATATTTTAAAATGTTAGGTTAAATTATATTTTTATTGTTAATTAAGTAAGAATTAGCCTGCAATTGTGAATTGTTTGAGCTTTAAATCAATCAATCTGCAATAGCAATTTATTTTTCCTTTACTTCAACATACAAACCTAATAAGATCTGCTCTAGTCATAGACAAGTAACACAACTTTGCATGTGAAAGCAGTACATGTTCATTTCAAATACAGGTCATTGCGATCAGAATCACATTAAATTTTACTTCTTATTCTGACGTGATAGTGCTTCTACGTAGCTGCCTTTTTTCTTTAGTGATCATCGAGGTAAACATTACATTTATTCACGTCTGTGCGTCCCTAAGGGGATGAGCAGAGCCTATTGATCGCCACCTGGTACGTTCCTGTCAAATCTTCCTTGCTTCACTCACACCCATTAACCCTCTCATACATGCTCTTCTATTCTTCGCCTGTTTTGGCATGTATATCATATCTCACAGACAGTTATGACTATACCATTTTTTTCATACTTTCATATAAGTATATTCACGTTATTTAACTACTTTCAGAGTAGACAGACCTATTTCACTTTTTAGCATGAATATTAGGGAAGTAACATCAGGTGTCTAGCCCCTCGCCCAATAGATTCAATATTTTCTTAATCACCTCCTATAACATGCCGAGAAAAATGGCACGTAGTTAGCATTCTTTTTATATCTCAGACAGTACGGAACACGAGATTATCTTTGCGGGAGAAACCCCGACATTCATTACGAGAAATTCTCCTCGTCTGAACAAGCCTTTAATGTATTACATTATGATAGACACAAAATAAAGGTCGCAATGTTGCGTAGGGAATGTGTCTATTCGGCCAAGCCATCAATAGTTCATTGTGTCCGATAGCGAAGGCTCTAGAATGTTATGACAAAACATAACTGTGTCATCGGGTTGTGCAGAGGTTAGGTTACGACATGCCTTTTGGGAAATGGTTTATCATTTATCAGAGA
>JAMBLF010000581.1:0-228899 GCA_030578115.1 Leucoptera coffeella | reverse complement strand
TTTCATTATGACATCGCAATCTCAATATACATGCCTATCTCCTAGGTCACTTTTAACCTAGGAGATACTACACAAGGTTCTGTCTACGCCGAAAGGGATTAAATGACGTGAATGTACATTTATGTATGGAAAAAAAGGATTTTTTGTATAGATAATTTCTTCATAATGTTTCGTTTATCCCACTGTCGTAAATGATATGTATAAAGTTCGATACAATGGATAGAAGATAAGCTTCCCAAGAATCTTAATTTATAGTTTTTTAGTTCTTAAATAAGTCATTCACCACTAAGGTTATGTCGGCTCAAGTACAAAAACTAAAGCCATGGAGTTTGCACTTCTTGTTATTCTTGTTATTGCTTTGGAATTATATTTGGATCCTCAACTGGAACGAACCGAAGAACAAGGAAGAGAAGAATTGGAGCTTCGATCTCATTTTTCTTCTGTTGTAGCGGCTGGCGGCGTTGGTGTAGCCATGGCGATGGAATAATAAGAAGTTCTAACGCCGCGGCATCAGTGTTTGCACTTCAGCCGACATAACCTTAGTGGTGAATGGCTTATTTAAGAACTAAAAAACTATAAATTAAGATTCTTGGGAAGCTTTTCTTCTATCCATTGTATCGAACTTTATACATATCATTTACGAAACTAGGATAAAAGAAACATTGTGAAGAAATTATCTATACAAAAAATCCTTTTTTTCCATACATAAATGCACATTCACGTCTTTTTATCCCTTTCGGCGTAGACAGAACCTCGTGTAATATCTCCTAGGTTAAAAGTGACCTAGGAGATAGGCAAGTATATTGGGATTGCGATGTCATAATGAATAAGAAAAATATTTATATATATGAGTACTCACAGCGCCGGCCCCACCTGCCACGGTTTCATAATAACCCCAAGTGGCTTCCCCCAAAGTCAAATTGTTCATACAGCCCTGCGACGCAGCACAAACCTGGGGGAAATTGAGGATGCATGATATAAAGGCGCCTTGTCATGTCTCCCGGAGCGCTGTCGAGGCGGGATCTGCTGCTGCTGCGGCAGAGAGTTTGAAGCGGCAAAAATATTCTTCACTTGGTGGGGAATATAGTTTTGTTCCTTTCGCCGTTGAAACTCTCGGCTCTTGGGGGGGCGCGGCTCATGGGGTCATAAGGGATCTTGCCCATCGCCTGCAAGAGTCCAGTGGGGATTGCAGGACTGGTAGCTTCCTCCGCCAGAGAATTAGTCTGGCTATTCAGAGGGGGAATGCTGCCAGCATATTGGGCACTCTGCGCTCCAATGACAGCGACAATTTTTTAGACATATTTAATTTATAGGTAATTTATTTTAATTAATTTTAAGTTTGTAAATATTTTGTTAGTTTTAACTCCTTGTTTTATTGTATATAACTTAATTTGAATTTATGAATAAAATATACGAAGGCTAACTCATAATGCATGATATAATTAAAACTAACATAATTTTTTTTTTATAAAAATGTTTTTTTTTTGACGTTCAATAAGTGATATTAATATCCTTATGTTGAATAAAAGATATTCATTTCATTTCATTATCGGGCGTCCATCACCGCAATTGCAGGTAGTAATTCTATGGCCACCTCGAACCCACGTGTTGACCAGATAGTCAGTACTCAATGTGACAGGAGGTGGACTGTGACGCTATATACAAGCACTGACTATGTTTGGAAACAGGTGGGTTTCCTCTCGATGTTTTTCCTCACTGTTGTATTACCTAAGTGTATTTTGCAAATGTACCTTTATTACGGATATGTATATAAGTAATTCATAACTTTCATTTGAATTCGTACATGCTCAGGTGGGATTTGAACCCTGTACCGACTGATACAGGGTCAAGCCCCTAACAACTGAACTACAACGAATACTAAAACCATGAATAACAATTACAAAATGTATGTTTTTATGAAACCACGGTAAAAGGAAAGTTTTTTCATATTGTAGACATTAAACTAATTACTAATGTTGTAGTATTAAAGATGTTTAGTATTAAACCAAAAGGGAGTACTATTACATGATGTCAGGACCGTCACGCGACATGCACCACACACACGAAAAAGTTTGAGGCGATGTATTAAAAGGAATATATGTGAAGTGGAAGGACGGCTACGTAGGGGCCGGCCCGATAAGACATATGAAATTCAGATAGACGCCATATTGAAAAAGGGTGACATTAGAAGTAGCTATAAACGCCGAGTGTGTTTGACGGGCTCAGGTTGTACAGGGAATGAGGGGCCTAAGCCCACTAATGCGTTTTATCACAAACGCAGTTCAATATAAGAGCAGTAATAGTGTGAAGTTGGTAGTACATGACCAAAAATGTCAAAATTCGCTTCAAAAACTGCGAAATTTGTCACTTTGGTCATCCACTACCAACTTCACACTATAACTGATCTGATATTGAACTGGTATTTTGCAAATGCGTGATGTGTATGTATGTAATAAAATCATGTCTTTTGTGGCTAGCATAGGCAAAAGGCTTAGGGATCGGCAATAGGCGGTCTTGATAGACGTTCCGGTGAGTTTTAGGCCCAGAGATTCTCATTGGCTATCCAGCGGGGCAACGCTGCTAGTGTGCTGGGGGCTTTTGCTTCTGGGTGCTAAATTCGGGACACTAGTGGCTCTGTGTAAATTTTAACTTTTTGTTAGATTTAAGTTTTTTTATGTTTTAATTTGTACATAAATATTTAGTTTTATTTCGTTTAATAAATATTGTAAATGATTAAATTTACAACGGCATAACAGACCTTACAGGCAAATACCTAATACGTTTGCATACAATAAATATTATAATTAATAAAATCGTTTAGCTGAATAAAATGTTAGTACCTGAAAAGCCTTGAAAACTACGTCGACTATACGTTGGGAGGTAGTAACGTTACCTCCCACGACCGCAGCGTCCTCTGAAGGGTCCAACACTGAATTAGGAGGGACTACCACAGTCACGGGGGCTAAGCAACCCTGGAACACAATAAAACACGTTCATGACCCTTGCGTGGTCAAGAGGTTCAGGTTTCTATCTCCACAATTGCGGAGGTAGTAATACTATGACTACATCGAACCCACGAGCTGACCAGAGTCGGTACTCAATGTGACAGGTGGTAAGCCATGTCGCCATTTACAAGCACTGACTATTAACAGGTAGGTTTCCTCACGATGTTTTTCCTCACCGTAATATACGATGCATTTCGTAAATGTATTTTTATTACGTAAATGTACATAAAAATTCATGAAACTTCATTTCCATTGGTACATGCTCAAATGGGATTTGAAACCTGTACCCTCGATACAGAGACAAGCCCCAAACAACTGAGCCACGTCAAATTATATACCCTGGAACACACATCGAGTATATACCTATATTCAGCTATACTAGATGTATGTGCTAGTCTGGCACGTAAAAAGAATGCTAACAACCTGCCGTGCTTCCCGGCATATCATTATAAGGGACTAGAGGTATGGAATCTATTCGGCGATGGGCTAGCAACCTGTCACAAATATTCCATAAGTCATCAAAACCCGAATATACATGCTAATGAGTGACTAAGAATATGGTTTACATGTGACTGAAGAAACGTTGAAATGAGGGTAGGCGGTGAATCTGACCGCTCATTTCAATGGAGGCGAAGACATCTTGCAACATGGCCGAAACGTCGGTTAACAAAGGCAATACTTTGTTTGTAGAATATACGGGACTAGTGACCCGCTCCGGCTTCGCACGGGTATAAAATATAGGATAGCAATAAAACGAGTGACTGTAAATTACAGTTCTAAGTGTCAAAATTAATTAATTTGGGTTATAGAATTACTAAGTGAGCGACTGACTGCGAGTGACGAGAAATCAACAGAACAGCAACTTAAAAACATTAATTTGAGTTACTTAAAATACATAATGAGCAGCTTCATAATATTTGAGCGACCTAATATTTGTTTGCGGGTCAACGTTACGTCCTGCATTTTTTTAAATATTTGGCAAATGTATTTTTTATACTGAGCGGCATTTTATCTTAAATGAAGTGTTTCGAATACAAAAACTACTTTGAAAAATACACTGATGAGCAGAGTATAATGAGCTCACATTTAAAAAACAAAAATAATATGAAATAACTATTTGAAGAAACACTATTCTATTAGTTGAGAAATTTTATTATCGAAATATAAGGGTAATTAAATAAAACAATGTACTCCGTAAAAATAAAGTAATATGCATGCATTTATTTCTAAACTAACCTAACCTAACCTAAACTTTGCTCAAAGTGAACTTTTTAGTAGTTCGCTAAGTATAACCTCACTTAGAAAAATCGAATCTATCTTAATATTGAAGTTGCCCTCTCTGTATTTCCAGTCGCTCACTTAGTAATGAAGTCGCTCGGATAAAATTTTTTTGTAAGCTCGTCCTGGATTTTATTATAAATCAATATTCGTCGTCAGTTTAGTTAATTTTTCGCTTACTCAAATTCATACCGCTCAAGTTATTAAAACAGTATGTCATCATCAGTCGCAAAGTTTTTTTTTTGTTCGCTCGTTTTATAATTCCCCTAAAATATATAGCCTACTCCACTATTTAATGGATGTTATTATACATATAAACCTTCCTCTTGAATCACTCTATCTATTAAAAAAAACTGCATTAAAATCCGTTGCGTGGTTTCAAAGATTTAAGCATACAAAGGGACATAGGGACAAAGAAAGCGACTTTGTTTTATACTATGTAGTGATTAAGTCCCGTTTTACACACATACATACGCTTCACGACTTGTGTGTAAACACTCCCTTTTTTATTATTTAGTCAGAGGCTTGAGTGCCCATCTCCGAAATTTCGAAGGCATGTTAGGTATGGGTCACTCGAAGCCCGCGTTTCACTAGACAGCACCCAACGTGATAGGTAGTGAACCGTATCGCCGTATACAGGCACTGGCTATTACTTATCCCGGGGATAGGCAGGTTTTCTCGAGATGTTTTCCTTTACCGTTAGCGACTGTAAATTATGTACGTAAATTAAGTATTAAGTAATACTGTAAATTAAGTCCCGTTTTCTTGTAAAATTAATACCATACATATGTAAATGTTTGGCGACCTCCGTGGCGCGATCGGTTAGCCGCCGGAACGCTAATCGTGAGGTCCCGGCTGTATAGTATTATATTATCTGTGCTATAGGTTATATCGTAATCATTTGTGGCATCCTCCAAAAGGCAGCTAGCTCAATTTTTTGAGCTTCCAAACTTAGCACGTGTGATAGTGTAAGATGGAATAGACAAAAGCCATTAATTAGCATTGAATTTGGCCATGCGAGCCGATTCAGGGTCGTCGAACCGCGGCTTATGAACGAAAGTGGACACAAATAACTGACGCGGGACTAGCATGGGAACAGATTGCGATATATCAAATAATGTTGATTAAAACTACCTTTGTTTGTTAGGTTTATACCAAATGAATATTTCACTGCACGACCATTACTACAACGGGGTAGTCAGTGTACATTTCCTTAAAATTGCGAACCTTTTTATAAAAATATATACTGTATAGTATTATATTATCTGTGGTCCCGGGTTCCATTCCCGGTGGAGGCAGAGTTAAGAACTACGCTTTTCTACTGCTTTCCAGTCTGGTCATTGATTATATATGCTATATATGTATTTATCTATGTATATATTTCTTAAATATACCTTGACTAGTACCCTTAACACAAGTCTTAAATGAACTTACCAAGGGGCTAGTTCAATTGGTGTAGCAATGTCCAAATATTATTATTATTAAATACCTGGTTCAAAGGCACGTCATGTCCCACCATACAGCGCAAACAGTAAATCAGGGCAGACAGTGTTATGGCACGCGGAGCGTTTTGGTTTCCCCACACCTCTAGTCCAGTGCCGCTGTAATTAAAGCTTGAATATACATACATATACATTCACGGCCTTCAATCCCTTCCAGGGTGGACAGAATCGCGGAGATTTTGTATCTTACATACATACATACACATCACGCCTGATTACCTGTAGAGGGGTAGGCAGAGATCACGGATCCCCATTTATCCCGATCCTGACAGACCACTTTCGCTTTATTGACATTCATACATTAACGGTTAAGCGCCGGCCCAATTTGACATGACAGTCAGATAGACACCATATTTAAGAGTGTAACGTTAGAAGTACCTATAACCACCGAGTGTGAAAACAAAATGCGTAAATTTTTCACTGCGTCAATGCTTTTCATTCAGTCGTCTATGGTTCGTCAACAAAGGCAGCAGCTCAGTGAAAGTTGAAAATTCCAATAATTATTTTCAGCTGAATATTTAGTGAATTGTGATGCCAAACTGGCTAAATATGTTTACTTTGGGATTATATTTGGATCCTCAACTGAAACGAACCGAAGAACAAGGAAGAGCAGAATTGCAGCATCGCCTTCGTTTTTCTTCGGCTGGCGGCGTCGGTGAAACCATGGCGACTGAATAACAAGTGCAAACGCCATGGCATCAGTGTATGTACTTGAGCCGACATAACCTTAGTGGTGAATGGCGTATTTAAGAAACAAAAAAAGAATTCTTATCATTCTTGATGTTTATTGTTTGTGTGTTTAATGAAATCTGGAGCACTGAATAAAGTATTTTCTTTCAATTAAGCGAAAGTGCTTCGTCAGGATCGAGGTAGATGGGATCCCGTGATATCTGCCTACTCCCACACCTCGACTTTTGACGATCTCCGTGGTGCAATTGGTTAAGCACCTGAACACTAATCGTGAGGTCCCGGGTTCGATTCCCGATGGAGGTACAGTTAAGGACTTCGCTTTTCTTCTGCTTTCCAGTCTGATTGTTGACTATATATGTATTTATCTATTTGTAATATGAATATATCTCTTAAATATACGTTGACTAGTACACTTTAAGCAAGTCTTAAATTAATTTACCAAGAGGCTAGTTCAATTGGTATAAAACAAAGAAAAAAAAAACAAAACAAACGCGTTCACGAGCATTAACCCTTGCGGGGTAGTCAGAGGTTCAGGTGTCCATCTCCGCAATTACGAAGATAGTAATTCTACGGCCACCTCGAATCCACCAGTTGTTGACCAGATAGTCAGTACTCAATGTGGTCAGCCATGTCGCTATTTACAAGCACTAACTATTCGGGGAACAAGCAGGTTTCCTCACGGCGTTTTTCCTCACCGTAGTATTGGACGCATTTCGTAATATTTCAAACGGTATAATATGTCCTAAATATTATTATTATTGCAGACTTACGTGAAGTCACACAGAGCGCTGCCTGTCTGTTCATCCAAGGTGACTTTCAGCGTGATAGGAGTCCCGTCGTCAAGGTATTCAGTCGCTTCTAACACCGCACTACCCGTCGACTCAAGAGCATTCTTTGCTATCGTCTGTAAAATAAAACAACATACATATTTGGTAACTTGAGACCCGATTAAACTAGTGACCCGCTCCGGCTTTGCACGAGTATAAAATACCTATTTTACTATTCAATGGATGTTATTATACATATAAACCTTCCTATTGAATCACTCTATCTATTAAAAAAAACCGCATCAAAATCCGTTGCGTAGTTTCAAAGATTTAAGCATACAAAGGGACATAGGGACAGAGAAAGCGACTTTGTGTTATACTATGTAGTGACGTTAGACATACATATCAGTACACATAACTGCTACTAGATGGCGTGATCTCTATTTTTATATTATGGTTTTGATCGAAATACTATTGTTCGCCAGGAGAGGCAGCCCATGCTGAGACTAATTGTAATAATTGTATACCCTATTTACGCATGTATCATAAATAAAGTTTATTTGTCTTAGTGAAACCTATCGCCGTATACAGGCACTGACATATTATCTAACCCGAGGGATAGGCAAGGTTCCTTACGTTGTTTTCCCTCAACGTTAAGCGCAGACAGTACATACCAATTGTTATACCTACATTTTTAATCATGGAAATTAATTTATCCTAATCTTAATGACTGTTTTTTCATAAGAAAAAGTTTCTTTTTCTTAAATGATCTTCTCTCTCTCTTTTCAATAAGTGACATTTATGATCCTTATGTTTAATTAAAACCTTCTTATTTCATTTCACATAAAATCTGGCTTCACTTTTTCACTACCCGATTATGGCAAGATTGTCGCTAATCAAACCATTTAAAAACAAAACGAATATCGAATGATGACAGCCGTGGTTTGTCAGTATACAACAGCACATGGAAACTCAAAATGGTCACCCATCCAATAACTTCCCACGCCCGCGTTGCTTAACATCGATGAAGACTTACCTTAAGCATGTCCCTGACAGCCAATTCTGCATTTTTCTGTATATATCCCATATAGGCTTGAACGACTTCTAGGCCGTAATAGTCAATGAGTTCAGACACCAACTGAATACCCTACAAGAAAGAGAAGTGTTATACAAATACATACATACACATCTCGCCCGATTCCCTGTAGAGGGGTAAGCAGAGATCTCGGATCTATATGTCAATTCAGACAAACCACTTTTGCTTCAATGACACACTCGGCGGTTATATGTACTTCTAACGTCACCGTTTTTCAATATGGCGTCTATCTGACTTTCATATATCTTATTAGGCCGGCGCCTACGTAATCGCCCTTCCACTTTACACACACACAAAACTGAAAAAGCGACTATATTATTATATACATTCACGTCCTTTAATCACTTTTTGGGGCCGACAGAACTTCGTAGACACGATCCCATTCAGTCAAAGTCAAAGTTTTTATTCAACATAAGTACAAGTACAGTACAATCCTTGAAAGTCAAAACATTTGCCTGAGACTGGTTGTCTCTTAGCATTGAAATTCTACCGTTGGTTCGGAAGCCCTGGCTCGGAGAAGAACCAATAAGAAACTCCGGCTTTCAGGATCTTTTGCCCAGTGCCAGTTACAGGGAAAATTTATTTATAGGGTTGTGACGTCATATGGAACATAGGTGATAGGTTACTAACACATCACCGAGTGTTCTAATGTTACAAAAGCATTAGGCATGTATATATATTACGCCCGTTTCCCAACGGAAGGGTAGGCAGAGATTGTGGAACTTTAGCTTCATTTACATTCATACACCTCATGCACACTTGGCGGTTATAGGTACTTCTAACACCCTTTTTTTCTAATCTATTTACTGGGGTCGTGCTAATTAATACATGCTTTTAACCCATCGCCCAAAAGATTCCATTCACCCCTAGTCCCTTAGTCGCCTCCTACGACATGCCGGGAAGAACGGCAGCTAGTCAGGATTCTTTTTACGTCCCATTCTAGCAGATAGCTTACCCGTTGGTTAGCCGCTATCTGTGCTTTTAAATCGGAGAGATTATCCGCTAAATTTCTGGTTCCTGAGCATCCGGGTTCATTTCCCGGTTTCATCAATTCTGAAATAGATAAACTCGGCTATAAATAATATTTATCCAGTGGGGATCGCAGGGCTGGTAGCTTCCTCCGCCAGAGAATTAGTCTGGCTATTCAGAGGGGGAACGCTGCCAGCATATTGGGCACTCTGTGCTCCAAAGACAGCGACAAAATTTTTAGATATATTTAATTTATAGGTAAATTATTTTATTTAGTTTTAAGTTTGTAAATATTTTGTAAAGATTTTATTAATAAATAAATCTATATAGAATATGATACATGTATATAATATGTAACACATATACGTTTGACAATCTCCGTGGCGCGTTTTGTTATTTAACACTTTAAAGTGTTTTGTTTCTACAAAAACATTAGTGAACGTAGACCCCTGATTGATTGAAAGAATGTTCCTTTACACGTATGTATGTATTATAAACAACTTACCTTTAACATAATTATTATTTTTCATTATTTTAATTAACCACACTACTTGAATGACATTTAATTCTGATACATACATACACATCACGCTGATTCCCTGATTCCCTGTAGAGGGGTAAGCAGAGATCACGGATCCCCATTTGTCCCGATCCTGACAGACCACTTTCGCTTCATTGACATTCATACATCTGCTCATACACTCTCGGCGGTTACAGGTACACCTAACGTCACCTTTTTTCAATATAGCGTCTATCTGACTGATAATTCTGATAATTTTAATATAACTTTTTTTCGTGTATAACTTATTTAATTTTTCTTATTTAATTTTGTAATGTAAAATTATTCGTCAGTACTATTGTGTTATTTTATGTTTTGTGGAGTTTCAATAAAGGATTATTATTACCTTGAACCAGTTCTTCTTCCCGGAACTTCCCGTCTTGCACCAGAAGAAAAGACTTGAATGCCGCCCCTTCTTCCCGCAGGCTCTTTGAGTGCGGAGGCATAGATCCCGGCGTCAATCCGCCTATATCCGCGTGGTGACCACGTGAGGCCACGAAGAATATCGGTTTGGGTGAAGAGCTAAAGTATATTCGCATTAAGAAAATAGTGACGTCATTCTATTCAAAGTTAAACTGGGCAATGAAACGTTAGAGAATGAGAAAACAAGTCACATTGACCAATGAGACGTGACAACAGTTGTCTGTGATTGGTCAATGTAACTTGTTTTCTCATTCTCTAACGTTTCATTGCCCAGTTCAATTTTGAATAGAATGACGTCACTATTTACTTAACGCGAATAGCCTATAATGGAAATATATGTAACATGAAAGCTCTGCCTGTACTTGATTTTGGCATAATTGTCGCTAACCAAACCATATAGTCAAAACAAACAAACGCATTCACGACCCCCTTGGTAGTCAGAGATTCAGGTGTCCATCTCCACAATTGCGAAGGTAGTAATTCTATGGATACCTCGAACCCACGTATTGATCAGATAGTTAGTACTCAATGTGACAGGTGGTAAGTCATGTCGGCGGAGATGGACACATAAACTTCTGACTACCATGCAAGGGCTAATTTTCGTGAACGCGTTTGTTTGGTTTGTTGTGTATACAGAAGTCATGAAACGTATGTTCAAATCTTTTGAGCTTCATACATCTTCTCATACACATTCGGCGGTTATAGGTAGTCCTAACGTCATCTTTTTCAATATAGAGGGCATAAATCCGTGATAATAATAATAATAGTTGGGATATTATTACACAAATTGAACTAGCCCCTTGGTAAGTACATTTAAGACTTGTGCTAAGGGTACTAGTCAACGTATATTTAAGAAATGTGTACATATTATATATGTATAGATAAATGCATATATAATCAACGACGCCTCCGTGGCGCGATCGGTTAGACACCTGAACGCTAATCGTTGAGGTCCCGGGTTCGATTCCCGGTGGAGGCAGAGTTAAGAACTACGCTTTTCTTCTGCTTTCCAGTCTGGTCGTTAATTATATATGCTATATATGTATTTATCTATATATAATAAGTATATATTTATTAAATTTACGTTGACTAGTGCACTTAACACAAGTCTTAAATGAACTTACCAAGGGGCTAGTTCAATTGGTGTAATCATGTCCTACATATTATTATTATATTATTATTATTATTTCAACCAACCCATAGAATACGGGCGTGATGACAGTGAGATCCGGAAGGTGCGATCCACCAGCTTTCGGATGATTAGCCAGGAACACGTCGCCAGGCTTCATGGAATCACCACGCACCTTCATCTGGAACAAAATGACTATTAACGAAATGACTATTACCAAAATGACTGTTACCAAAATGACTGTTACCGAAATGCCTATTACCAAAATGACTATTACCGAAATGACTATTACCAAAATGACTATTACCAAAATGACTATTGCCAAAATGACTATTTGTTTACACATCGTCTCTTCAAGACTATTTCTACCCAGAAAAGGAAAAGGACTTGAATGTATATGTTTTAAGTCATCAAAGTCTAAGCTTTCTTTATGACTCTTTTTCAATATAAAATAAGGTGCTTGCATATATGTATCTCACTATTGTTTTTAAACTTATGTATCTCTATTTTTTCTTTTTGGTTTAGTTGGTTTATTTAGGTATACTCATATATCTGCTATCATTATTTTAATTATATTTATATTAATTATGTTTATGAATTAAAAAATATAAATTTTATGTACTACATACATACACATCACGCCTGATTCTCTGTAGAGGGGTAGGCAGAGAGCACGGATCCGCATTAGTCCCGATCCTGACAGACCACTTTCGCTTCATTAATATTCATACATCTTCTCTTACACTCTCGGCGGTTATAGGTACATCTAACGTCACCTTTTTTCAATATAGCGTCTATCAACCTGTTATATGAATAAAAAGAATTTATACGTCTAGTGTGAATAAAAGGAATTATATTTTATTTTTTTATTTTTATGTATATGTTTTATGTACTAGTTATATTATATCTGTTATTGCTACGATGTTTTACTATAAATAAGTATATTATTTTTTGTATAGTTATTTTTAAACACTCGCGTTTTATACTCATTTTATTAATTATCTGAGACCGGGTCAAAACACGATAAATATTTATAAAGATATGTGATTACCTTTATTTTGCCCGACGTTTCGACCCAGTTGCATAGGCCGTGGTCGCGGGAAGACTAGCTAGCAAGCTAGACTAGCGGGAAGTCCGTCACAGCTAAAATGTCTGTCTACCCTCACAATTGGAATTTTTGTTAATTCATAGCACGACACACTACACTCACACTATCCGAAGACACATCCGCAGTTACGCCACGCGAATATAATCCCATGATTACTGGTTCCCATGTTTCTGACAGCCTAAAACCATCCTCACGATTGAAATTATTGGGATGTTTTTTAATTTCAATAGCCTCACGAACAACTCTGGGATAATAATGTTGTTCCGTGGAGATGATTTGAGGCTGATGTAATTCAATCCAATGGTTTGAACCAGACATCAGGTGTTCCGCTATCGCTGACTTTTGTGGTTGCCTATTCTTTACAGCTGCTATGTGTTCCTTGACCCGTTCCTGGACACTTCTTTTTGTTTGGCCAATGTAAACTTTACCGCAACTGCATTGAATTTTATAAACACCCGGGTTTTGAAAAGGGATAACATCCTTCGCGCTCCGTAATTTGCTTGCTACTTTGAATACTGGTTTAAAAACGGTGTCAATCGAATACTGTTTTAAGATTGCACCTATTTTGTCCGTTATTCCTTTCACATATGGTAGAAATGCCGGTTGTCTGCGTACAATTGGATGTTTATCCCTCTTTGGTTTCACCGTGAGACCTGTCGTTTTGTAACCATTTTTCTTCAGCACCTCCTGGATGTGAGCCAGTTCTCCGCTTAAATGGTCAGGGTCACACAGATCATATGCCCGGTTTACCAAAGTCCTCACAACAGACTGCGTATGACGTGGGTGGTGATGTGACGTGGCGTGCAGGTGTCTATCCGTGTGTGTAGGTTTCCTGTGTACAGAATGCGCCAAGGTTCCATCCGATCTGACCATTACTTTTACGTCTAAAAAGGCCAACGTTCGATCCTCTTCAACCTCAACGGTGAACTTGACTTTTGGATGGATGGAGTTTAGGTAACTGGCAAATTCTCTCGCACTATTTTCACCTCCTCCAATGATACAAAAGATGTCATCCACGTATCTCTTCCAAAGTCTAATACTTGAAGGTCCACCATTTAAAGCCCTTTCTTCAAAATGTTCCATCCAGATATTGGCAAGTACCGGCGCCACAGGGCTGCCCATTGCCACACCATCAATCTGAAGGAAATACTGGCCTTGGTACAAAAAGTAGCTTCCCTTCAAGCAGTGCTCTAACAACGTGATGTATCTATCTGATACGTCTCTCTGCCTAAACTTGTCTTTTATGACTGCCAAACACTCGTCCACTGGAACATTGGTAAACAACGACTCGACATCGAAACTCACCAATACCTCACCTGGTTCCAGTCGTGTGTTCCTTATCATTCCAACAAATTGACGTGAATCTTTCACATAGGACGACGTCTGGCTGATCGAAAGTTTGAAATAATGACGGCTACACATGCACGAAAATTTGAGAGATTGATTTCGAGACTGAGACTTAATGATGGTAGCAATGAATTTAAAACATATGAAGCAGACACGGTGATTAATCTCTCAAATATCGCGATGGATGACACAACTATACGGGTCTTGTCAAAAGGTATGAATTTTGCATTGACACCGAAACATGCACCAGTTGAAAAGATCATCTGTGGAGTGGAGGAGGCCCTCATTCGTAACAAGGTGCCGAAATGCCATTCCGAAACTGTGCGTCAAGATGTGGCGGTGTTGTTGCGGAAGTCAAGAATGCCTGCGAGTAATATCACCTCGGCTGAGTGGTTGGCTTTAAGAGCACTTAGGAAGAATGATGACGTGCTGGTACTAAAGGCTGACAAAGGCAACGCCACAGTAGTGATGAACACCGCGGACTATGACACGAAAATCAAAAGTCTCCTCGCAGATGATACCGTGTATAAACCGGTGAACTACAATCCAACGGCAAGAGTTTATCGCCGTATTCGTACACTGATCAAGGACCAGGAGGATCTTTTCACTGAAGACGAGTATGGGCAACTGCACAGGGCGAGAGTGGTACATCCACCGAAACTTTATGGCTTGCCGAAAATACATAAAGCTAACGTGCCTTTGCGACCGATTGTCAGCCAAATTGGATCACCCACGTACGACCTGGCAAAGCACGTGTCAAAAGTATTGCAGCAACTGGTGGGCCAGACGTCGTCCTATGTGAAAGATTCACGTCAATTTGTTGGAATGATAAGGAACACACGACTGGAACCAGGTGAGGTATTGGTGAGTTTCGATGTCGAGTCGTTGTTTACCAATGTTCCAGTGGACGAGTGTTTGGCAGTCATAAAAGACAAGTTTAGGCAGAGAGACGTATCAGATAGATACATCACGTTGTTAGAGCACTGCTTGAAGGGAAGCTACTTTTTGTACCAAGGCCAGTATTTCCTTCAGATTGATGGTGTGGCAATGGGCAGCCCTGTGGCGCCGGTACTTGCCAATATCTGGATGGAACATTTTGAAGAAAGGGCTTTAAATGGTGGACCTTCAAGTATTAGACTTTGGAAGAGATACGTGGATGACATCTTTTGTATCATTGGAGGAGGTGAAAATAGTGCGAGAGAATTTGCCAGTTACCTAAACTCCATCCATCCAAAAGTCAAGTTCACCGTTGAGGTTGAAGAGGATCGAACGTTGGCCTTTTTAGACGTAAAAGTAATGGTCAGATCGGATGGAACCTTGGCGCATTCTGTACACAGGAAACCTACACACACGGATAGACACCTGCACGCCACGTCACATCACCACCCACGTCATACGCAGTCTGTTGTAAGGACTTTGGTAAACCGGGCATATGATCTGTGTGACCCTGACCATTTAAGCGGAGAACTGGCTCACATCCAGGAGGTGCTGAAGAAAAATGGTTACAAAACGACAGGTCTCACGGTGAAACCAAAGAGGGATAAACATCCAATTGTACGCAGACAACCGGCATTTCTACCATATGTGAAAGGAATAACGGACAAAATAGGTGCAATCTTAAAACAGTATTCGATTGACACCGTTTTTAAACCAGTATTCAAAGTAGCAAGCAAATTACGGAGCGCGAAGGATGTTATCCCTTTTCAAAACCCGGGTGTTTATAAAATTCAATGCAGTTGCGGTAAAGTTTACATTGGCCAAACAAAAAGAAGTGTCCAGGAACGGGTCAAGGAACACATAGCAGCTGTAAAGAATAGGCAACCACAAAAGTCAGCGATAGCGGAACACCTGATGTCTGGTTCAAACCATTGGATTGAATTACATCAGCCTCAAATCATCTCCACGGAACAACATTATTATCCCAGAGTTGTTCGTGAGGCTATTGAAATTAAAAAACATCCCAATAATTTCAATCGTGAGGATGGTTTTAGGCTGTCAGAAACATGGGAACCAGTAATCATGGGATTATATTCGCGTGGCGTAACTGCGGATGTGTCTTCGGATAGTGTGAGTGTAGTGTGTCGTGCTATGAATTAACAAAAATTCCAATTGTGAGGGTAGACAGACATTTTAGCTGTGACGGACTTCCCGCTAGTCTAGCTTGCTAGCTAGTCTTCCCGCGACCACGGCCTATGCAACTGGGTCGAAACGTCGGGCAAAATAAAGGTAATCACATATCTTTATAAATATTTATCGTGTTTTGACCCGGTCTCAGATAATTAATAAAATATTTTTTGTATGTTTATTATTTATAGCTTGTGACAGATTACGAATCGAGTGCTGCCGGAGGACCAGTGATGCCTAGCTGCATCGTATACTGAGGTAGCACCTTTTCACTGCATCAAGGTTTCCATTTTTATTTAAATGTTTGTATTTTGTTGTAACGTAAATTGCAATATGCAGTGAATAAACTAGTTTTCTTTCTTTTCTTTCTAAGTTTCACGAATATCTAGCGAAAGTGGACTTTATACAAATATTTTTCGATTTTTCGAAACTTTGAATCGCTTTCCCGTGAAGTTGCGAAATGGCGCTTAAGCAAAGTCTTTATATGTAAGTGAAGTGGATGGGCGGTTGCCTAACGGTCGACCTTTACAAATTCAAGGTCGCTCAGCGTGCTTTGGAGCGGAAGATGCTCGGGGTTTCTCTGGTAGATCGCATCAGAAATGAGGTGATACGCCAGAGAACTAAAGTTACCAACATTATGAAAAGAATAAGTACAGTCAACTAGACGCCATATTGAAAAAGTGTGACGTTAGAAGTACCTACAACCGCCGAGGATTTAAAGAGCTGTATGAGTATCAATAAAGCGAAAGTGTAAGGATCGGGACAGATGGGGATCCGTGATCTCTGCCTACCACTATACAAGGAGCGGGCGTGATGTATATGTACATATCTATTGAATTTATTAACATAATATTAAGACGTTAATCTTTATTGTTTTAATATTACGTGTACTGTTAGTTAGTGTATTAGTTACATATACATTCACGTCCTTTAATCCCTTTCGGGGTGATAGAACCTTGGAGATATGAAAAGATATCTTGAGCACTTATTATCATGTATATTGGGGATTTGATGTCATATAGGATATTGGTGACAGGTTGCCCATTCCCAAAATAGATACCTTATACCTCCCTTAGTCGCCTCCTACGACATGCCAGGAAGAACGGCAGCTAGTTAGCATAATTTATACATCTGACTGTATTATATGTAAATAGAAATACATGGACCTGAGTATGAGTAAATACCTGAATTTGACGTAGCTCAGTTGTTCGGGGCTTGACTTCGTATCAGTAGGTACAGGGTTCAAATCCCTCTTGAGTATTTACCAATGGAAATGAAGTTTAATGAATTTCTATGTATATTTTCGTAATAAAAATCCATTTAATAAATGCGGTGAATACTAGAGTGACGAAAAACATCGGGAAGAACCTATCTGTTCCCCGAACAGGTAATAGTTAGTGCTTGTAAATGGCGACATGGCTTACAACTTGTCACATTGAGTACTAACTGCTCAGCACGTAGGTTCGAGGTGGCCATAGAATTACTACCTTCGCGATTGCGGAGATGGACACTGAACCTCGGACTACCCCGCAAGGGTTTGTTTTGTTTTGTACCTGATACTGGACAGTATCTTGCATGGATCCCAAATGCACCGGTATATGCGGAGCATTGGATACCAGTCCGCCATCATTCCCGAATAGAGCACAAGAAAAGTCCAGTCTCTCCTTAATGTTCACGGATATAGACGTACGCTGCAGGATCCTGGAAAATAACATGGGGTGACGAGCTAGTAATCTCCTTAAGACAGAAAAGGTTCAGAGGTTCAGGTGTCCATCTCCGCAATTGCGAAGGTAGTGTCTATGGACACTTTGAACTCACGTTTTGACCACATATTTTGTACTCAATGTGACAGGTGGTAAGCCATGTCGCTATTTAAAAGCACTATTTGTTTGTGGAAGAGGTAGGTTCTCACGCTGTTTCCCTATATATATATATATATATATATATATATATATATATATATATATATATATATATATATATATATATATATATATATATATATGTATATATATTTATATCTATATATAATAAGTATACATTTTTAAACATACGTCGACTAATGCCCTTAACACAAGTCTTAATTGAACTTATCAAGGGGCTAGTTCTTAGCTAGTAATCGATACAAACATACACATCACGCCTGATTCCCTGTAGAGGGATACGCAGAGATCACGAATCTGTCCCGAACCTGACAAACCACTTTCGCTTCATTGACACTCATACACCTCCTCATACACACTCGGCTATTATTACCTTCCCATTTGTTCGGCGATGGACATGAAACGATGTGAGAATATGCTGAGTTGTATGGAATCCAACGCTGTGGTTATCTGCTTGGGGTGTCCAGATCCTACCGTGATCTTTATATCGCCATACTTAGTGATTAAGGCTCGGCAGTCTGAAAAAAAACAAAAAACATACATATATGTAAAAAAATGCTTAATAGGTTTCCTAACAATGTCTTCGCTAACCAAGAGAAGGAGGCAAAGATCAAGGATCCACTTCTGTCCCTATCCTGATAAACCCTTTTTCAATATGGCTTCTATCACACCGTTAAATGTCTTATTGGGCTGGCCCCTACTTAACCGCCCTTCTACTTCACCCACATATATTCTTTTTGTCAATCTATTATCATTCATCCGCATAACATGTCCAAACCATCGAAGCATTCCCTTTTAATCTTAGTCACTATGTCTTCATATATATATAATGTTTACATTATTTACAAACAACAATTCATCGTCTATGGTTCGTCAACAAAGTCAGAACCTCAGTGAATGTTGAAAACTACATATTTATTTTTGGCAGAATGTTTAGTTAATTTGGATGCCAAACTGGCTAAATATTATCGCTTTGGTATTATATTTGGATCCTAAATTGGAACGAACCGAATAACAAGGAAGTGAAGAATTGCAGCTTCGATTACGTTTTTTCTTCGGTTACCGGTCGGCGGTTTTGGCGTAACCATGCCAACGGAATATCAAGAAGTGCCAACGCCATGGTGTCAGTGTTGGTACTTTTGTCGACATAATCGCGTGATAAAGATTGGATGGCGTTATAAAGAATAAAAATTTTAAAATAAATGTCTGTATACGTAAGAATATATTTAACTAACCTGGTTCAACAAGAATGGTAGACAGACTGTCCATGATAATAGCCGGCCCGACTATTACTTGTTTAGGTTTCAGCTTTTCCAACAAAAACACTTTTGTGTCCTGAAACCCGCCTTCAAAGTAAACTTTAACCACCTGCAAATAAGGTTCAATTTAAATTCAATTCATAACATAACTTAATAGACATACAAAACAAAGATTTATATTAAGGTGGTTTGGGCACATGGAGCGGATGGATGAAAGGAGGGTTACGAAAGGAATCTATAAAGCCAAAGTGGAAGGTAGAGTTAGACGGGGTAGGCCGCGTAGAACTTATACAGATCAAATTGGAGACATTCTTCTCAAGGCGGGTGTACGTAGTGAAGAACAGAAGACCATGTATGAGAAGGTTAGGGTGTGAGTAAAGCAAGAGAGATTCGTCATGATCATTCCAGATGGCGATCGATAGTCTCTTCCTATCCCCTTGGGGACGTAGAGGCGTGAATATATGTATTTTAACATATACATTCACGTCTTTTAATCCCCTTCGGGGTGGACAGATCCTTGAAGAGTCTACAATATGTCCAAGGCCATGTTTTAACATGAATATTGGGATTGTAATGTTGTATAGAACATTGGTAATAGGTTACTAGCTTAACGTTAGATTGATTCCAATGACATAGTCCCTTATTCGCCTCCTACGACGTATGCATGAGAATAGAAGATAGTCGGGGGCCCAAATTCACTAATGCGTTTTGAAAAATATCAGTGCAATATCAGATCAGTAATAGTGTGAAGTTGGTAGTGGATTAGCAACAAATTTCACCAATTTGAAAGTGAAATTGGATTCTTTTGCCAATCCACTACTAACTTCACACTATTACTGATGTGATATTGAACTGCGTTCGTACTAAAACGCATTCGTAGACTTGACAATGTACAAAACGCACCTTTTCACTAACAGGTTCCTCGTTCTCGCCACTAGATGGCGCTATTTCGCTTGGCACGGGATTTTTGCCTACCCCCCTGACTCTGACGTCATCGATTAATATGTCACGATCTGTCAATGTGAAGCCAAATTCGTTCTGGTACCTGTAATATTGATAAACATATATGCATGATGAATGTAAACCTCTGGGGTAGACATAGGTTTAAGTTTAACCGAAACTGTGAAGTTAATATCTCTAAAAGCCGTAATTATATTCAGAGGTTAAACTGGCCAATGAGACGTGAGTAAAGGAGATAAGAAATCACATTGACCAATTGCAGCCAACCGGTGTCACGTCTGATTGGACAAATCGTGGAGACGTGATGACGAAGCTATTTTCTTAATGTAAATATACTATTGTTGGGTGCAACACCATAGTAGACAGCGACATTGCGTCACGGGTCTATATAAGGCGAAGAAAACCTCTGCGCGTACTCTTTGGACGATCGGCGAGCGCTCAAATAACATTGGCTTAGCACCGCGTAGAGTAATTTAAATGCATTTCCTTTGTAAGTCGTTAATTTTTAAATAAAATTCGTGTCCGTCAATTGTTTGTTTTGTAACTAATTCTGATCTCGATCTCTAAAACTATTGTCTATTATTAAACTGTTTGTACTTGTTTACTATATGATATCGGGTCGTATTACGATAATATTAATAAATATATAGACACCTTTATATCACTCACCGTGGTCGTAGATTTATATCTTTATTAATTTTATCGTGACACGACCCGGTCTCATGTAGTAAATAAAATACAAAAGACAAACGCGTTCACGACCATTAACCCTTGTGGAGTAGTCAGAGGTTTAGGTGTCCAACTTCACAATCGTGAATGTAGTAATTCTATGGCCACCTCGAACCCACGTGTTGACCAGATAGTCAGTACTCAATGTGACAGGTGGCAAGCCATTTCGCCATTTACAAGTACTAACTATTACCTGTTCGGGGAACAGGTAGTTTTCCTCACGATGTTTTCCCTCACCAAAGTATTCGTCGCATTTCGTAAATATATATTTTTTTATTACGAAAATGTAAACAGACATTCATTATACTTCATTGCGTTTCATTGGTACATTCTCAAGCGGGATTTGAAAGACCTACGTCGAATTTATCGTATACTTATATTTTTATTAATTTATCGTGATACAACCCGCTCTCATATAGTAATTAAAATAGTATAAAACAAAGTCGCTTTCTTTGTCCCTATGTCCCTTTGTATGCTTAAATCTTTGAAACTACGCAACGGATTTTGATGCGGTTTTTTAATAGATAGAGTGATTCAAGAGGAAGGTTTATATGTATAATAACATCCATTAAATAGTGGAGTAGGCTATATATTTTATACCCGTGCGAAGCCGGAGCGGGTCGCTAGTAGTAATTAAAATACTATACTAATCTTTTACCTACCTTTGTATGAAAGCCGTGTAAAAGTCCCCGTGCTTCGGATGTCTGGCTACCTTCGCCGTGCTGGTCGGGGAACACATTAATGCACAATCAGTCCCTGAATACCTCAAATGGAGATACGGCTTTAATACTATCTGGGAGTCGCTGAAACCCTGAAAATAACATAACATAAACATACGCTTCACGACTTGTGTATACACACTCCCTTTTTTATTATGGCGGGGAAGTCAGAGGCTTGAATGCCTGTCTTCGAAATTTCGAAGGCATGTTAGGTAGGGGTCATTCGAAGCCCGCGTTTCACTAGATAGACAGCACCCAACGTGTTAGGTGGTAAACCCTATCGCCGTATATAGGCACTGGGATAGCCAGGTTTCCTCACAATGTTTCCCCTCACCGTTAGCGACTGTAAATTATGTACGTAAATGAAAAACACATATTTAAATTTCATTCATTGGTACATGCCAGAGTCGGGATTAGAACCTAGGACCTTTCTCATACCTAGTAATATAATAAAATCTGTATTCAATAGATTTGTCCTGGGACGTTAAAAAGAATAACTAGCTGCCGTTCTTTCCGGCATGTCGTAGGAGGAGACTAAGGGACTAGGGGTAAATTGAATCTTTTGGGCGATTGGCTAGCAACCTGTCATCAATACTTCCAATATAACGTGAATATGATTTCATGTCTCCAAAATTCCACCCCGAAAGGGATTAAAGGACGTGAATGTATCACTACATAGTATAAAACAAAGTCGCTTTCTTTGTCCCTATGTCCCTTTGTATGCTTAAATCTTTGAAACTACGCAACGGATTTTGATGCGGTTTTTTAATAGATAGAGTGATTCAAGAGGAAGGTTTATATGTATAATAACATCCATTGAATAGCCAGAAGTGCGAAGCCGGAGCGGGTCGCTAGAATGATATATAATCTTACCTGCTGCCTGAGTTTATCCCTGCACACAGCGCTTATGACATCCAACAATCTGTCTACCTCTTGGAAGTTGTCAGGACAGTACTTAAGGGCACATGGTTGCTGACTCTCGTGTACCACGTCGGCTAAAGCCATACCGTATGCTGAGAGGATACCTGAAACATACATACATACATACATACACATCACGCCTGATTCCCTGTAGAGGGGTAGGCAGAGATCACGGATCCCCATTTGTCCCACTGACAGACCACTTTCGCCTCATTGACATTCATACATCTTCTCATACACTCTCGGCGGTTATAAGTACTCCTAACGTCACCTTTTTTCAATATTGTATAAAAACATACACATACAATACATGACGACCTCCGTGGCGCGATCGGTTAGCCGCCGGAACGCTAATCGTGAGGTCCCGAAGATTCCCGGTGGAGCCAGAGTTAAGAACTATGCTTTTCTACTGTTTTCCAGTCTGGTTGTTGATTATATATGATATATATGTATTTATCTATGTATAATATGTAATATACGTTGACTAGTCCCTTAACACAAGTCTTAAATGTACTTACCAAGGGGCTAGTTCAAGTTAGTGTAATGATGTCCAATATTATTATTATTATATATCTCCTAGGTTAATTTTAGCATTCGTTACGTTGTCGCAATGGCAATAATTAGGGAACATTGGTGACAAACTACTGCCAATCACCCAGTAGATTCTTTAGCTTGAACACACTATAAGAAATGCAGTTAATTAGCTTTGTAGCTTGTCCAGCGAATAACAAATCTCAAGTGGCAGTGGGCAGGTCACGTTGCCCGGAAGCATGGGTCATGGTGCAAGAGAGTCTTGGAGTGGAGACCTTGGGGGGAAAAGCGGCCCAGAGGAAGACCACAGATGAAGTGGACGGACGACATCCAAAAGATAGGAGGGTCAAACTGGATGCACGTGGCCCAGGACCGTGTTAAGTGGCGCAAATTGAAGGAGGCCTACACCAAACTGGTCGAGAATGGCTGAGAAGAAGAGCTTTGTATATACGTACCAGCATACTTATGCACGATCACAGTAGAGATACCCAGAGACCTTGCGATGGCGCAGGCATGCTGCCCACCTGCGCCGCCAAAACAGGCGAGAGCGTGCCTCGATGCGTCGTGACCTCTACCCGTTGTTAGGGACCTGAAAGGTATTAAAAATTCAACGTAGCTCAGTTGTTTGGGGCTTGGCTCTGTATTAGTGGGTACAGGGTTCAAATCCCGCCTGAGCAATGGAAATGAATTTCTATGTACATTTTCGTAATAAAAACACATTTACGAAATGCATCGAATTATACGGTGAGGGAAAACATCGTGAGGAAACCTACCTGTTCGTGGAACAGGTAAGAGTTAGTGCCTGTAAATGGTGACATGGCTGACCACCTGTCACATTGAGTACTGACTATCTGGTTAGCACGTGGGTTCAAGGTGTCCATAGAATTACTACCTTCGCAATTGTGGAGATGGAAACCTGAACCTCTGACTATCCCGCAAGGGTTAATGGTCGTGAATGCGTTATTGTTTGTATGAATAAAATTCATTTTATTTACAATAGACGCAGTAATACATGTACACAAATAGAGAACAGAATTAATTATATAATAATTTACATTTATGGAACTAAGCGCACATGGCAACCCCGCGCAAGTGTGAATAGGATTTGTCTCAGCTAATGTTGATTGTGTGAAATTCACACTGCCAACGCTGATATTCCGGCAAACCCTTAAGTAAGTAATTTACGTACGTATTAGCTGATGGGCTAACAACTTGTCACTTTATTCTATGTGGATACATACATACAGATCACGTCTGATTCCCTGTAGAGGGGTAGGCGGATCACGGATGCTCATTTGTCCCACTGACAGACCACTTTCGCTTCATTGACACTCATACATCTTCGCATACACACTCGGCGGTTATAGGTACTCCTAACGTCATTATTGTATTATATCATATTCCAGTTGTGGGTTATAATCCTCACGTCTTATCCTTCACGATGATATTAACAAGCTACAAACTTTACAAGAATGATAACCTTAAAATCGATAAATTAGTCGTCTATGGTGCGTCAACAAAGTCAGCAGTTCAGTGAAATTTGAAAATACAAATATTATTTTTGGTTGAATATTTAGTCAGTTGTGATGCCATGTGATGATTGGCTAAATGTGTTTGCTTTGGGATTTTATTTAGATCCTCAACTGGAACGAACCGAAGAACAAGGAAGAAAAGAATTGGAGGTTTGATTTCGTTTTTCTTCGGTTGTAGCGGCTGGCGGCGTTGGTGTAACCATAGTGATGGAAAAACAAGAAGTTCAAACGCAGTGGCATCAGTGTTTGTACTTCAGCCGACATAACCTTAGTAGTGAATGACTTAATAAAGAAACAAAATACTAAGACAGGCTAGAAGGTCTTATGGTAACCATACAACCGTTAAATAAACTTAATAAATAATCGCTAATCATTTATGTCTATGTGGTTTGGATGTCATTTATGTCATTCTAATTATTGTAGTAACATAAATGCACATAAATATATATTCACGCCTCTACATCCTTTACACAGGTAGAAGCAATCGATCGCCACCTGGAACGATCCTAAAAAATCTCTCTTGCTTCACTCACACCCACTAACCTTCTCATACATGCTCTTCTGTCTGTCAGTGAAGCAAGAGTGTATGTGCTAATCTCTGCTGATCCCATTAGGAGAGTAGAGGCGTGAATATACTTGTACATATGAATGTAACATGTTTGTAAAGAAGAAATCTTAGCCTCACCTGATTGGTCGACACATAGCTTCATTAGCGACATCTATGAATCCCATGGCCACTTCTTCAAACGTCATCTATAATATTATAAGTATTTATTTCAACACACGTTAATACTGATAAGCAGATGCTCTACATACAAATTGAAAAAAAAGCGAACAACAAAGGGTGACGTTAGACGTAACTATGACCACCGAGTGTTTAAGAAGGTCAATGAAACGTTTGTCAGGATCGGGACAGATGGGGACCCGTGATCTTTACTTACCCCTGTACAGGGAATCAGGCGTGATGTGTATGTATGTACATATCGATATTTATAAACACTCTTTCTGTTCTTTCACGTTCATCATCGTCGTCTTTTCACGTTTTCCGTTCTTCCCGGCATGTCGTAAGAGGCAACTAAGAGACTAGAGGTAAATAGAATCTAATAGACCATAGGCTAGTATCCTGTCACAATGTTGCATATGATTTCACAGATTTACGCTAAAGTAAACAAGGAAACTATATCTCTAAAAATTTATACACCACAGAATTTTTTTTTGTTCTAGTGATGGCAATTTGTATAAACGATTAGCCACAAACAGATGTGTAATATTCTTTCATTGTTATGCTATTAAATAGCTATTTAACATCAAATTAAAAAATTAAGACGACAAACAACACATTTCAAGCTGATATAAAAATAATAATAATATTTGGACCCCTATTACACCAATTGAACTATCCCCTTGGTAAAGTTCATTTAAGACTTGTGTTAAGGGTAGGTACTAGAACGTATGTTTAAGAAATATATACTTATTTTATATAGATAAATGCATTTAAAGTATATATAATCAACAATCAGACTGTAAGCAGAAGAAAAGCGTAGTTCTTAACTCTGCGTCCACCGGGAATCAGGGACCTTACGATTAACGTTCAGGTAGTTAACCAATCGAGCCACGGAGGTTGTCAAAAAATTATACAACAGAAATAGTTTAAGGGCCAAGGATTAAAAGACGTGAATGTATATGTATGTATACAAACCTGTTGTTTCGATCCATTATTTTTCATGAATTCATTAATTTCCTGAGTCAAGTTCTTGAAGTTTCTCAAAGAAGCTTCTTTATCTAGTGGTTCTTTTTCGCTTTTACCGAAAATTTTCGGGAAATATTCCGGTAAAAGTCTCCCTAGGACCAGATTGGTATCGGTAACGGTAAGCGGGCCGCCTTTGCGGTAACAGGATGGCCCTGGAAACATAAAAATGCCATTGTACATAAGCATTATTATTGTACATAAAAATTCAATGGAAATGAACTTTATTTAAGTTCTATGTACATTTTCGTAATAAAATCGAATAATACGGTGAGGGAAAACATCGTGAAGAAACGTACCTGTTCCCCGAACAGGTGATAGCCAGTGCTTGTAAATGGCGATATGGCTTACCACCTGTCACACTGAGTACTGACTATCTGGTCAACACGTGGTTTCAAGGTGACCATAGAATTACTACATTCACAATTGCGGAGCAAGCGTTAATGGTCGTGACCGCGTTTGTCTTTTGTAACTAAGCAATCGAAATAATCCAACCCTTTCAGGTTAGTCAGAGGTTGACAGTTCACCTTCAACAAAGTTTTTCTAATGATTTTTGGTCACTTGAACCAATTTTTCCTTATAATTATTATCCACAAAGTATTACATAAATAGGATAACATTATATACATACTTACGCCTCTATACGGTTATCCTTCATCGAACGGAACGATTGAATGAAATCTGAACGAAAGAATGAAATATGACCGAATGAAAACCGCTTTACTTGTCAATGATGGTTATAATAAAATATAAATGAATATATAAACTTAATAAGGTTTAAGTTAAAGTGCTAGTCAAGAATAATAAAAGAACGCTAACTAGCTGCTTACTAGAATCTTTCCGCCTTGGTGTGGGAGTCGACTACAGAACTAGAGCAATGGAATCTATTAGGTGAAGAACTAGCAATCTGTCACATATTCCATATTGACAACCCCAATATTTATGCTTAAAAGGTGACCTAGGTTATTATCAAGTCTCTAAGCTTCTGTCCATCACATATTAAAGGACGTATAGTTTATTCGCATTAAGAAAATAGTGACGTCATCATGACTCGTGACATGACAATGAGACGTGACAACGGTTGTCCGCCATTGGTCGAAGAGACTTGTTTCCTCATTATCTAAAGTCTTATTGGTCAGTTTACTTTTGTAAATCATGACGTCACTATTTACTTAACTCGAATAGACTATAGATATATATAGATCTTACCAGGATGCGCTCCAGCTGATTCTGGTCCGACCACGAACAAGCCAGATCTGAAGAACAACATGGATCCACCGCCTGCAGCCACTGTGTTGATATCTGTGGAAACACAACTACGGTTAGGGAAAACATCGTGAGGAACCCCCCAGGAAATAGGTAAACATAACATAAACATACGCTTCACGACTTGTGTATACACACTCCCTTTTTTATTGTGTAGTCAGAGGCTATGCCAATCTCTGAAATTTTCAAGGCAGGTTAGGTATGGTTCGTTCGACGCCCGCGTTTCACTAGATAGACAGCACCCAACGTGGTAGGTAGTGAACCGTATCGCCGTATATAGGCACTGGGATAGGCAGGTTCCCTCACGATGTTTTCCCTCCCCGTTATAAATAATAGGAAACAGTTAGTGCTTGCAAATGGCAACATGGCTTACCACCTGTCACATTGAGTACTGATTATCTGGTCAACACGTGGGTTCAAATAACCATAGAATTACTACCTCCGTGATTGCGAAGTAAGAAATCTGAACTGACTACCCCTCAAGGGTTAATGATCGTGAACACGTTTGTCTTTTATTATTTATGCATTATTTAAAACTTGTGTACGTAAATGTACTTACCAAGGGGCTAGTTCAATCGGTAGTGCCCAAATATTATTATTTCAAGTAATATACACTTTTTATAGCGGTATGACGAATTTCTTTTCATAATATTATTTTTATAGCCTTTAGACGCTAAATTACTTGCTACATAACTACATAGGACCAAATTAGGTACCTTTAACTCTATCTTCCCTCAAAAGTAATAGGTTCTTACCCAGCTGAGGAGCTTGTATGGTGACCCCGGCTGTGGTGGCTTCATGCACATGCTCCAGATGACCAGCATATCTTGACACGTCGGTCGAGGTACCGCCCATATCGAAACCTAGGAGTTAAAGGATATGTAGGTGTCAAATTAAAATGGTTCTTTAATTAGTCAGAAATCAACCAATCAGGAATCAAGTAAATAATAGTATATGTAGTGTATGCCTATATATACATATACCGGGAATCAAACCCGAGACCTCACGATTAGCGTTCAGGGGCCTTCTCCACTAATTAACTATGACGGCGATACAACTGCGTCGCTACTGCGTCACTGCTGCGTCTCTGCTGTAAAAGGGGTGATCTGCTAAAATTTTGAACTCTCACAGTTGTACCTCGATAGTGACACGATAGCTTGTCATTAGTTCTTCAGTAGGTAACTCAATAGCGCACTCGCTTACGATTGAGCATATACAAAGCTGTCAAAACAATAGTGGAGTACCAAAAAGAACGCGATTGATCTGTCATTGATACACGTTTGATTAGTAGAGTAGTTTTTTTGTACTTCAGACGCAGTTCGATAGCGCATTAGTTGCGAAAAGTTATTAGTGGAGTACCAAAATTGTCAAATTACTGCCACTGAAGTACTAATGTATCACTACTGAAGTAATATTGTGCCTACAATGCATTAGTGGAATAAGGCCCCAGGTGGTTCACCGATCCCGCCACGGAGGTTGCCGTACTAGTAAAAGGGATTGAAGGATGTGAATATAAATGTATGTAATCAGTAATTCGACGTAGCTCAGTTGTTTGGGGCTTGGCTCTGTATCAGTGGGTACAGGGTTCAAATGCCGCTTGAGCATGTACCAATGGAAATGAAGTTTAATGAATTTCTACGTACATTTTCGTAATAAAAACACATTTACGAAATGCGTTGAATTATACGGTGAAGGAAAACATCGTGAGAAACCTACCTGTTCGTCGAACAGGTAATAGTAAGCGTTAGTAAATGGCGACATGGCTGACCACCTGTCACATTAGTACTGACTATCGGGTCAACACGTGGGTTCGAGGTGTCCATAGAATTACTACCTTCGCAATTGCGGACATGGAAACCTGAACCTCTGACTACGTCGCAAGGGTTAATGGTCGTGAATGCGTTTGTTTGTTTTTGTTTATAAATGTATGTAAGTGACTTTAATTTCATACGTACCTATGACAGGCATGTCGGTTTCCTTTTGGTATGACGTCATGGCATAGCCGACCACGCCTCCAGCTGGGCCAGATAGTATGGCGCGAGAGCCGTTGAATCTGCAAGATAAGATTATACATAAACATACAATCAATCAGCCTATGTCAGTCCACTGCTGGACTCAGGCCTCCTCATGGTAACGCCACAAAACACGATCACTCGTGGCCCTCAGCCTACCAGCGACCCTTTTCAGGTCATCGATCCATCTGGTAGGGGGGCGTCCTACACTACGTTTACCGAGACGCGGCCGCCATTCGAGAACCGTTTTGCTCCAGCGGTCGTCAGTTCTGCGACAGACGTGACGTGATGTCTACGACTTTGGTTCTCTGCCGGATAATCTCGTTCCGGACTCTGTCCTTAACGATATACCCAGCATCGAACGTTCCATTGCTCGCTGAGCGACATGTAATCGGTGAGCCAACCCGACTGTCATGTTCCACGTCTCGGCACCATATGTCATAAACATATGTACATACGCTTGTGTATGCACACTTCCGTTTTAGGGATAGGGTAGTGAGAAGCTTGAGTGCCTATGTCCAAAATTTCATTGCATGGTAGGTAAGAGCCAGTCTAAGCTCCCGTTTCACTAGATAGACATCACACAACGTGATAAGTAGTGAACCGTATCGCCGTATATAGGCACTGGCTATTACCTATCCGTCGGGTAGTCAGGTGTCCTCAGCATGTTTTCCTTCACCTTTAGCGAATTGTAAATTATGTACATAAAAAGCACATATTTTAATTTCATTCATTAGTACAAGTCAGAAGTTTTACCCACTGCGCAACAGCCGGTATATTTACTATCATCACTACATAGTATAAAACAAAGTCGTTTTTTTTGTCCCTATGTCCCTTTGTATGCTTAAATCTTTGAAACTACGCAACGGATTTTGATGCGGTTTTTTTTAATATATAGAGTGATTCAAGAGGAAGGTTTATATGTATAATAACAACCATTAAATAGTGGAGTAGGCTATATATTTTATACCCGTGCAAAGCCGGAGCGGGTCACTAGTTAACTCATAAAATGTCGCATTCTACTCACGTATCCATATGTGTCAGCCCACCATCCGATTGCATGAGTAGCACGTTATTATGCTTCAAGTTTTCCGCGAAACCGCTCGTAAAAGTACGCACGTAATCGCGTATCTTCGGCGTTAGGTACGCGTCGGCGCACGCCGTGAACCCGCGCGCTACTAAGCGCACCATAGACATTACTTGGTGGGATAAAGACACTTGCTTGAAGCCTGGAATGTGGAAATGTACAGTCAGATACATACATACATTTCGCGTCCTTTAATGCCTTTCGAGGTGGAGATATACATATATACATACGCTTCACGACTTCTGTATATACATGGTTAATAACTAGCGGGACTTATCGCGTATGTTTTTATATAATAAAGTTACCTTTATTAACCCGACGTTTCGGCTACGTTGCAGCAGCCATGGTCACGGGCAGAGTCTATTAATCATGAGTATCAATCGCGAATATTTTTTATATACTCTCTTTTTACTCAAAGTCCACGTTTCACTAGATAGACAGCACCCAAAACTATATAGGCACTGGCTAGTACCTCTCTCGAGGGATAGGCAGGTTTGCTCACGATGATTTCCTTCACCGTTATGTACGTAAATGAAAAACGCATATTTAAATTTCATTTCTTGGTACATGCCAGAGCCAGGATTCGAACCAAGGACCTTTTTCACAAAAAGTCCGAGGTCTTACCCACTGGGCTACAGCTGCTCAGGTATGGAGATATAACGTCTCCTTAGTCACAAAAAAACGTAAAAGGAATGCTAACTAGCTGTCCTGCCGTCGTAGGAGGCGACTAAGAGACTAGGGGTAAATGGAATCAATTGGGTGATAGACTAGAAACCTGTCACCAATATTCCATTATGACATCGCAATCCCAATATTCATGCCTTAGTACGTGTAAGTAAAAAGTGACCTAGGAGATATTATAAGTAAGAAATAATAATAATAAGATATTTATTTTCGAAAAAAATGTTACGAAATTTTAACAAATTTAATGTCTGCTGCCACAGGTTGGTTTTGAATAACATGCGTTAGAGGTCAGCTGGCCAGGCAGGACTGAAGGACGTTTGTTTATGATTGTTATTATATGTATGTATGTACTAACTCACCCATTTCCCTAGCAATCCTCCCCACTTGCAATTCGTGCTCGTGAAACGTGTAGCTATGTGCAAATGCCACTGCTATACTATCTATACCACTCTCCTTAACCTTCTGCAATTCTCTGCGTACTTCTTTCTCATCCACACTGCGTGTTATTAGCATATTTTCCCCAGTCGTCCCTGTCACTTGTTGCCAGTTCAAATTTGACTTGTCAATCTGACAGTTGGGTAGGTCTGGTATCACTCGGCAGTCTATTTCGACTACCATGGAGTATATGACACTAGGGCGAGTTATGTCCTGTAATATAATAAAGACCATTTATAATAAAATTTTAGGGTACTACACTAATTGAACTGTCCCCTTATTGAGTTAGTGTTAAGGGTACTAATCAATGAATACCTGTTTATTATAGATAGATAAATACATATATAACATTTATAATCAACGCCCAGACTGGAAAGCAGACGAAGATTGTAGTTCTTAACTCTACCTCCACGGGGAATCGAACCCGGCACCTTACGATTAGTCTTTATGTGGCCACGGAGGTTATATATACGGCAGCTAGTAAGAATTCTTTGTACATCCCAAACTAATACAGCATACTTCAATCAATCAATCAGCATATATCAGTCCACTGCTGGACGTAAGCCTCCCCAAGGTTACGCCACAAAACACGATCACTCGCGGCCCTCAGCTAACCACTACCAGAGTTTTCAGCTTTCAGATCATCGGTCCATCTAGCAGGGGGGCGTCCCACACTACGTTTACCGAGACGCGGCCGCCATCCGAGAACCACTTTGCTACAACTGTCGTCGTTTCTACGACAGTCGTGGCCGGCCCACTGCCACTTCAGCTTGCAACATCGATAGATAATTAAAAATAGAGTAATAATAATATTGTGACACTATAACTCCAATTGAACTAGCTTTCCTAAGTACATTTAAGACGTGGGTTAAGGGTACTAATCAACGTATATAGATAGATAAATACATTTATAGCATACATAATCAACGACCAGACTGGAAAGCAGAAGAAAAGCTTAGTTCCCTACTCTGCCTCCACCGAAACTCTTTGGGACATCACTATTAGCGTTCAAGTGGCTAACCGATCGTGCCATGGAGGTCGTCGAAATATATACGTCGTATACTTACCAACTGAAATATATTGGGCCTGGCCTGGTTGCCAATGAACAGAAGGTCTTTAAACCCTTTGTTGGTGACCAGCGCCATGGTTTCTCCCTTTCTCTCCAAGAGGGCATTAGTTGCTACGGTAGTGCCCATACGGATCCATTCTATGAGAGAAGAGTTGACTTTGCCGTTTTCATCAAGTGCGTTGCCTGTTTCCTGGAATAGATTTAAGAACTCTAACTATTAGGGGGTAAGTAATGCGTTTTAGCACGTAGTTCAATATCAATTCAGTAATGGTGAAGTCTAATATCACCATTAATGACAGAAAGTGACACTTTTGTTTTTCCGCGTAAAACTTCACACTGTTACAGAAATGATATTGAACAGGGGCCTTAGTCCACTAATTAACTATGGCGGCGAAACAACTGCATTGCTACTGCATTGCTACTAACTACTACATCAATGCTGTAAAAGACGTAGTCAGCTAAAATTTCGTTCTATCACAGATGTACCTCGATAGTGACTCAATAGCGCGTTAGTAGCGCGTCAGAAGTGCTTCAGTGGCAACTCAATAGCGCACTCGCTTACGATTAAACATAAACAAAGTTGTCAAAACAATAGTACAATACCAAAATAACGCGATTTAACTGATATTGAGGCACGATTGATTAGTCGATTAGCTTTTGTGTACTTCAAACGGAGCTCGATAGCGCTTCAGTGGCGTTAAGTTGTTAGTGGAGTACCATAAGTGTCAAATTACTGGTACTAAGAAGTGCTATTATATCACTACTGAACTAATATTGTGCCTAAAATACATTAGTAGACTAAGGTCCCTGATATTTTTCAAAAAGCATTAGTGGTATTGGGCCCCTGACTTTAATTCGGCGTAGCTAAGTCGTTGGGGGCTTGACTCTGTGTCAGTGAGTATAGGGTTCAATCCTCGAAGGATGTTCCAATGGAAATAAAGTTGTATGTTTATCTACGTACATTTTTGCAATAAACACGTTTAATAAATGCACCAAGTACTGAATAATGTGTGAGAGAAAACATCGTGACGAAACCTACTTGTTCCCAGAACAGGTTAGTCAGTGCTTGTAAATAGCGACACGGCTTACAATCTGTCATTTTGATGACTGACTATCTAGTCAAAATGTGGGTACGAGGTGGGCCTGGAATTACTATTGTGATTGCAGAAATGTACACCTGAACCCCTGACTACCCCGCTAGTGTTTTGTATCTATGAACCCTAAATGTTGTAAAAAGCTAAGGTTAGGTGCTTATATCGCTTTCGAGGACAGACCCTGCAATACTTTCTCGGGTCTTTTTAACAAAACCATTGATGAATAAGAGACGATTTACGCAATTGCTTATTAATAATGACAGAATTAATTATGACAGTTTAAGTTCCATATCCCAGTATAAAGCTGACTATTGCCTATTACCAAAACAGTCATTTTCCGCACAATATCTTCCCTCTTACTTACCTCTTGTAGAATTCTCTTGATGCCTTCCCGAGGAGCATCATCATAGTTCTGGGGATCCACCGAAAGCAGCTTCATGACTCTGACCTTCCCATTGGGACAGCGGGCGTAAACATCAGTGAAGGTACCCCCTCTATCGATCGCAAACTGAAACCCTTTGGGCGTACTTGACTCTGGCATATTTATCTCTGTAATATATTTTTTTGTTTTACAAATTCAACGATTTTTTAAAATTCGACGTGGCTCAGTTGTTTGGGGCTTGACTCTGTATCAGTGGGTACAGGGTTCAAATCCCTCTTGAGCATGTACCAATGGAAATGAAGTTTATTGAGTTTCTATGTACATGTTCGTAATTAAATACATGTATGAAATGCATCGAATATTACGTTGAGGTAAAACATCGTGAGGAAACCTACCTGTTTCCCGAACAGGTAAAAAGCCAATGCTTGTAAATGGCGACATGGTTTACACTGAGTACTGACTATCTGGTCAACACGGGGCTCCGAGGTAGATGATGAAAAATATTAAAGACAGTCCAATGCCCAACAGTTTCAATTGATCCTTAGTCCCTTAAACGCCTTTAAAAGCGGAAAAAAAGCATCTAGTCAGAATTTTGTGCATGTTTTTGTAGTGAATGTCAGGACCGCCAATGTAGTGTTCCAGATCTTGATGAAACATATTCTGAAAAATGGTACCTAAACTGTACTAAATAGTACCTATGCAAAGATAAATAGTACTTAAGACCTATGAATGTTAAACAAAAAAGCTCATACAGCGGCCATTCTGATGTCAGGATGGCCGGTGTATTGTTATATCTTGTTAATGGACACAACTATCGCCATGAAACCTTTGTCAATTAATTGTACCTAAATAGTACCTCATGAAACGAGCATAGCACAATAAAAACAACATCGATGTGTCCCGACTAATAAATTTTAGTTGATTAATACATGTGTGGTGTGGGCCTAGAATAGTACCACCCCCTCTCTTCCCGTGAGTGTTGTCAAGGCGATTATACCAGACAATGGGCAGCAGTGTCGTTTTGTGAAACTATATTTTTTTATGGATGTCTATTTTCATGCCCTTCAAATGTATTATTTAACGTTAAATGTATCAATTTAATTAAATAAATAAATAAACTTAAGAAAAAGTTTGGTTTTTTTTTTTTGTTGGGACACGTCGATAATATTTTTATAATGCAATGCTCGTTTCATGAGGTATTATTTAGGTACAATTAATTGACAAAGGTTTCATGGCGATAGTTGTGTCCATTAACAAGATATAACAATACACCGGCCATCCTGACATCAGAATGGCCGCTGTGTGAGATTTTTTGTTTAACATTCATAGGTCTTAAGTACTATTTATCTTTGCATAGGTACTATTTAGTACAGTTTAGGTACCATTTTTCAGAATATGTTTCATCAAGATCTGGAACACTACATTGGCGGTCCTGACGTTCACGTTTTTGTATACCCCACACAGGAAAACGGGCGTGATGTGGACATGTGTATTAGTTCATATAAGGCCGGAAACTTCCAACTAAATGAGGTCAAATTTTATCAGTACTATTCATATACCTATGTATGTACATATAACATAATTAAATATATTTGTAGAATTAAGTCATGGAGTAATTAATAAGAGGAGTGGGCCTTCCGCAATATTTGTATGGAAACTAGCGTGGCATTACGCGGGGTGAAACGAGGTACGCGAGATGGAAGGGAGATATTACAACCAATTAAAACACGGCATACCTATGTATAATTTTTAGACTCCGCACCAATAATTATAAATATATTTGGTCCGTGAATTAAGTACATAATTTATTCGCTAACGGTGAGGGAAAAGCTCGTGAGATACCCTGCCTATTGCTCGGGATATGATAACCAGAGCCTGTATACGGCGACAGGGTTCAGTACCTATCACATTGTTATGAATGAATGAATGAATGATGATTGCGAATGACGTGTTTGTAGGAACTGAATGTTTGAGTATGATAATAAAATTTATTATCGTTCGTTATATGTGATAATGAGAGTACATAATTGACTATTGTGCTACTGTTCTTTTGTATGATAAAAGCATACTTGCATTTATATTATTTACATAACATACACAATATACATAGTATAACTAATCCATATCAAATAGGAGACATTCTTCTCAAGGCGGGTGTACGTAGTATGAAGAACAGAAGAGCATGTATGAGAAGTTTAGTAAAGCAAAAGATTTGAAAGGATCGTTCCAGGTGGCAATCGATAGTCTCTGCGTATCACGTTGGGAACATAGAGGCGTGAATATATGTATGTATACATAGTAAATCCCATACGGGGTAGTCAGAAATTCTCACTCTGTGGGTACGTATGACATTTTTATGGATATACCTACGTCACTTTCATTTTATGGTCTCTTACATGATGGAAAAAACCTTATCAATATAATAGTCGTCAGTTTTGATATAGGATATTAGAGATACGTTGCTAGCCTATCACTCAGAAGATCCCTAGTCTCTTAGTCGCCTTCTACGACATGCTAGGATGAAAGGTAGCTAGTAAGCATGTTATTTACGTCCAAGCTAGAACGGACATTGTAATTCATAGTTGGATAATAGCTATAATTTCGTAATAAGGAATTTTTAATGTATAAGGTACATTAAAACGATGAAATCTTCTTCACAGTGAGTTTGTTAGACGTGACTACGGCGCACATCATATATCCTGATTGCCGAATGGGGTAACGATCTCGAAACTCAGCTGTATGATGATATATAATGAAGGTGATTTATAACACAGTTCATTTATCTAACAAACCAAGTAATATACTACTAACTAACAGAACATAATCACAGTTATGAAACTCATAATACATAATATATCACATACCTATAACAAAATAGGTAGATATAAGAAGTGACCATAGAATATTCATAAAATGTGATAACAGGGAACGGGGTAACCACGGGGGCGGCTATGTGAGATGATAAAGAGTCATTTTTACTTATACATGAACAAAAACAACGAAAATTTACTGATGCTTTCATGATTCTTTCGTAAAAAATGACATTTCACACCTACGGATGTTAAGATAAAACAAGACTTACCTTAAACGTGTCTCGTCTCCAAATGAATGCAAATATGATGTTTGTGAACCGATAAGATACGTTTCTTGGCAAATAGACGAAAGTTGTAGGTATTCACTTCGAAACTGATCACATAAATTCACTAATTATTACGTAGTTGGAGGTTAGAAAACAAAATAAACAAAAATAAGGTTTAATACAATTAAATTTATTATAACAAGGCTTAAAGATAAGATCTATAACATTAGTACGGTGACCTAAAACACTTTAAATGGAAAATTGCGTCGGTAGTCACTTTTATTAGTAAATAAGTTGTAAATGGTCGTTCAAGGCTAATTTTATCCTCCACAACCGCAGCCACCTGAAGGCGGAGGGGCAGGTCCCGACCCAGAAGGCCCAAATCCATGGTACTTCCTGCTTGGCGGTGGTGGTGGACCTCCCCCAGGAGCTCTGTAGTCTGTCACGTATTTCTCTCCATATCTGCTATGGCTAGGATCGTATAAAGTCCGGATTAATAGCTGGAAAAAAGTGATGAAACCCCAAAACCATCTTATGAAGAATGGTGGGCTTTGAGCTACTTTCCCGTCTTTTGTGATGTAGACCATGGTTGTAAATTGAATGAAAAACTTTATCCAATAATTAAAATTGAAATTCTGGAATGCTGTTATCAAATTTAACTAGTATTATGTGTTCGTAGTCGTATGTAAACAAAAACAATCTGCCATTTTTAATTTAACTTCTGAGATAATTCATTGACTGACGTGTCGTTCATTTCATTCATTCCTTCAACCTTCAATCGCTTTGTAGAGATCCCGCCATATAAATTGGCAGTTGGGGCCGTCGCCACAGTCGCGTAATTCAGTGTTACCAGTAAACACGCCAAAACTATCTAGGTGGAGAATATATTATGCAACCCATACACGGTAATTAAAAAACATATTATATAGGATTAACATTTTACAAACCAATAAAATAAATTATTCTTTAAGTTAAAGAAAATTTATTTATTAATTTATTATGCTAATATAAACGATGGTTGCGATATGATAATATCTCCTTGGCGCATACATGTAAGGCTTGTGATGTCATATAAAATGGGATATTCCATTTACTTCTACTCCTTTAGTCGACTCCTACGACATGCCGGGAAAAAAGGCATCTAGTTACCATTTTTTTTATAATGCTGTCAATAATTATATTATACTTTTTTAAAATAAATGAAACTAGTCGTATAAAAGTTCATTTTAATTGTTTTAAAACTATTTGTGCAAATAAGAGCTAAACTATATTTCCTTCATTATCAATAAATTAAACAGCTATTGAAATACTACTAGTGTATGTTAGGCATAATTTTTATAACCTATCATTGTAAATGTTTATTTATGTTGTAGATCGGCAAGGAATTGTATTGCCGTATCTTTGAATTTCATGTTTTTTGTGAATTACACTTCTAAAAGGTTTGTTACACTTGGTGAATATCTAAGAAGAATGGGCAGGAAAAACAGGAACGTTAATAAATTCGCCCAGCGCAAAAGAGACCGTCGTGAACAGGTAAACATAACCTATAATAATACATACATCTAAATTAATTTGTGTATTATAAATTCAATTTACTTCTATAATCATTTATCCTTGTCATGATAAATTAAAGATTCACCAATTACTGTTTTAGCAACGTTTTGAATAAGATATAAAGACCAATAATCCAAAAAATACTCAAGTTTCAGATATCATAATGATGTTATTTTATGTACATTTCAGGAGAAGAATCCCCAACCAAAGCCTACAGAAGACACTAGGAAACATTATGAGGATATTGTTAAGGAAAACAAGGCGTTTGAGGATTACTACAAGGTATGGTGTTCATGTATACATCATGCTTACGTCTGCTTAGTTATCGCTTAAAACTTTACAGCAAATTTATACACTTATCTATAGAAGAATACCTTTATTTAGTACTTACAATAATACTATAAACATATACAATTACAATACTCATATATTTCATGCAAGAACTAAGAACTCAGACAAGCATAAATATTAGTTCTTTCACGATTTGTGCTAGTTTGTCATGAAATATGTGGAATTACTTGTAATATTCATTTTTACACTTTTTACACACCCTGTGCACACATCTGAAATGAAATTAATTTCTTTATAAATAAATAAATTTAGAGAAAAAAACTGTTTAAAAATTTTGTCATATAAAAACAGACTAAACTAGATATTATCCATATTTAAAATTTTCCTACTAACACACATTTATATATATTTATATATATTAATTCATTCTAGGCCCAAAACATAGTATCGGAAGAGGAATGGCCTATCTTCCTACAATCCCTACGAGAGAACTTACCAACGGCCTTCCGCATCACAGGCTCAAAGGGCGAAGCGGACGCCTTGCTAAAGATTGTGAAGAGCAACTACTTCAATGAGATACTCAATATGAAGTTCAAAGCGGAAGGGAAGGATGAGGAAGAGTGTATTACGCCTGTCAATTTGCCATGGTAGGTGTATTAGAAGATTAGGGACACTATAGCACTTACGGCGATCGATAGAGGCTTGAATATATTTATGGAAAGTCCTATCCATCGTGAGGAAACCTACCTGTTCCCCGAATAGGTAATAGTCAGTGCTTGTAAATGGCGACATGGCTTACCACCTGTCACATTGAGTACTAACTATCTGGTTAACTCGTGGATTTGAGGTGGCTACAGAAGTACTACCTTTGTAATTGCGGAAATGGTAACGTAAACCTCTGACTACCCCGCGAGGGTTAGGGAAAATAATGTTAAAGGGTTAATGAAGATTTAGACAAACTAACTACCAATCCTCCGTGGCAGGATTGGTTAGACACCTGAACGCTAATCGTATTTCCGGTGGAGGCACTACACTTTTCTTCTGCTTTCCTGTCTGGTCGTTGATTATATATGTATTTATCTATAGATAATATGTATACATTTATTAAATATGACGTTGACTAGTACCATTACCCTTAACACAAGTCTTAAATGTAATTACCAATGGGTTAGAGATCCCGCCATATAAATTGGCAGTTGGGGGCGTCGCCACAGTCGCGTAATTCAGTGTTACCAGTAAACACGCCAAAACTAGCACTCACTGTGCCATACGGCTCGATACATTATAGGTTTCATTTGTAACGGTCTTTGGTTGCAGAGCTATAAACTCAAATAAAACAAATTAATATATCAAAGTCAAAATATGTTTATTTAAAATAGGCCCTATCACAAGCTCTCTTTGAATGTTATCTTATGATGTTGAATGTGAATGTTATAAGTATAAATTAAAAAAACTATTTCAAACATTGCACTGAGCATTGTCTTTACATATTTTTTACCGAGGTTAGATCAGCGGAGACCCTAGCTTGGAGAAGAACTAACAAGAAACTCCGGAAATCAATTTATTATAATCACCCTTAACAAACATAAAAATTACAAAGAGTGGGCAAAAAACACAACGCTGGTAATACTAAATTTACCTTTCATACAAAATAACACGCAATGGCGGAAACGTCAAATTTAGTTCCAAGTTTGGCTACTGCCAATTTATGTGGCGGGATCTCTAGTGAATTGTGTTTAGAGTACCCGCCACATAAGGTGGCAATTGGAGGCGTCGCCACAGTCGCGTAATCCAGTGTTGCCAGTAAACACGCCAAAACTAGCACTCACTGTGCCATACGGCTCGATACATTATATTGAGGTTTCATTTGTAACGATCTTTGGTTGCAGAGCTATAAACTCAAATAAAACAAATTAATATACCAAAGTCAAAAGTCAAAATATTTTTATTCAAAATAGGCCCTATCATAAGCTCTCTTTGAAAGTTATTTTATGATCTAAGTACAAATTTAAAAAACTATATATTGACAAAAGGAATATATATGAGTGAAGTGGAAGGGCGGTTACGTAGGGGCCGGCCTAATAAGACATATATGTAACAGTCAGATAGACGCTATATTGAAAAAAGGTGACGTTAGGAGTACCTATAACCGCCGAGAGTGTATTAGAGAATGTATGAATGTCAATGAAGCGAAAGTGGTCTGTCAGGATCGGGACAAATGGGGATCCGTGATCTCTGCCTACCCCTCTACAGGGAATCAGGCGTGATGTGTATGTATGTATGTAAAAAAACTATTTCAAACATGGCACTGAGCATTGTCTTTACATATTTTTACCGAGGTTAGTTCACCAACCATTTCGGCTGCTCAAGATGCCACGTCATGAAGACCACGACCGCTCTGATAAGAGCGTAACGATTGAGAAGAAGAAGTTCAGCGGAGACCCTTGGAGAAGAACTAACAAGAAACTCCAGAAATCAATTTATTATAATCACCCTTAACAAACATAAAAATTACAAAGAGTGGGCAAAAAACACAACGCTGGTAATACTAAATTTACCTTTCATACAAAATAACACGCAATGGCGGAAACGTCAAATTTAGTTCCAAGTTTGGCTACTGCCACCTTATGTGGCAGGTACTCTAGTTCAATTGGTGTAATAATGTCAAATATTATTATATCACTACATAGTATAAAACAAAGTCGCTTTCTCTGTCCCTATGTCCCTTTGTATGCTTAAATCTTCGAAACTACGCAACGAATATTGATGCGGTTTTTTTAATAGATAGAGTGATTCAAGAGGAAGGTTTATATGTATAATAACATCCATTATTGGAGTAGGCTATATATTTTACACCCGTGTGAAGCCGGAGCGGGTCGCTAGTATATATATATTAATAATATTATCCTGCTTCCCAGGTACCCAGGCAACCTAGCGTGGCAACTGCGCTTGTCCCGGACAGACATCCGGCGCAGTGAAGCCCTGTACAAGCTGCACAACTTCCTGGTGGCGGAGACGGCTGCTGGTGGGGTGTCCCGGCAGGAGGCGGTCTCTATGATACCACCTGTGGTGTTGGATGTTCAACCGCACCATAAGGTAGGAACTGTGAGGTCTATTGGTCTGTTACAACCAATGGGTTAAAAGAATACACTTACATAGATAAGTGGAAGGGCGGTTATGTAGGTGCCGGCCTAATAAGACATATAACAGTCAGATAGACGCTATATTGAAAAAAAGTGACGTTAGGTGTACCTATAACCGCCGAGAGTGTATGAGAAGATGTATGAATGTCAATGAAGCGAAAGTGGTCTGTCAGGATCGGGACAAATGGGGATCGGTGATCTCTGCCTACCCCTCTACAATCTATTTATTATTTATTAGTCAATTTTTCACAATATCTTTACAGGGCAGAACCCTAATGCGACAAAGGAAATCGTTAGTTGAGCAAATTGCATTTGTAAATCTAAATAGCTAAAAATAGCTAAAATACAATTACATTAATAAATAAACAGGTCAAATTAATAGAAAAAAAACATGTCAAATTAATAGAAAAAAACATGTCAAATTAATAGAAAAAAAAACATGTCAAATTAATAGAAAAAAAACATGTCAATGATGTCAGTAGTCAGCCACACGCGGGCCATAACAAAAGTACAGACTAGCTATACGGTCAAACTGCGGTCTCGAGCAGGCGAATATGTCTAACTGGCTATCCAACTCATTCAGGAGGCGGATTCCCATCGTGAGCGGAGCGCATCTACCTAGGTTTGTCCGACAAGGGGGTGCGAACAAACACTGACCCTTACGCTTCCTTATTCTTGTATTAGGTATTACGAGGAAAAGTTTGTTCAATATGAAAATGTTGCTAGTTATACCTCTAAGCACCTCTAATACGTACCTTGCCAGAGCACATTTTCTCCTTATTTTGAGCTGAGAGTAACCTACCATTCCAATCACAAAAAGAGATGGATAAACGTGTGGATAGCCAGGGTATATGCCATACATTTTCGAATAAAGAAAACGCGTGAATTTATTTTGCATGCGCTCAAGCATGAGACAGTATTTAGTCTCATACGGGCACCAAACCATTGCGCCCGTTTCAAGTATGCTTCGCACCAATGAATTGTACAAAACTCGTACAGTTTGTAAGCTCTGAAAGCCAGCACAAGTGCGCAGAATGAAGCCTAGGCTCCGGAAAGCTTGCTTGCAGATGTCGACGATGTGCTCTCGAAAGGAGAAGTGAGAAGTGACACGTACGCCAAGATCCCGCACCTCGTTCACGCGCGTTAGTGGTTCGCCGCAAAGACGGTACGGGTGCAGCAGCGGCGCGCGCGCCCGCCCTACGCTCATCAACTCGCATTTAGACGCATTGAACTCTAGACGGTTAAGAACACTCCACTCCGCGACCTTATTTATGTCTGACTGCAACCGTTCACAGTCCTCGCGAGAATTGATGGACAGTAGAAGTTTCAAATCGTCGGCGAAGAGCAAGCAGACTGCGTTCTTTACGACGCTGGGAAGGTCGTTGATCATAACTGTGAACCCTAAAGGGCCTAGGGTACTTCCCTGATTGACCCCAGATCTAGTAAAATAAGGCCTTGACAAGGCACCGTTATAGTCCACAAACTGCTTCCTGTCTTTAAAATAACTGGCAAAAAATTTCAACAGTTGAGGGGAACAGCCTATACCCGCTAGCTTTTCCAAAAGAATATCGTTGCATACTCGGTCGAATGCCTTTTTGCAGTCGAAGTAAGCAATGTCCACCTGACCACCCGCATCAATACACGGTGACACATACGAGCTGAAACACATAAGGTTAGAAGAAGTACTCCGTGAAGGCCGGAAACCATGCTGAGCATCGCTAAGATAAGGAGACATACTGCAAAGCATGTGACTCTTAAGTGCACCCTCAAACACTTTCGCGAAGGCTGAAAGGATAGCTATAGGCCGATAGTTTATCAAGCTTGACTTGTCATTTCCCTTGGGTATTGGAATAACCCGCGTGGTCTTCCATCGGGAGGGGAAACAACCAGAGCGCAAGCAAAGGTTGTAAATGTGCCGAAGAGGTGCAACAAGTACATCGCGACAATCTTTCACTATGTAGGTAGGTATACCGTCTGGGCCATAAGATTGTTTGCTTGGTAGCCTCCGTAGGGCTGCTGCAACGTCATCTACACTTAGCTCGGGCAAGTGCACTCGCGCAGCGCCGCCGCTGCGATCTGCGCCCGCCGCACGCATCGCCTCATCCACGTCCAACCTTGGCTCTTCCTGTCTGTAGACAGAGTGAAAAAACTTGGCAAATTCTGTCGCGATCGCGTCATCCGACAACTCTACCCCGTCAACTACAATCTTCGGATTCTTAGAGGCTCCGCGCTTTGTTTTTATATAATTCCAAAAAGATTTAGGATCTTTTTGAAAATTCGTTTGCAAAACATGTATGTTGTTTTGGCGGGCTCTTTGGATATCAATCTTTAATTTTGCACGCGCTTTAGAATAGAGCTTGTAGGTATATGACGACTTCGTACTTTTGTACGCTTTATGAAGTCCCGCTTTGCGCCGAATGTCACCTATAATCTGAGCCGTGAACCAGACAGGATATTCGTATGCTTGGACCTTAGTAGTTCTTTTTTTGTAAGGCGTACTATTCGTAATTATATTGTTAGTAATGTCATAAAATAAATCTAATGCACAATTAGCGTCCGTTATTTTAAACAAGTCTGTCCAATCAATGGCTGCTAGCTCAGCATACAAACAGTCAAATCGACACTTGCGGAAATTCCAACAGGGGAGAATACTGTCGCGGTCATCATCGATACCAGAGCCATCACGGGTCGCGGCCGTCGCAGGCAACGATGCATCATCCACACCATCGTAATGGCACGCGGGTGGACGCGGGCGGCGCACGCTCACCTCGAGGGGGGGGTGGTGCCTATCTTCGCGCGATATTAACGATTCTGTTTTCCGCACCGATACCCGACCAGACAGCGATGAAAGGACGAGATCTAATTGTCTGTTGTTTACATTAGTGATATTATTCACCTGCTCGAAACCGCAGTATGCCTGAAAGTATTCAAAATAATTATTTACGTCAGTGCTCGCAGAGTGCAGATTAAAGTCACCTACTACAAGAATTTTGGAATATTTTGAACAAAGGCTTTCAATACAGGGCATCAGGCGTGATGTGTATGTATGTATGTTACATATATACAACATACACACCACACCAATTTCCCTGAAAATTGGTAGGCAGAGATCACGGATCCCAATCTCTCCCGATCCTGACAAACCACTTTCGTTTCATTGACACTCACACCTCCTCATACACACTTTGCGGTTATAGCGTTACCCTTTTTCAATATGGCTTCTATGTGACTGTCTTCTTGGGTATCTTATTGGGCCGGTCCTTACATAACCGCTCTTCCACTTCACCCACATATATTCCTTGTATCAATCTACTATCATTCATCCGCATAAGATGTCCAAACCATTGAAGCATGCTCTTTTCAATCTTAGGGTGAGGTCATAGAGAGGTAGGTTTTACGGTACTGAATCGGTATTGTAACCGGTACTGTATGAATCGGTACACGTTGCACTACATATAGGAACAACCTGTTTCTATATGTGTGAGCGCATAATAATAATAATACTCTTTATTCATAAAAACACATTGACATACACAGACAGGAAATTAAAAAAAGATATACAAGTACGTTATTAAATCCTACATGTGCATGTCATTGCCCAGTGAAATGGTCCCAGCTCAGCATATATACAATGATTGAAGTACAATCACTGCGCTAAGATAACATTGCATTATCTACCTGCACGTATCGGTACTGACCCGCACCGGTTTTTCGCACCGGGAACCTGCTACTTTAAGTCCTCATCCTAAGTCACTTGTCTCAAAGCGCAACCTTCCCTTATCACACTATTTTTAATTCTATCATTCAATGTCACCCCTAACATGCTTCTGCAATGATATATTTTTTTAGGTATTAGACATGTGTGCAGCTCCCGGCTCGAAGACAGCTCAGCTTCTGGAGTTCATTCATGCTGATGAAGATAAAACGCCTACTGGTAAGCATACATACACATATCTTTTACAATAAAACGAGACTTAGGACGACCTCCGTGGCGCGATCGGTTAGCCGCCGAAACGCTAATCGTGAGGTCCCGGGTTCGATTCCCGGTGGAGGCAGAGTTAAGAACTACGCTTTACTACTGTTTTCCAGTCTGGTCGTTGATTATATATGCTATATATGTATTTATCTATGCATAATAAGTATATATTTCTTAAATATACGTTGACTAGTACCCTTAACACAAGTCTTAAATGAACTTACCAAGGGGCTAGTTCAATTGGTGTAATAATGTCCAAATATTATTATTATTATAACGTTCATTCACGGGGATCGACATAATACTGGATTTTTTACAGCAACAGATCGAGAGAGTCAATTCCTTCTTGGTACCAGAGATGGTGTCTCTGACTTAAAGTGTGTATTTATTTCTTATTTTTGGAGAGATTCGCTATTTTTATTAAATTTACAAGAAAACGGAACTTATCGCGTAAATTTTATATACAAAGTATTGGCTTTGTTACCAAGTCCGTGGCCATTGCAACATGACCGAAATGTCGGGTAACAAAGGTAAAAAAACTTTGTTTACAAAATATACGCGATAAGTCCCGTTTTATTGAAAATGAATAGAAAACGCGAGTCTCAAAAAAACGATGCACATACTTTTGTAACATATTCCATTCGTTTCATCGCTTTCTGTACATAATAGATATCTATGTCCCGTCCGAGTCTGGAACGTTAAAATAATGCTAACTAGCTGCCGTTCTTCCCGTCATGTCGTAGCGACTAAGGGACTAATGGGTCAATGAAATCTATTGGCCAATGGGCTAGCAACCTGTCACCAATGTTCCATATGACAACACAACACTAATATTTATGCCAACATGTGATCTAGGAGATCTTTTAATGTCCTAAAGATTCTGTCCACACAAAAAGGGATTGAAGAACGTGAATGTATATAATTAATAACTAGCGGGACTTATCGCGTATGTTTTTATATAATAAACTGCAACGTAGCCGAAACGTCGGGTTAATAAAGGTAACTTTATTATATAAAAACATACGCGATAACTACCGTTAGTTATTAATTATGAGTATAAATCGTGAATGTATATGTATTATATTTTCACTGCATCAAGTGCCTACTCCTTATATGTACCAGTATTGTTGTTATATCAAAGTGTATATAAATAGTGTTATGTTAAAATGTGTATGTATAGCAGTGAATAAATGTTTTTCTTTCTTTTTCTTTATATGTTTTCAGGTTTCGTAGTAGCAAATGACGTGGACAATAGTCGGTGCTACATGTTGGTGCATCAGGCGAAGAGGCTGAATTCACCCAATGTGGTGATTATCAACCATGATGCAGCTCTCATGCCTAACTTCCATGTAGCCAATCCTCAGGTATGTAGACTGATACAAGACAAACGCGTTCACGACCATTAACCCTTGCGGGGTCAGAGGTTCAGGTGTCCATCTCCGCAATTGTGAAGGTAGTAATTCTATGGACACCTCGAACCCACGTGTTGGCCAGATAGTCAGTACTCAATGTGACAGGTGGTAAGCCATGTCACCATTTACAAGCACTGCTTGTTGCCTATTCGGGGAACAGGTAGGTTTCCTCACGATGGATAGTGCTTGTCCATACATATATTCACGGACTTGTCCATACATTCAGGCCTCTATTGATCGCCACGTGGAACAAATAACAAATGTCATGCTACACTCACACCCTTCTCATACATGCTCTTCTGTTCTTCACTACGTACACCCTTGAGAAGAATGTCTCCAATTTGATCTATATATGTTCTACGCGTCCTACCCCGTCCAAATCTACCTTCCACTTTGGCTCTATAGATTCCTTTCGTAACCCTCCTTTCATCCATCCGCTCCATGTGCCCAAACCATCTTAACATACCTTTCTCTATTTTCGTCACTACATCGTCTTTCATGCCAAAACGACGTAAATGTATCGAGAATAATAATATTTAGACATTACACCAATTGAACTAGCCCCTTGGGAAGTTCATTTAAGACTTGCGTTAAAGGTACTAGTCAACGTATATTTAAGAAATATATACATATTATACATAGATAAATACATATATAGCATATATAACCAACGACCACACTGGAAAGCAGAAGAAAAGCGTAGTTGTTAACTCTGCCTCCACAGGGAATCGGGACCTTACGATTAGCGTTCAGGCGTCTAACCGATCGCGCCAATTAAGTCATTTCTCTTGTCTCTATACATCATTATATGTTCCAGAACCCTAACACGTCGATTGACCTGAAGTTTGACCGTGTTTTGTGCGACGTGCCGTGTTCGGGCGACGCGACTCTAAGGAAAAACGCCGACATATGGATGAAGTGGTCTACGGGCAACGGGAATAACCTGCACGGGTAATGATATGCACATAACATATACGTCACGTCCTTCAATCCTTTTGGGGTGGACAGAACCTTGGAGTTGTGAAAACATCTCCTTGGTTGTTAGGAACATTAGTGCCAGGTGGCTAGCGCATAGTCCGATAGATTCTATTTACCCCTAGTCCCTTAGTTGCCTCCTACGACATGCCAAATACATCAAAACTGATAATTTGTGTAGGTGTACATAGCGTGAAGAACAGAAGAGAATGTATAAGAGGGTTAATGGGTGTGAGTGAAGCAAGAGAGTTGTCAGAATCGTTCCAGATGGCGATCGATAGTCTCTACCTATCCCGTTGGGGATAAACAAGCGTGATTATATGTATGTATGTCCTGGGAGTATTTAGTTACATTGTAATGGAACTGGCATTTCTGTTTTTATATGTCTATATAGCTCGATTGTTAAACGATTCGTCCATATCGCATAGTGGACGAACAAAGCCAGAAATTGCATTATATTTTTGAGAGACGCCCGATTTTTATTCATTGTACAAGAAAACGGGACTTATCGCGTATATTTTAAAAACAAAGCATTACTTTTGTTACCTGACGTAGTCACGGACTAAGGCCTTTGCAACATGGCCGAAACGTCGGGTAACAAATGTAATACTTTGTTTATGATATAAAAAAATACAAAACAAACGCATTCACGACCATTAACCCTTGCGGGGTAGTCAGAGGTTCGGGTGTCCATCTCCACTATTGCGAAGGTAGTAATTCTATGGCCACCTCGAAACCACGTGTTGACCAGTCAGTACTCAATGTGACAGGTGGTAAGCCATGTCGCCATTTACAAGCACTAACTATACACCTGTATATACCTGTTTGGGGAACAGGTAGGTTACCTCACGATGTTTTCCCTCACCGTATAATTCGATACATAATAATAATATATTTTATTACGATGTTTATGTATTTTTATATTTCAGTATCCAATATCGTATATTAAAGCGCGGTTGCGAGTTACTAGCGGGGGATGGCAGACTTGTGTATTCCACATGTTCGTTCAACCCCATCGAGAACGAGGCGGTGGTGCACCGGCTGCTGGCTGAGGCTGGTGGGGCCATGGAACTGGTGGATAGTGGGGACAAGCTCCCTGGTGCTGTGTATAATAAAGGTATGTGAAAGGTATATGAATAGCTATCTGCACGTATGGCTGTTCATAGGGCTGTACTGGTTCCAACATTGACTTATGGTAGTGAAAGTTGGGTATGGCAAAAGAAGCATGAAAGTAGAATCAATGCCGTCGAAATGCGGTCACTGAGAAGCATGTTAGGAGTAACATTGAATGATAGAATTAAAAATAGTGTGATAAGGGAAGGTTGCGGTTTGAAAGTAGATGTAGTGACTAAGATTGAAAAGAGCATGCTTCGATGGTTTGGAGGTTGACAAAAAGGAATATGATTGGGTGAAATGGAAGAGCGGTTACGTAGGGGCCGGCCCAATAAGACATATGACAGTCAGATAGACGCTATATTGAAAAAGGGTGTTGTTAGAAGTTACATATGTATGTGTTATTATTTATAGGTATCTCGCATTGGCGTCCAGCCTCTAAAGACATGGTGTTCTATGACAATTACGACCAGGTTCCCGAAAAGTGGCGGACAGTAGTCCGACCGCAGATGTTTCCGCCTAAACCGGAAGACGCCGACAAATATCATCTGGACCGATGGTAAGTTAAAACATGGAGTAATTAATAAGACGAGTGGGCCTTACACAATATTTGTATGGAAACTAGCGTGGCATTACGCGGGGTGAAACGGGGTACGCGGGATGGAGGGGAGATATTACAACCAATCAAAACACGGCATCGGCCAATCGAATCAGGTATCTTCTTTCTACTACACATTTTTGGACTCCGCACCAATTAAAACACGCCATTTGGACTCCGCATCGCGTAACGGGGACCGCTCCTTACGCCGGGTCCTCTTTATATTTGGTTCGTGGTTTACATACATACATACTCATCAAGCCCGTAGAGGTTTTGGCAGAGATCACGGATCCCCATCTGTCCCGATCCTGACCAATCATTTTCGCTTCATTGACTTTTTTACATCTCCTCATATACACTCGGCGGTTAGGTACTTCTAACGTCACCCTTTTCCAATATGGCGTCTATCTGACTGTCTATGTCTTATTGGGCCGGCCCCCAAGTAACACGTGGATTCGAGGTAGCCATAGAATTACCTGCGTAATTAATAGTTGCGTAGATAGGCATCCGGACCTCTGACCATATTGCAAGGGTTAATGGTCGGAAAATTTTGTTATACTTATGTATGTTTTTATACTACTATTTTCCAGCATAAGAATACTACCCCATCATCAAGATACAGGAGGTTTCTTCGTGGCTGTCCTAAGAAAGGTGGGACCCCTTCCGTGGGAAAAAGAGAGTGAGAAAGTAGAAGAGAAGAACGAGGTGGAGATTGAGAAAGAGCCGCCTAAGAAGAGAAAGAGAATGGGCGGATACAAGGAGGACCCGTTTGTGTTCTTCAAAGGTATGTGAAGCTATCAAGAGATTCGCGATTTATACTCATGATTAATAACTAACGGGACTTATTGCGAAAGTTTTTATATAAAGTAAACGTGAATAATAAAATAAACGTCCGGTTAATAAAGGTAACTTTATTATATAAAAACTTACGCGTTAAGTCCCGTTAGTTATTAATCATGGGTATGTGAAACTGAGGTAATTTCGTATTTAAATAATCTGGTAGTAATAAGATCTAATGGTTAACAATTGATAAAAAAGTGAGTTATAAATATCTGTAAATAAGTATATTATTTCATTTTGTTTCAATGATTCATTAGTTTATATAGTTTATTGAATGTGTTTTTCATTGACGTACATAATATGCGCTAACAGTGAGGAAACATACCTATCCCTCGGGATAAGTAATAGCCAGTGCCTTTATACTGCGATACGGTTTGCCTATCACGTTGGGTGATGTCTATATAGTGAAATGCGGGCTTTGAGTGGCTCATACTTGACATGCCTTCGAAATTTTGGAGATAGGTACTTTAAGTCTTTAACTACCCCGCCATAATAAAAAAGGGAGTGTGTAAACACAAGTCGCGAAGCGTATGTTATGTTTATATAACTTATCTAGAACAAAGAATAATGTTACAAATGCAATAAATTAATTTATTTATGTATAATAACGTAGATTGTCTTATTACTCCTTTTACTATTTTTCTTAAAAATTCGTACTACTTTGTCTCAAATTTCCAATTATGTAATTTATTATTTCGGTTCAGTTTTTTCACTTTATCATTTTATGTTCTCTGTGAGACATTTTTATGGAAATGAGCGCATTAATTTTCCTATGTATCCTTGTTTTTATGTATTTATTTTCTGTGTTCATTTCTGTTTTGTTTCCTTAATAAATAAATAAATATACTATTTTCAGATGAAAATGAAGAAGTTTTTCCCTCAATAAAAGAATTTTATGATCTGCAAAATGGCTTTGACCCCACTTGTCTGTTAACCCGCTGTTACGTGGGTAAGAAGAAGAATATATACCTCGTATCGCCACAGGTTAAGGATTTGGTTGTGAAAAACGAGGGTAGAATCAAAATCATCAATACTGGGGTCAAAACGTTTGTTAGATGCGACAATAAGAACATGGTCTGCCCTTTCAGGTTAGTTTTTGTACAAATATATGTATATGACGATTTCCGTGGCGTGAGGTTAACCACCTGAACGCTAATAGTGAGGTTCGATTGCCGGTGGAGGCCGAGTTAAGAAAATTGCTTTTCTTCTGCTTTCCAGTCTGGTTGGTGACTATGTATATGTGTATTCATCTATCTAAAATAAGTGTATATTTTTTAAATATAAATAGACTAGTACGCTTAAAACAAGTCTTAAGTGTACTTTAACAAAGTCTAGTTTGGTGAAATAGGGGTCTGATGTTGAGTGTACCATTAAACTAAGCATTATTAAGGCCTTTTCGCTTTTTTGGACCACTCGAAATAATAAGTGTCCAACGTGACAGGCGATAAACCATACCAATATAAAATTTAACATAAATATGCAATTGAAAATGCCTGATATCTGCCTACTCTCTCGAGGGATGGGCGTGTAGTGTATATAAACTAATTTCTCGACGATTATCCCATGGAACGTAGACAGAGGATTCTCTCGTCATAGAAGTGAAGTGCATGTATGCGAGGCTTAATTTTTATCACTCATAAAAAAATTATATATATACTAGCGACCCGCTCCGGCTTCGCACTTCTGGCTATTTGATGGATGTAATTATACATATAAACCTTCCTTTTGAATCACTCTATCTATTAAAAAAAACCGCATCAAAATCCGTTGCGTAGTTTCAAAAATTGAAGCATACAAAGGGACATAGGGACAGAGAAAGTGACTATATTCATTTCATACTATGTAGTGATAAGTGAGAAAAGTGTTTTTTAAAAGTGTCTAAAGATCCTCACTCTAACAGTACGAGGAGATATCTTAGTCCAAGATTTCCTTTAGATAGATAGAAATAAATATTGCAGCTTAAAGGCCTTTCTTAATTAGTACCACCAATTAAACCAATTAATTAATATAATACAAGGTTCACAACCCACAGGTTATCCCAAGAAGGCCTGAACAGCATCCTGCAGTACCTAGGTCCCAAACGGCGTCTAGACATCCTGAAGTCAGACCTAATACTGGTCTTGCAGAACGACAACCCGAGTCAGCCACCTCACGTCACTCTGTTCAGCGAACAAACGCAGGAGAAAGTTAAGGATTTCGGTAAGAATATATAATTATATATAAGTTATTTTAATTATTAAGAATATTATATACGGCAATACGGTTTACTACCTATCACGTTGGGTGCTGTCTATCAAGTGAAACGTGGGCTTCGAGTGACCCATACCTAACCTGCCTTCGAAATTTCGGAGATGGGCACTCAAGCCTCTGACTACCCCGCCATAATAAAAAAGGGAGTGTGTATACACAAGTCGTGAAGCGTATGTATGTATGTATGTAACATTTAAGTATGTCCTGTGCTAGTCTGGGACGTAAAAAGAATGTTAACTAGCTGCCGTTATTTTTGGAATGTCGTAGGACACTAGACTAGAAACTAGAAGTAAATAGAATCTATTGGGCGCTGAACTAGCGACCTGTCACCAATGTTCCATTATGACATCGTAACCCCAATATTCATGCTAAAATGACAGGAGATATTATATCTCTATCTGAGGTTCTGTTCACACCGAAAGGGATTAATTGACGTTAGTGAACATGTATGTACTCTATAACATTACGTTTTCATCAATAGTCTGTAATGTGTATTATAATAGTCTTTCATCGTGTCTCTGAGGTTCTACCCACGTCAAAGTGATTTGAGGACGTGAATGTATGAATATATTATATCTAATATTACCAATACTAAAGAAAGAAAGAAAAAAAAGAAAAACATTAATTCACTGCTTATATACATTTTCACATAACACTATTTAAACACACTTTGACACAACAACAATACATACATATAAGGAGTTGACACTTGATGCAGTGAAAAGGTGCTGTCTCAGTATTTTGACTCTATAACATTACGTTAATAGTTATTTTTCAACACTCGCGATTTATACTCATTTTATTAACTATGTGAGACCGGGTCATATCACGATAAATTTATAAAGATATGTCCCGAAAAGACGACGGAAGACTTCCCGCGACCACGGCCTATGCAACTGGGTCGAAACGTCGGGCAAAATAAAGGTAATCTTTATTAATTTATCGTGATACGACCCGGTCTCACATAGTTAATAAAATTACGTTAATAGCCTACAATTTAACGTATTTCCATTGAGTCATTAGCTTAATAGGCTTAATAGTCTTTAACCCCACCAGCGACGGGCAGCTGCGTACTCCACTACCAAGACATAGAGTCCCCCCTATCTCTCACCCTGGTGGGGTGGAGGGGCGTCCACTCGCTGCGAGCTTACACCGCCACCCCAGACACCGTGCACTACTTGAGACTATTGGGCGCTGACTATAGCAAATATGGTGAGTGGTTTAGATTGATAGCTTGCTTTGACAGGATTTCGTATGAAGAGAATGTGAAGGAATGTGTTGGAATTAGAAAATAGATAGAGAAGTATATGTAAATGAAAATATGGAGAAATTAGACCAGTTTTTCGAATATATGTGTCCGTAGGTGCCTTGGATCTAATTTAAGTGATGTAGAATTATTTTATGCGATAGATTGTGATTAAATATACCATATTAAAACTGTCTCTATTACATGCGTACAAAATGTTATACGTTTCATAATAGACGGTATACATTCTGCGCTGATATAAATGATTACGATGCTAGTAGCTTAATTAAACCAGATATGACATAAGTGGTATCTGTTAGGTCACAGGCTAGCAAATATCAAATTGAAAATATTTCATTATAATTAAATCGCAATCACATTATAATTGAATTTGCTTCATGAAAAAAATTCAAATACAAAGACTTTCATGACCATAACCCGTTCGGGATAGTCAGAGACTCGTGTGTTCATCTGCAATAATACGGAGGAGTAAATTCTTAGTTAGCCAGATAGTGCTCAATGTGACAGGTAAACCGTGTCTCTATTTACAATTATTGACCATTACTTATTCCGAGGTTTTCTCGCGATATTTTCCGTCACCGTAGTCTATTATTATATACAACTAGTGACCCGCCCCGGCTTCGCACGGGTATAAAATATATAGCCTACTCCACTATTTAATGGATGTTATTATACATATAAACCTTCCTCTTGAATCACTCTATCTATTAAAAAAAACCGCATCAAAATCCGTTGCGTAGTCTCAAAGATTTAAGCATACAAAGGGACATAGGGACAGAGAAAGCGACTTTGTTTTATACTATGTAGTGATAATTATTTCAGACGTGAATAAATTCAAGAAGGCCTCAGAAGTAGCGGAGGGTGTTCAGGACGCGAAAGAACAAAATGGCGGATCTGAAATTCAAGATGGCGACGCGTCAATGCAAGAAAGCGTCAGTGAAACTAACACGTGATTACGTGTGTTCTTCAAGATTATTATATTGTATTAAGTAAGGTCTAAGGTTTATTGATATTAAATGTCTGACTATTGTATTTGTTATTTTTATTAAATATATTCTTTACCCGCCGAGTATGTGAAGTCCTATATACAATTGATTACATTCTTATATTAAACATAAATATTAGGTTGTGATACCAAATTCAACATTGGTGACAAGATGTTAGCCCATAGCCCAATCTATTCCGTTTAACATTAGTCCCTTAGTCGGCGCCTACGACTTGCCTAGAAGAATGGCATGTAGTTGGCATTCTGTTTACGTCCCAGATCTATTACCTACTCAAGTATTAGACTCATTTCTTTTCGGATAGTCGTATCCTCGATAGCTATTGCTAACCAAATAGATATCATGTTTCAGAGGTTCTGTTTACCTCGAGGGTGATTAATAGTATTCAATGTATTGACTAAGGCGTAAATAATAAGAAATTCAAAGTCAAATCTTTTTATTCAACATAAGTACAAGTACAGTACATTCATTGAAAGTCAAAACATTTGCCTGACACTGGTTGTCTCTTAGCATTGAAATTCTACCGTTGGTTCGGAAGCCCTGGCTCGGAGAAGAACCAACAAGAAACTCCGGCTTTCAGGATTTTTTGCCCAGTACCAGTTACAAAACCAAATTACACAGAAACAATTAAAGAATTGTTTATATAAAATATAGAAAACAATATGTCTCGTGCTAGTCTGTGACGTAAAAAGACTACTAATTAGCTGCCGTTCTTCCCAGCATGTCGTAGAAGGCGACTAAGGGACTAGGGTTAGATGGAATGTATAGGGCGATAGGCTAGCAAACTATCACAATTGCTCTATATAACATCACAACCCCAATATTCATGCTAAAAATGACCTTAGTGACATATTATTATATATCCGAGGTTCAGTCCAATCCGAAAGGGATTAAAGGAGTCTATATATTGAGGTTAAAGGTTTAAATAATAAACACACGTTAGTACAAAGAACATTTTAATTCACGCATATGCTTAATGGACATATTATACTAGTTCATATCTACATATTTATAATAATAACAGCTTTTTGGGGCAAAACACGATATAATAACAACAAAGCTTCAAAGCATAATAACACGCTTGATTCTATCAATTAATTTATTTAAAAAATATTACAAAAAGAAACCTTAAAAAATTGGGGCATTAAGATGTGTGCATGTTTTAAAGTATACTCGTAGATATCAAATAATAAACGATCTTTTACAATTATTATACTATTCGCTAACATAACCTAAAGACTTGTGTTGCCATATAATCATTAAATGCCGACAATGCGGAGATATGACTCCGTGATTCTATATACTCCAAACGGGAATTTACAACGTGAGTGTATGACAAAATTAATAGATTAACTATTACTTTTAACTTCTAATTGTACGCGGCTTTACATTTTACACTCTAAATTGGACATATTATAATATATTTTGTATATAATTCAAGATTAAAAAGACATAATTAATGAAATAGAAAAGTAAATAACAATTCAGTTAATTAATTTAAACAAAACAGCATTTTAGACAAATCAGTTAATTAACAATCATAAAATAACTTATCTGTATATTTAAACCTACAAATTCACAATTTCAAACTTATATCCAAATTGAGACACAACAATAAGCTTTATAAAACCATAATCTTAATTACATGATTATAATTCAAACTATTTTTTGTTGTATAAATTGTGTATATTTATCAAAAATCAGTCTTAGTCAAATAGATTACTTATTGCATGAAATTATCAAGTTATTCCCTGCTATACAAAAATATTCTAAAATTAAAGCCCATTTTAATAATAATTAAAATGGGCTTTAATTTTAATAATAATAGGTTATGGATAAAATATTTTGTGTCTAAGGTTCTGTCCACCCAGAAAGTGATAAAAAACGTGAGTACACGTATCGTTTAGAACAGGGCTGTCCCAACCACTGCCCGCGGGCCGCATGCGGTTTAGATTACTGCGGCCCATTGAACCTTTTTAACCGACTTATTTTAAATACATTTTCCTTTCTTTTTTTTTCTTAGAATGGGATTGCTCTTGGGCCGTACTAATCCAAGTAGTTGGATTATTGGCCCTGGGTCCCATCTAGTTTGGACACCCCTGGTTTAGAATATCTCCACTATCATATAAATAGTAATTGAATTAAATGGTAAAACACTTGCCATATTAAAATTTCCTAGTGACCTTACGATATACCTGAATTTAGTGATTGTAATTAAACATTTTTGTTCGTGGGTGTATATTACATTAATTGACTTTGTAGTTTGAATCTCTCTTTAAAATATTATGTCACATATAAAAGTGATATGAATATTAATTTAATGATATAGACTGAGTGTGTATAAGGAGTTGTATGAGTGTGAATGAAGCGAAAGTGGTTTGTCAGGATCGGGACAGATGAGGATCCGTGATCTATGACTACCCTTTTACAGGGAAACAGGCGTGATGTGTGTGTGTAAATAACTTACTAATTGAGAAGATAGAGAACACCTGTCTACCCTGCGTGGAATAAAAGCCGTGACATCTATGTTCATATTTATGGTGTGAAACGGGAAACTAAACAAATCTAAAAGTAGTTATATGACTAGGTAAATGAAGTAGGTAAAATAAGAAGGTATACGTAATGAGTGATTTCTATTAAAACACAAAAAAAAATTACCTAGGTAATCTATTTGACTGAAGACTAATCTTTGTTTATCTACTTAAAACGTGGTTTAAATTGACTAAATTATTTATCTACCTAAACATCCATTTTCATAATTCTAATAAACTAACTTGAATAAAGATCAGGGATTCAAGTCCACTAAAGCTTTTTGCAAAATAACAATAAATAAAATTTCGTCATTTTTAAAACAAAAATTTACATTTTTGCTGTTTTGAATAGTGATACTTGTCAACTTCACACTGCTACTGAATTGATATTGAAATCAGACTGTGCCAAAACGCATTATTAGACTTGGGCCCTAGTAACAGAATGAATGAATTAAATTGGACACGAGTTTATGAAGGTGCAAATACAAATAAACATTTTAATTTCTACAAGATCATACTATTCAACCATATACCTAGCTGTCATACAAATATCTCCATACAAGGACGGTATTCATACTTCTAATGTCATCCTTATTCAATAGTTTACATTTTTGTGTATTTTATGGTTTATAATGGATAATCATTCCATTACCTTAGAAAAATTTAATCGACTTACTATCATTCTTCAATTAGATGTCAAAATTACCTGGAACCCAAGTCTACTAATGCGTTTTAACACATTAGCAGTTCAATGTCATTTCAGTAATAGTCTGAAGTTGGTAGTGGATTAGTTAGTGTCAGATATCGCTTACAAAAGCTGAAATTTGTCACTTTTGCAATTTTGCAAAGAAGCATTTTGACTTAGGCCTCTGAAAAATTTCTGCCATTTCACATCATGTCCATTTTCCTACAGCGGGATAATTAGAGATCAAGAATTACTATTTTTTTCTGATTCTGACCAACCACTTTCGCTTCAATGACATCCATACACCTCATACATACATCTTTCTAACGTCACCCTTTTTCAATATGTCATCAATATTTAACAATTTTAAGAATAATTTTTACGTTTAAGAATAATTTTTATGTTAATGACATATTTTTATGAAAAATGTTTTTTTTTTTTGACGTTTAATAAGTGATATCAATATCCTTATGTTGAATAAAAGATTTTCATTTCATTTCATATGATTTAACTAGACTGCAAATCGGCATTCCCTACCTACCCTAAGGCCCAAAATCCATTATAGTATACTAAAAGAATAGTTACGTCATCATGTCCCCACGATTTGACCAATGAGAAGTGACAACGGTTGTCTGCAATTGGTCAATGTGACTTGTTTTTTCATTTACTCACGTCTCGTCACGTCGTCTCGTCACGTTGGCCAGTTTAACTTCTGAATATCATGACTTGTTTATTTACTTAACGGGAATAGTCTATAATGCTTTTTACAAAAACCTAATTCAATCTCAATTCAGTCATGGTGTTATGTTGTAAGAGACAAAAGTGTCAAATTTCGCTTTTGGATAACCAATATATTATGTCAGTTTTTCTGACATAAATTGTTGCAATATTATAAGTACACAATATCTTTTTGTTTTAAATGTTTTCATTATTATTTTTGATCTGTTTAGTTTTTGTTTTTTATTTAAATGTTTAAAAGTTTGTGCAGTTATTATGTGTTTGTTTTGTATTGTCCCTGTAAATAAATGGTTTTCAATTTATTTCAATTTAATTTGACACTTTTGCTACTCCACTAACAATTACTACACACAATTACTGAACTATGATTGAACTGTGATTTTGCTAAAACGCATTAGCGGACTTGGGCGCTTGGCGGTACATACAACATTATAAATCCACACTTTATACCATAGTAAATTCGATTTTGAATACTATATACATAATGTAATAACTATTAATATTCTACTGTATGATGAATACTAAATACTAAATTAAGTTGAAATCTTTTCTATATTTCAGTTTACATTTATTAACTAAATTAAACTACTTATTTGCTACAAATCCCGCAATATTCAAAAACAAAATTCATGAGAAATTCCTTAAACTCTACTTTAAAACTATAAATGGCACACACCTATTATTAATGAATCATGTATTTACTATTAACTATTATGTATATAAGCTACAAATAAGTTAAATAATATACTTACGTATATTTGTGATTTTGACACTTTTATATATAACACCCTATGATAACCTAACCTGCTTTCAGTATATCACATAATTCCACTTTTTATTACATTCTTATTAAGGACTTTAAAATACGTGTTAATATATGGGCTTCGAGTGACCCATACCTAACATGCCTTCCAAATTGTCTCAATTAATTTATAATTATGTTACGACCAGATTATAGGTACAAATACAAAACAATTACATACTTTAAACAAGTTACGTTTTTGTGCATTAAATTAGGACGGTTATGTTATGTGGCTTGAATTTCCTTTTGAGTATTAATTGTGAATAATATTTTGAGCTTGTGACTTTATACTATCGCTGGACATAAAGAAAATTACATTTAGTTATTCATGGATGGTATTTTGCGACGAAACTTATAGATTGATAAATATAATCATACTGTTTTGGACTTATACATAACATAATACCGTATTACGTAGACTGTAATGCCCTCTATTGTTTTAACTATTTAAACAACTAATGGCGACATGGCTTACCACCTGTCACATTGAGTACTGACTAGCTGGTCAACACGTGGGTTCGAGGTGGCCATAGAATTACTACCTTCGCAATTTATTTATTTATTAAGGAAACAAAACAGAAATGAACACAGAAAATAAATACATAAAACAAGGATACATAGGAAAATAAATGCGCTTATTTCCACAAATATGTGTCACAAAGAACGAATAAAGATAAAGTGAGAGATGGAAACTGGAACCTCTGACTACCTTGGAAGGGTTAATGGTCTTTCTTTGATTTATACCGTAATCCTCTAGTTCTGTGGAGCAACCCTGGGGTTTCTAGCACATTGCATCAAGTGTCTCTGCCACGGTAAGTCCCTGGCTAACACGTTGTTCAGGCAGAACGGGCATTTCCATTCTTCCATGCTGACAGCTGGAATAAAAAAAACCCAATGTACATACTCGACAGGCCATTCATGCATCTCCTCTTACACTCGGTGGTTATAGGTACTTCTAACGTCACGCATTTTCAATATGTTATAAAATATTTGACTATCATATGGGCTTGACCCCTACATAACCGCCCTTCCACTTCTCCCACATGTAAGTATACACTACCCCGCAAGGGTCGTGATTGAGTTTGTTTTTATAAAATACAACTTCTATATCATAACTCGGCTTTTAATATTAATTCTAGCTGAAACATACGAAAAGTAAGTCCAACAGACATTGACATACCGTTCTGTCAGTCAAGTGTCAATGCGTATGTCAGTCACATACATTTTAATACCTATTCGCTTAGGGCCAAGAACAATTCATTTTTCTACTCACGTATACAATTAGCGTGTTTATCATCGTCCTGCATTTTCAAAGCAGCTTTGCATTTCTGGCACTGCTTCCAGGACCCAGCTGCCTCATTGCAGACTTCTGCAATGAATAGAGACTCTATTATTCAAGCAAGCAAATTATAATTTCCCGTGCCAGCTAAGACGTAAAAGAATTCTAACTATAGGCTATTCGAGTTAAGTAAATAGTGACGTCATGCTATACAGAGGTTAAACTGACCAATAAGACGTGAGTAAATGAGTATAAAGGCATATTGACCAATTGCAGACAACCGTTGTCACGTCTCTCATTGGTTACATCGAGGAGACATGATGACGTCACTATTTTCTTAATGCGAATATACTATAGATGCCGTCCTTCACGGAATGTAAGCCGGCACTAAGGGGCTAGGGTTGTATGGAATCTATTGGGCGATAAGTTAGCTTCCTGACACCAATGTTCCAAGTGTCCACCTGTCACATTGAGTACTGAATATCCGGTCAACACATGGGTTCGAGGTGGCCATAGAATTACCACCTTCGCAATTGCGGAGATAGACACCTGAATCTGACTACCCCGCAAGGGTTAATAGTAGTCATTTATGACTTGTGGTAAGGGTACTACTAGTCCACATATATTTAAGAAATATATACTTATCATAGCATATATAATCAACAACCAGACTGGAAAGCAGGTGAAACCCGTAGTTCTTAGCTCTACCTCCACCGGAAACCAGGTACCTCACGATTAGCGTTCATGGTTAATCGTTCGCACCACGGAGGTCGTTAAAATAAGTTACTACTTATTTGTATGTCCTATTAGGAAACCTCTTACATACACATATTTACTATATGATACCGGGTCATATCACGATAAATTAATAAAGATATAGAACCTTTATAATACCCTTATTTATTTTATACCTTTATATTTATTTAGTCTTCCCGCGCCTACGGCTTATGCAACTGGGTCGAAACGTCGGGTAATATAAAGGTCTCATATAGTAAATAAAATGAGTATAAATCACAAGTGCTTAAAAATAAAAATACATTTACGAAATGGTCCAATACAAGGTGAGGGAAAACATCGTGAGGAAACCTACCTGTTCCTCGAACAGGTAATAGTTAGTGCTTGTAAATGGCGACATGGCTTGCCACCTGTCACATTGAGTACTGACTTGGTCAATACGTGGGTTCGAGGTGGCCATAGAATTACTACTTTCGCAATTGCGGAGATGGAAACCTCTGACTACCGCAAGAGTTAATGGTGTTTTTAATTAAACACAAGGGTTAATGAGCTGTGCTGGTGGGTTAATTTGTATTTTTTTGTTTAAAAATAACTCTTACATATAGTTTACCTAAGAGGTGCTTATGGAGCAATCTGGCTTCGATGTTGATGCAGCAGTGGGGACACCTGGCCAGCACCACGCACCTTCGCGTCTGGTGCAGCTCCAGGGCCTCACTCTTCACCATCAGGCTGCACCAGGGGCAGGAGCATCTGGGGAACGAAAGTGGCGAGGTTAAAGATGGTGATGTTGTTTGGTATGGGTACTTTATATATGACGATAAATATACTTTTTATGTAATTAAATTTTTATTAGTACTTTAAATTTAGTTTAATTTGTGTACAAAGAATAAGAGAATATTATTGTGTAATAAATAATATGAGATCAGATTTATTGTATTGTTGTATATACGTATTAAAAAATATACTAGATTAGAACAAAATAAATAATATTGAATATTCGTACCAGCTCGGCGAAATTAATTAGCACTACGAGACATGGCCTATTTCATTAATATGTACATTTACATTCCCTTACCAAATCCATTAATCCTTAACCTACATCCAATAGAATATCCTTTTGGTCATTTTTACCATATGTACGTAATGTCATTAATATGATTGAAAGATTGGTGACAAGCTACCAAGTCATCGCCTTATAGATATTTAGACGACCTCCGTGGCGCGATTTGTTAACCACCTGAACGCTAATCGTGAGGTCTCGGGTTCGATTTCCAATGGAGGCAGAGTTAAGAACTATGCTTTTCTTCTGCTTACCAATCTGTTCGTTGATTATATGTATATGCTATATATGTAATTATCTATGTATAATATGTATATATTTCTTAAATATACGTTGACTAGTACCCTTAACACAATTCTTAAATGAACTCACCAAGGGGCTAGTTCAATTGGTGTAATAGTGTCCCGAAGATTTATAATTATTTACTTTTTTTTCCCTTACATATTTTTGTTTTGTTTCATTTACATTTATAAGCCGACATGCCAAAAACAAGACGTTAACATCCTCTTAAAATCTAGCTAGACCTATACTAACTTGCAAACACTAGGCTCTGGCGTGGTCCCATCACTGCTCTCCGCAGCGCTGTCCATCTCAAACTGCTGTTCACAGAACTCCAGTATGCTCATGCCACTCTTACTGCGGCCCAAGGCTCTCTTACTGTCGCCTGGAGTGGAGAAGAAGAGGCAGTGGGAGAAAAAGAAATGACCAATATAGAAAGAAAGAAACCGCCAGTCACTACATAATACAAAACACGAACAGGGGAAAAAATTAATATCACTGATGCAATGAAATAGTGATGCTGTATACGATGCAGCTAGGCTGCTTCACTGGTCCTCCGGCAGCACCAGATTTGGAATCTGTTACAAGCTGCATATAATAAATAATCAACATACACAAAATAATTCGTTTATAATAAACATTGTTTCAATTACAGATATAATATAACTTTTACATAAAATTGATAAACTATAATTCATAATCGTTTTTGGGGGAACATAAACAGGAACAATACTTATAGTACACAGATATAGTCATAAACATTCATATTATATAAACTCATATTTATATAGAGTGACTTGTGAGATGAGATATAGATGAATTTATAAAACCTGTGTGGTTCATGAAAGCATGGTAAAAGTGAAATTCTCTTTCATATTGTACGCATTAAACTAATAACTAATGCTGCATTATTAAATAAGTTTGGTATGTAATGCTGACAGCGCCACCAACAGGGAGTATTGGTCGATTACACTCATACAATTTCGCCATTCATATCAGCAAAAGTGTCAAATTTCGCTTAAAAATGGCGAAAATTGTAACTTTTGCTAATCCACTACCAACTTCACATCGTTACTGATCTGCTATTGAACGGGTGTTTTGCAAAAAGCATTAATGAAATTGGACCCCCGGTTTCCAATCTATCTATAGGGAAACCGATATGTTTTGTATGTATGTCTCGTGTAAGCTAACAAACCTGGACTATAATAGCCACTCTCTTCCATCTGACTCTCATCCTTCCTCCTCGACTCCAGATCCTTGAAGAACTCCACCCTGCACCTTGGAGAGTCCAGGGTTTCCATGGACATTGTGACGTCATGGCTCCTCATATTCCCGTAGCTAGACTGTAAGGGTTCATAGACTGTTGATGGTCGCTCCTTAGAGGCTGGTCTGCCAGTGTTGTGGTTGTAATGAATCATTGAGTGGCGTTTCTCTGAGTTGCGATTGGTTCGTCGTAGGACTACTTCTTTGTTTTCTTTGAAAGTTACCTGTAAGTTTATTATATACAATAAAACAAGGACTTAAATCTATAAAGCTAAAGTAGAAATAAAAATTAAATTACATAGAAAATATCTTTATAATCATCGCTGTCAGGGGGTGGTAGGGTTCCCAAAACGCTGATAGCATTTCCCCTCTGAATAGCTATATTAATTTTCTGAGAGAAAAATGTTCCAGCCCTGGGATCCCCAAACTTATAAATTAAACGGGACAACGATATTTCATTTACTAATTGATGAGCCCCAGGACCCCAAGGACCTAAAATCTCAACAGCAAACGGGACAAAATAATACTGTACCTGTAAGTTAATGGTAAAGTTAAACATTGTATTAGGTGAGTGTGTGTAAAGAGGTGTATAGATGTTAAAATGGTTTATCAGGATTAGGAAAAATGGTGATCAGTGATCTTTGCCTAACTCTCTTTAGGAAGATGAAGATGTATGTATGAAAATGTATTTTTTTCTTGTTTGCAATGTTTTTAGAGTTGTCAGAAGTTGGTTAGTCTGACGGCCATTATCTACAAGTTCTGTAAAACAGTCGTCTAGGGTTCATCAACAAAGTCAGCAGCTCAGTTAAAGTTGAAAATACAAATAATTATTTTCGGCTGAATATTTAGTCAATTGTGATGCCAAACTGGCTAAATATGTTTGCTTTGGAATTATAATAGGTCTTTACCTATGAATTGCCGTTCTGCAGTACTGGCCATTTCAAATCAATATAATTTTTGTTTGACTAAGAATTCTAATTTCAAATTAATTTTATTTTAAAAACATGGAATTCTTTTTCCAAAAGTAGTCATTTGTTTATTGATTAGTGTTACGTTTTCATCACATTTCAATCTTTTTCGTCATCATGGATACGTTAAAAATTCGAGTAATTATGGAATATGAGTACCGTCGTGGCAGCAACGCGGCACAAGCGGCACGCAACATCAATGACGTTTACGAAGCTAACACTACAAACCAACGCACCGCCTGTTATTGGTTTGCTCGCTTCCGTTCTGGAAATTTCGACCTGAAAAATGAACCTCGTGGTCGTCCGAAGACTTTGGTCGACAATGACGAATTAAAGGCGATTGTGGAAGCTGATGATACACAATCTACGGCGGAATTAGCAGCAGCTTTCGACGTTAGCGTGAAAACAATATTGGTCCATTTGCGTCAAATTGGCAAGGTAAAAAAGCTTGACAAATGGGTGCCCCACAAACTCAATGATCGCCAGCGCGAAGTACGCGTCGAGACGTGCCTTGCACTGCTCAACAGACACACAAATGAAGGAATTTTGAACCGCATTGCTACCTGCGACGAAAAATGGATTCTGTTTGACAACCGCAAGCGCTCAGCAAGTTGGTTGGATCCTGGTTCAGCACCTAAACAGTGCCCTAAACGAAAACTTACCCCTAGAAAAGTGATGGTCACTGTTTGGTGGTCTAGCGCCGGTGTGATTCATCACAGCTTCTTACCAAACGGGGTGAGCATTACTGCAGATGTGTACTGTGAAGAACTGAACACAATGATGGAGAAGCTGGCACATCTCCAACCAGCATTGGTCAATCGCTCGTCTCCGCTGCTCCTGCACGACAACGCGCGACCTCATACTGCACAGCAGACGGTCTCCAAGTTGCAAGAACTGGGGTTGGAAGCTCTCCATCATCCACCGTACTCACCAGACCTTGCGCCTACAGACTTCTACTTTTTCCAGAATTTGGATAACTTCTTGGCGGGAAAAAAATTTAATACCCGAGAGGCAGTACAAAATGCCTTTGAAGAATTTATTGCCTCCCGTCCAGCTGATTTCTTCAAGAAGGGCATCAATAAACTGCCACTGCGTTGGCAAAGATGCATTGATTGCATGGGTGATTACTTCGATTAATACAATTAAAAAATACAAGAAAAAAATTCGTTTAATTTTTTTCATACAAAACGGCAATTTCGTAGGTAAAGACGTAATATTTGGATCCTCAACTGAAACAAACCGAAGAACAATCAAGAGAAGAATTGCAGCTTCGACATCGTTTTTCTTCGGTTGTAGCGGCTGGCGGCGTTGGTGTAACCATGGCGATTGAATAACAAGAAGTGCAAACCCCATGGCATCAGTGTTTGTACTTCAGCCGACATAAACTTAGTGGTGAATGACTTAATAAAGAAATAAAAAAAAGTTCTGTAAAATGTATACTAGCTCTCACAAGTAGTCAGTTAAGATACACACATGTAGAATTATCCCGTTGGGTGTTTAGTAACAATAGGTTTTAAGGGGCGAAAAGCCAGCCAAGTGAAGCAAGAGGTTTGTCAGGATCGTTCCAGGTGACAATCGATAGTCTCTGCCTATCCCTTAAGGGACGTAGAGTCGTGAATATATGTATGTACTAGTGACCCGCTCCGGCTTCGCACGGGTATAAAATATAGCCTACTCCACTATTTAATGGATGTTATTATACATATAAACCTTCCTTTTGAATCACTCTATCTATTCAAAAAAACCGCATCAAAATCCGTTGCGTAGTTTCAAAGATTTAAGCATACAAAGGGACATAGGGACACAGAAAGCGACTTTGTTTTATACTATGTAGTATACTTCAATAGTTAGAATAAGATGTTTCTTACTTTTTCCGACGATGGTGTCCTAGGCGAGTGTTTAGGACTAACGGCACTGTCAAGACGTAACTTGTTATACCTGAAACATAAAAAAGATCAATGTTTTTTGACGACCTCCGTGGTTCGATCGGTTAGACATCTGAACGCTAATCGTGAGGTCCCGGGTTCGATTTCCGGTGGAGGCAGAGTTAAGAACTACGCTTTTGTGCTGTTTTTCAGTCTGGTCGTTGATTATATATGCTATATATGTATTTATCTATGTATAATATGTATACATTTCTTAAATATACGTTGTCTAGTACCCTTAACACAAGTCTTAAATGTACTTACCAAGGAGCTAGTTCAATTGGTGTAATAATGTCCAAATATTATTATTATTAATAATTTGACTAATCAAGAGTATTTTAGGTTTATAACTAAAATGTAAATACCATACATGAATAATTCAACAAGGAACAAATCGTCCTTGCTGTGAATTAATAGATATATACATGCTTCACGTCTTTAATTCTCTTTCGTGGCAGAAAAAAAATCGTCCCCAAAATTACTTGACTATCTATCATGCTGACTATCACATAACATGGCATCCAATATATTATCTGATTTTGTGTATTGTACAAACCTTTTTATATATATGTAATATATAATCATACATAACAATAATAATCTAATTATCATACATGATATAATGGTAATATATATGATCAATCAATCAGCCTGTATTAGTCCACTGCTGGCCGTAGGCCTCCCCAAGGGTACGCCACAAAAGTCGATCTTTCATGGCCCTCATCCAGCCACTACCAGCAACCTTCTTGAGGTCATCGGTCCACCTGGCAGGGGGGCGTCCTACACTACGTTTGCCGAGACGTGGCCTCCACTCAAGAACCGCTTTACTCCAGCGGTCGTCGGTTCTACGACAGACGTGGCCGGCCCACTGCCACTCCAGTTTACAGCAGCGATAGACTATGTCTATCACTTTGGTTCTTTGCCGGATAATCTCGTTCCGGACTCTATCCCTTAACGAGATACCCAGCATTGAACGCTCCATTGCTCGCTGAGCGACATGCAGCCGGTGGGCTAACCCGACTGTCATATTCCACGTCTCGGATCCGTATGTCATTACGGGTAGGACACACTGGTTATAAACCCTGGTTTTCAGGCACTGTGGTAGTGGCGACGAGAAGATGTGACGCAACTTCCCAAATGCTGCCCAGCCCAGCTGCACTCTTCTGGAAATCTCCCGCTCGAAACTGTCCCTACCCAACTGCAATACTTGTCCCAGGTAGACATATTCCTGGACAGTTTCGAGCGCCTCTCCATTGATCGCAATCGGCTCCGGGACCACAAGTTCATTGAACATGACCTTAGTCTTGTCCAAGTTCATCCGGAGACCGACCGACCGCGAGGCAGCGTTCAAACTGTGCAGCATTTCCTGCAGATCCTGCAGCGACTCCACCATTAAGACAATGTCATCAGCGAAGCGAGGTGCGTGAGGTGCCATTGACATTGATACCCATCCCAGTCCAATCCAGAGTTTTGAAGAGGTCCTCCAGTGCGTTTGAGAACAGTTTTGGGGAGATAACATCCCCCTGTCTCACTCCTCTGAGCAACTGTATAGGACTCGTCTTTTGGTTTTGGACTTGAACAGATATCGTTGCCATACTATATAGGCTCTTCAGCGCCTGCACATATCGCCAATCGACCTGGCATCGCTGCAGTGATTCCAGAACAGCCCAGATCTCGACCGAGTCGAAGGCCTTCTCGTAATCCACGAAGGCAAGACACTGCGGCTGGTTATACTCACGGGACTTCTGTATAACCTGCCGCACCGTGTGAATGTGGTCTACGGTACTATAGCCTTTTCGAAATCCGGCCTGCTCCGGCGGCTGGAAGGCGTCAAATCTTAAGGCGAGACGATTTGTAAGCACCCTCAAAAACAACTTGTAAACGTGGCTTAGGAGCGCGATTGGTCTATAATTCTTCAGTAGGGCCTTGTCTCCCTTTTTGAAAAATAAGGCCACTACGCTCCCACTCCACGCCTTCGGAGTAATCCCATTGGCTATGATGGAATTGAACAAATCCTTGAGCCTCTCCAGGAGCGGAGATCCTCCCGCCCTGAGAAGCTCAGAGGTGATTCCGTCCTCGCCGGGAGCCTTCCCATTACTAAGTTGTCTGAGAGCACTCCCAACCTCGTCTACGTTCACGAGTGGAAGATCATCCGTGAAATGGCGCACCAATGCAGCTCTTGGGTCCCTCGTATCGGGTGGGGGCCTCGTGGCATGCGAGGCCCCCACCTATATGATATGATAGTAATATATAATCATACATGACGCCTGATTCCCGAGGGGTAGGCAGAGATCATGGATCCTCATCTGTCCCGATCCTGACAAACCACTTTCGCTTTATTGACACTCGTATACCTCCACATACCCACTCGACTAAAACTATATAATGCATAACTGGTAAAACCATAGCATTTAATTACTCAACCACATCAAAACAACCATATAACTTACCCAATAGAAAACTCACTGACTCGACCCGGCGAATACTTTTTGGTCCTTCGAAGACTGCCTTTCAGACTGCCACTCATAGATGGCGCTAGGGTACAACTACTAGCCGAGGAGCGGAGGCTGGAGTGCCCGAATGACGTCATGCTACTGGTCATAGAGTTTTTCATTGATATGGAGACACTGGATGTTTCTAGAATGGATTCTGACATTGATTGGTCGGGGGGTAGGCTGTCTTCGGTTGGTGCTTGGTTTAGGATTTTCTGGAATTAAGAAGGTTGGTGAATAATAATAATAGTTGGACATTATTACACCATTTAAACTAGCCACCCGCTAAGTACAATTAAGACTAGAGTTAAGAACTTGTCTGGTCAATACTTGGGCTCGAGGTGGCCGTTGAATTACTAGATCCGCATTTGCGGAGTTAGGCTTCCGAATCTATGACTACTCCGAAGGTGTTAATGATCTTATTATTTTTTTATCAATTGTTTGTTCGGCTACTTATGTTCTTTACAACGAAATACCATCATATTTATGGTAAAACGAACAAGCAGTTATGGATACTAGTTAACGTAAATTTACGAAAATTATTCTTATTATATTTAGATGAATACATATATAGCATAATAGACAAACGCGTTCACAACCATTAGCCCTTGCGAGGTAGCCAGAGGTTCAAGTAGCCATCTCTGCAATCGCGGAGGTAGTAACTCTATGGCCAACATCTGAAGCCTGTTAACTGATACAGAGTCAAACCCTAAACAACTGAGCTACGTCGACTCAAGACTCACCTGCATGTCAATCTTATCGAACTGCTGGAACAGATGTCTGTAGATCAAGTTCCTTCTGGTCACCGCATCGTCGGGAGGCAGCTGGGCCCTCACCAGCCTTGGGGACCTCTCGTAGGCGATGAGCAGGATCCTCTCGGCCGCGGCTCTGACTGATCCTGACGCGTGTTGTGTCCCTGCTGCTCCACATTCGGCTAGGCGGCGGACTGTCAACCCGCTGGTGGAAATGAAAGTTAAAATAGGTTATGACACATTATGTGTGAGAGTGAATAAAAATAAAGTAAAAAAAGTTCCGAGAGAGTTTCATTTTCGTTTTTTTTTCGTGTTTTATCAAACTAGTTATTGGGAACAGGTATGTCAAAGATCTTGAAAGAATAACGATTGTGGCTAGATTATGACCTAAAACTACCAAATAAACTACTGAGGGAGTAAAGAAGACAAAGATATCGCGATTTTATTCGTTTACAAGAAAACGGGCCTTAACGCGTATATTTTAGTAACATCGGGTAACAAAGGTAATATTTACAAAGGTATATAGACACGAAAGTTCCTTTTTCCTTGTAAAATGCATATTATTGCCCCTTTGGTCAGTCAATCGCATGTCTATTTCCTTCGCATCTTTTTCATCGCATCTTTTTAATTCCTTGTTTCTATATCGGGATATTAAAATGACGCAAAGCAATACCTATTCTTCTCGGTGCTGATCCCGTGCGTCAGGATCAGCTGTTCCAACATCTGCAGCTTGGACAGAGCCAGTCTGGGGTGGGCGGACGCGGGCACCGGACGCACTAGCTGCTGCGGTATCAAGTGTAGGGATCTGTAAGTTGAATCAAGGACATTTGTCTTGTAGTTCTCTCTAGAGAAATCTAGCGAACTATATGACTAAAAGAGATTTATAGTTTTAAGAGATTCGCGATTTATACTCATGATTAATAATTAACGGGACTTATCGCGTAAGTTTATATATATAATAAGTCTGCCCGTGACCATGGCTACTGCAACGTAGCCGAAACGTCGGGTTAATAAAGGTAATTTTATTATATATATAAACTTATGCGATAAGTCCCGTTAATTATTAATCATAAAAGAGATTTTGCAAGAATAACGACTAAAAGAGATTTTTCAGTTCTTTCAATGGTATTTTAGATCAACAAATTCACCTAAAGGAGGTCAGCGGGGACGCAGCCAAGGGCTGAGGCCTATTTTGGCCAACGAATTAGTTTGGCATTTCATTGTAGAAAATTCCAGCGTCTTGGGGACTCTCCCTTTTAGCAGTGATTTGGCACAAATATGTTATTTATAGTTTTATTATTAATTTATTTATTTTATCAGGTAAGTTTATATTCATGTGAATACAGTTGTAGATATACAAATATTTTATGAATGTTCTTTTGCAATTCCAAAACACTTCACGTCTACGGTTAAAGGAAACATCATTAGATAACCTACCTTTCCTCAAGAATATGCAATAGTCAGTACGTTTACCCGTGACATGGATCAAAACCTTTTACATTGGGTTATGACTATGGTGAAAAGTAATTCCAATGCAGCCATCAATAATTTTAACACTACGGTGAGGGAAAACATCGCGAGAAAACCTACCTTTTCCCCAAACTGGTAATAGTTAGTGCTTGTAAATGGCGACATGGCTTACCATCTGTCACATTGAGTACTGACTATCGTTTAACACGTGGGTTCGAGATGGCCATAGAATTACTACCTTCGCAATTTCGGAGATGGACACCTGAACCTTTGACAGCGCAAGGGTTAACGGTGGTGAACGCGTTTGTCTTTGTCCATAATATATTAAAGAGCTGGAAATGAGAAGCCCTGCCTAACTATATAACCATCACGGTTTAAAACTATAGTCTATTCGCGTTAAGTAAATAGTGACGTCATGATAATCAGAGGTTAAACTGGCCAATGAGACGTGAGTAAATGAGAAAACAAGTCACATTGACCAATCGCAGACATTCGTTGTCACGTCTCATTGGTCAAATCGTTTGGGTAATGATGACGTCACTATTTTCTTAACGCGAATACACTATAGTTCCTTAAATACCCACCTCACATGGGGACAGTCAGCAATAGTCAGGACCGTGTGTTGAGCAGTGGAATGGACTCTGGGAGCAGGGTCACCACAAGCGCGTAGAAGTTCTGGCAGAATCTTCTCTAAACATCTTCCTACTTCTGCTGCACAGACTCTGAACAGAAGAAAGACAATACATGCAAACATATATCTTCAAGTCATTTAATCAATAAAGTGGACAGAACATTGAAGATATAATATAGGTCTCTTTTTTTATTGGATTGAGATGTCATGTTAATGTTGGTGACAGGTTACTAGCCAATCACCCAATAGATTACAAATACCCACAGTCGCCTCCGACGATATGCCATGAAAAAAAGAAAGCTAGTTAGCATTCTTTTTACGTCTCGGAACGGGAAATATATGAATAAATAAAAATCGTGCTTCTAACCTCATACAATATTGAGTTTAGAGAATATTGGTGACCGGTCACAAGCACGTCGCCTAATTAGTATATTGGGGACATTATAAATTCACATTACCTGCTACAGCGTTATTTACCATTCTGTTTAAGCACACAACTAGAAAAGCAATATATATAAGTTAACCTACTCAAACTAAATCATTTAAGTTGCGTTTGTTCATTCATACATATCACGCCTGATTCCCTGTAGAGGCAAGGCAGAGATCACACATTTGCCCCGATCCTGACAGACCACTTTCGCATCATTGACACTCAGACACCGCCTCATACACTCTCGGCTTTTATAGGCTATGATATCCCGTTTCAGACTGGGACATAAATAAATCTTACTGCCTTTTTTTTCCTCGTGTTTTAGGAGGTGACTCAAGTATTAAGTGCCTATGTTTAATTTATACTAAAGCTAACCAAATCAACATATATACTTAACACTTTGGGTGCTGTCTATTTAGTAAAACGTGGTATTTGAGTGACTCATACTTGACACACTTTCGAAATTTCACTTTTTCAGATGGCACTCAAGGATCTGACTACCACGCTACAACTGAAGCGTGAAGCGTATGTATGTATGTATAAACATCTCTCTAACATAACCATAACTTTTACTCACTTATTCGGCATAAACTCTTGAAACAGTATCCTAACAAGTTCATTAGCAAGGCTGTAGACCGAAAACACTTTGTCCCTCAAGATCCTTTGCAGGAGTATCGCAGCGGCTCTGGCCGTCTTGTTCGGAGACACTGTTGGTGCTGAGGAGTCAGTGGTCTGCAGCTCCGATTTCAACCTGGCTAACCCCTCTTCTTTGTCCAGAAAGTTCTTGGAGTAGAGCTTTTCTACCTGGGAAGATATGGCGTAACTGGTGAAAAATTGTAAGAGTGTTGCAGGCAAAAATTGCCAAAAATTTGATTATAAATAGACAAAAAGCTTTCAAGGTAGTTAGAGGCTGCAATTGCAAAGGTAATAATTCTATGGCCTCTTCGAACTTTGAATGTCACAGGTGGTTAGTGTTACCATTTCGAAGCACTGACTATTACCTGTTCGGGGAACAGGTAGGTTTCCACACAATGTTTTCTCTCAGCGTAGTATTCGGTGCACTACGATTTTTTTTTCTATGGCTAATATTTCTTGGATTTAGCTTATAGTCTGAAATTTACATATTGGCAACCGGAGGGTAATTAGTAGTTGATTAGGATTTAGTACTATTTAAATAATACGTGTATACAGATTAAGATAAATCGACTTAAGACTTGTTTGTATCTAACAAGACGGTTACATTCACACATCATATTGATATTCACATCATATTGATATACATTTCGAGTCAATAACATCATATTTCCATATTCAATCAGTCAATTTGCAACATCTGCAATTTACAACTCAGTGAACGCATAATAATGGCTTTTTGAGCTTATATATTTCTCTCTATACTTGGTATACCTAATAATGTACAGTACTGGACCAGGGACTCTAGTTTTCAGTCTTGTATGTTAACTCCCTTACCAATGGATACCCAAATATGAGTATGGGCAAAGCAGCCTGTTTCCTTTCCCTCTCGTTGAGTTTGTGAGGTCTCTGGAACTGAGTGACGCTGCCGGTGCCACTACTCGCGTCCTCACGACCACTCTCCTTTAGGAACTCATTAGTTTGGGAACTGTAATAGACATACATTCACGTCCTTTAATCCCTTACGAGTGGATAAAAACTGGGAGACATTATAATATATCCGGGGTCACTTATTAGCACAATCATGAAATGAAATGCTTTTTATTCAATATGAGGATTATAAAATCACTTATTGAAAATAAAAAAAAAATAAAACATTTCCACCGGATAAATTGTCATTTCAATTAGTTAAATCTTCAAAAAATTTAAATAAATCTAATTTAACCATTATCGTGGTTGTTATGACATATGAAACGTTGGTGACAGGTTGCTATCTCATTGATTACACCTAGTCTAATAGACACCTTCTACGACATACATAGAAGAATGGCAGCTTGTTAGTATCCTTTATACGTCCCAAACTAGCACGGAATCCATCCGTTTTTTGATATGATAAATAAGACAATTTCAAAATCACGATTAACTTCTAAGTAACTAACGGGACCTATCGCGTATGTTTTTATATAATAGAGTTACCTTTATTAACCCGACGTTTCGGCATGGCCCCTTGACCATGGCTGCTGCAACGTAGCGTACGTTATTAATCATAACTTCTAAGGTTTACTCTAACTTTGCTACTACCCATTACCTGTTTAATGTTTCTGATCATTGGTAAGCATCGCTTGCTTGTAATTATTATTAATAATGGCAGAAACACACATGGAAAATAAAATTTAAAAATATAAAAATATTTATGTACATACATTCATGCCTACAATTCCCTAACGGAATACGCAGAGACTATCCAATCACCACCTGGAACGATCCTGACAAATCTCTCTTGCTTCACTCACACCCATTAACCTTCTCATACACGCTCTTCTGTTCTTCACGCTACGTGTTATGTTGAGAGTAGGAGTTGGGAAAAATATACTTAAAAACACTACATACATATATGTACTTCACGACAATTATCCCAGTAGTAGCTGTAGCCCAGTGAGTAAGACCTCGGACTTCGTATGAGAAAAGTCCTAGGTTCGAATCCCGACTCTGGCATGTACCAAAACGGAAGGTCAATTATCCCATGCAAGGTGGTCAATAGTTGAAGATATACATACTGCCTCAGTGCTGGAACCAGCTTCTCCTCATAAGCTTCGAAGGTAGACCTGGGACCTGCACTTTTGTTCCTCCTTCTAACTAGGGTTCCACCTGCAAATTATACGATACATAAATAAATAAACGAGACACTATTGCACAAATTGAACTAGCCCCTTGGTAAGTTCATTTAAGACTTGTGTTAATGGGCGTGAGTGAAGAGAGATTTGTCAGGATTATTCCAAACGGTGGTCGAAAGTCTCTGCCTATCCCGTTAAAGATGTAGAGGCGTATGAAAAGTGGAATTTTACATCGGAAAATTCGGGTAACGTTTTTTATTCTATTTTCGTGGAACTTAAGTTGACTATACGTAAACACTAATTATTGTAATAAAAATATGTAAAATGCTACATTTAACGCATTTGCTAAGTTTGTTCATGATGGTGATTAATAAAAATGTGTATGTGATTATCATTAAGTTCTTATAAAATGTAACCAAGTTGTTAAAATTAGTAGACGGTAATAGACCCGTGTACTTAAAAAATAATGCTAACTAGCTGCCGTTCTTCCCTCTTTGTCGTAGCAAGCGACTAGAGACTAGGGGTAAATGGAATCTATTGGACGATGGGCTAGCAACCGGGCCATTACATTTGAAATCACAACCACAATTATGCTTAAAAAAACCTAGGAGATATTTTAATTTCTCCAAAGTCTACCCCGAAAGGGACAGTGGATCTTGACCGTTTGTACATAAGTAGTAAGCAAGTATATAAGAGAGAATTAGTCTGGCTATTCACAGGGGGAACGCTGCCAGCATATTGGGTACTCTGCGCTCCAACGACAGCGACAAATTTTTAGATATATTTAATTTATAGGTAAATTATTTAAATTAGTTTTAAGTTTGTAAATATTTTGCTATTTTAATGTTAAGAGACATATTTATACCATTCGCAGAATTCGGCGTTATACTTCTACGGGGACTCTCGATCTCCCTTCTCAATTCTTCTTCTACAGTCTTCTTTTGAGTCTCAAATACTTCTTCCTCTTCCATATTGACGGGAGTATTCACTTCTTGTATTCTCAAGGAATGGATGGATGGAAGTTCTAAGTCTATGTGCTGAAATAATAAAAAAATATTTATGAGACATACACATAAATATATTCACGCCTCTACGTCCCCAACGGGATATAGGCAGAGACTATCGATCGCTATCTGGAACGATCCTGACAAATCTGTCTTGCTTCATTCGCACCCATTAACCTTCTCAGACATGCTTTTCTGTTCTTCACTACGTACATCCTTGAGAAGAATGTCTCCAATTTGTTCTGTATAAGTTCTACGCGGCCTGCCCCGTCCAACTCTACCTTCCACTTTGGCTTTATAGATTCCTTTTGTAACCCTCCTTTCATCCATCCGCTCCATGTGCCCAAACCACTCTTCTTCAATCGTCTTTCAATATTACCCTCAAATATTCCGTACAAATGCGTTAGTATATATTTATATAAATTTGTATAAGTATACTAACACATTTCCATACGTATACGCAGCTGTAGGTACATTAAATCCAGAATTCTATAGCACTCAATGCTTAAAGATACTACGGTGAGAGAAAACATCGTGTGGAAACCTACCCGTTCCCCGAACAGGTAATAGTGCTTGTAAATGGCGACACGTCTTACCATCTGTCAGATTGATTACTGACTATCTGGTCAACACGTGGGTTTGAGGTGGCCATAGAATTGCTACCTTCGCAATTGCGGAGATGGACCCCTGAACCTTTTGACTACCCCGCAAGCGTTAATTCTAGTGAACGCGTTTTTCTTTGTACTTTTTTTTGTTTTTCAATGTTGAGAGGACGTAAATCTAAACAAATATAATTTACCTGTAAATTCACCTCTTGAACTTCCTCAACTTCCTCTCCACCGTCAACATCTTCCTTCTCCACGGGAAGAGGTGAAGGAATATCGAAGCTCATCACCCCACAAGCCACCGACGGCGAGAGGTGATGGGAGAAATCGTAGTCTTGCGGTTGGGATGAATCGTTACGGGAATCGGTCTGGACGAAACAGAATACATTATAACATACATACATATACCATTCACAATTTATTATGTAACACGTAGGTTAACAAACATTTGCTGTAAGAAAAGGTATAAATATTCGTTATAAACTTTCAGGAGTGTGAGGATTGAGGGCCCAATTTTAAATGAAGATATTCGGGGTACGATAGTGTTTTGTGGTAATATCTTATTATCACAAATTATGTTTGTAAAGGACGTACATTTCGTCGTAAAGGCTTTTTTCTTAGTGCCCATAGCCGTCAGGTACGGGTGGGCCCTCAATCCTCTATGTGAGAATTGAGGGCCCAACTTTTTAGGCTTTTACTCCCTTAATTGACTTTCACAAATTCAGATTCCAAGTTGCTCAATTGTTTTGGAACGTTCACTAAATTGTATCAAATTTTGAAAGAGATTAACGGAGTGGCCCTCACACCACACGCACACAAACATTTAAGTAAGTAAGTATTTATTACTAGCTCTTAGATTATCAAGTATTAGCGTATTAAATTACTAGCTCTTCAGCCTTATTACATACTATGCACTCACCCCATTTCTCTCAAAGAGTCTGCAGAGTTGTGGGTCCTCTTGAATGCCCGTGAGAGCATCACTGATCCTGTCCCGCATCTGGCGAGCTAACTCGAAGTCATCCCTGGCCGCCGCTGGAAAGTAAAGTCAAAGTCAAATGTTTTTATTCAACATAAGTACAAGTACAGTACATTCATTGAAAGTCAAAACACTTGCCTGACACTGGTTGTTTCTTACATTGATATTCTACCGTTGGTTCGGAAGCCCTGGCTCGGAGAAGAACCAACAAGAAACTCCGGCTTTCAGGATTATTTGCCCAGTACCAGTTACAAAAACAAATTATAAAGAAACATAATTATCTTTGCACATATAGGCTTAGATGCACTCATTGTCAACCCTGAGCATCGGCAAGGTAGATATCATACATACCATGGAGTAATTAATAAGAGGAGTGGGCCTTACGCAATATTTGTATGGAAACTAGCGTGGCATTACGCGGGGTGAAAGGAGGTACGCGGGATGGAGGGAAGATATTACAACCAATTAAAACACGGCATCGGCCAATCAAATCAGGTATCTTCTTTCTACTAAACATTTTTAGACTTCGCACCAATTAAAACACGCCATTTGGACTCCGCACCGCGTAACGGGGACCGCTCCTTTCGCCGGATCCTCTTTATATTTGGTTCGTGATACATACACATTACGCCCAATTCCATGTAAAGTTGTAGGCACAGATCACGAAATTATACACTATTGCTGCCTTAAATGGAGAGATTTGTAATCCACTACCAACTTCACACTATAACTGAAATGATATTGAACTGCGATTGTGCTAAAACGCCTTAGTAGACTTGGAGCCCTGGTTTATCACCATTTCGGTACAGGGTTAATAGAATCAAAAACTCTGCAATTGTGAAAAAGAACTCTAGAATTACGATCATGATATTGTTTGTAATAAATAAAGCCAATTTTGAGATGGGCTAGCAATCTGTCACGTACCTTTCATATACCCCAATATGAATGCTAAAATTCACCAACATAACATTACATCTCCAAGGTTCTGTCAACACCGAAAGGGATTAAAGGACGTGAATTTAATGTTTATGGTTCCTTACCAGTCCTCTTCCGTAGTCGCCACCTCCCGATCCTGGCTCCAGCGGTGGTGAGAGCTGCTGCAGCGGATTTCAGGCGACGCGCGTACTCGAATCTCTCTTCTGTAATAATAATATTTGGACATTATTACACCAATTGAACTAGCCCCTTGGTAAGTTCATTTAAGGCTTGTGTTAAGGGTACTAGTCAACGTAAATTTAAGAAATATATACATATTATACATAGATAAATACATATATAGCATGTATAATCAAGAATCAGACTGGAAAGCAGAAGAAAAGCGTAGTTCTCAACTCTGCCTCCACCGGGAATCGAACCAGATACCCCACGATTAGCGTTCAGGTAACTAACCGATCGCGCCACGGAGGTCGTCATATAATTCTGTAATGTCATATAAAATCTTATACAACACCAACATACAACATACGCTTCACGACTTGTGTATACACACTCCCCTTTATTATGGCGGAGTAGTCAAAGAATTAAGCGCACATATCCGAAATCTCAAAGAAACGTTAGATATGAGTCACTCAAAGCCCGCGTTTCACTACATAGACAGCACCCAACATGATAGGTAATATCCATCGCCGCATACAGGCCATGGTTATTCTAGAGGGATAGCCAGGTTTCCACATGATGTTTTCCCTAAGTAAATTTAGTAAGATATTACATTTTTATATTTCAATCATTGGTACAAGCCAGAGCCGGGATTGGAACCTAGGTCTTCTAATAAAAAGTCAGCGGCTAAAGGGTACAAAACCTAACACAATATAAACATAATTCGTTATAGTTTAGTCTTTAGGGCGTTGACTCTGTATCCGTGGGTTCAGGATTCAAACCTAAGAGCATGTACAACGGAAATAAAATTTTCTGATATATTTTTTGCTATTTTGGTCTGATATATAACAACACATTTGCGAAATGCTCTAACTACTACGGTGAGGGAAAACATCGTGATGAATCCTGGTTATTCTATACAACAGGTTATAGTCAGTTCTCATAAATAGTGACACACGACCTGTCACATTGTGCACTGACTATCTGGTTAACACGTGATTTCGAGGTGGTCATAAAATTACTACCTTCGCAATTGCGGAGATGGAATCCTGACTATCACGCTTGGGTTAATGGTCATTAACGTTTTTGACCATTCAATACGTGGGTTTCACGCGACCATAAAGTACTACCTTCGCAATTATATCAATAGACATGCGAAACTCTGGCTACCCTGAAAGGGTTAATAGTCCTTAATTGTATTATAATTAGATAAGTTAACTGCCTTTCTTCCAGTCGTCTATGGTTCGTCAACAAAGTCAGCAGCTCAGTGAAAGTTGAAAATACAAATAATTATTTTCGGCTGAATATTTAGTCAATTGTGATGGCAAACTGGCTAAATATGTTTGCTTTGGGATGATATTTGGATCCTCAACTGGAACGAACCGAAGAACAAGGAAGAGGCGAAGAATTGGACGTCGACTTCGTTTTTCTTCGGTTGTAGCGGCTGGCGGCGTTGGTGTAACCATGGCGATGGAATAACAAGAAGTTCAAACGCCATGGCATCAGTTTTTGTACTTCAGCCGACATAACCTTAGTGGTGAATGAATGGCTTAGTAAAGAATATAAAAAAAACTGCCTTTCTTACCGACTACAGCCTCTTTCTTCTTCACATCGAGTTCTCTGATAAGGTCGGCTATTTCATTGTCCACAAACATAACAAAAGAGAGGTCGTCATAAGGCGATAGATCACATTTGATCACTTTGCTTGTATTCTGATCTGAAGGCTCAATTTCCTCGCCTAAGACGTTAACTGCCATTAAAGCTACCTGGAATGGAGAAATGAAATGAAATGCTTTTTATTCAATACAAGGATCATATCATCACTTATTAAAAGAAAAAAAAACTTTTTCTTGAAATAAATGTCCATACATATAAATTCACGTGCTTTAATCCCTTTTAGGGTGGACTGAACTTTGGAGACATGATGTAATATATTAGGGTTGATTTGTCATAAGTGTAAAAGTTGCTAGCTCATTGCTAAATAGAATCCATTATCTGGTCCGTTAGTCGCCTCCTACGACATACGAGAAGAACAGCAGCTAGTTAGCAATCTTTTTACGTCCCATATATAACTAGCACGGGAGTTATACATACTTAGATATGGAATTTAATCCCTTTCGGAGTAGACAGGACCTAGGACGCAAAAACTCTCTTCTGTAACCATGATTACCTAGTTCAAATACTATAAATTTTGGTGACCTATTACCAACGTTCCATAGAACATTGCTACCCAATTGATCATAGCCAATAACTGACTTAGAAGATATTATCGAGTCTCCGAGGTTCTGTCCACCCCGAAAGGGATTAAAGGGCGTGAATGTATGTGTAAGAATATGGTGATACCTGGTCATCAAGGTTAGCTGGTGCGTGGGGTCCAGAGAGTCGAAGTTTCACGAAACGGGCTGTCGTAGGTTCAGGTAGGACGGCAGATCTGTGAATTTACATTTATTAACACAACATACGCTTCACGACTTGTGTATACACACTCCCTTTTTTATTGTACCTGGGTAGTCACACTAAAGTACCCATTTTCGAAAATTCGAAGGCATGGTAAGTATGGGTCACTCGAAGCTTATTTCACTAGATAGACAGCACCCAATGTGATAGGTAGTAAACTGTATCGTAGTATACAGAGATTGGTTATTACCTACCCCGAGGGATAGGCAAGTTTCCTCACGATGTTTTGTAAAATTTCGTATTAAAAAAAGCGAAATTTGTCACTTGCTAATCCACTACCAATTTTACACTATTACTGAATCTTATATCTGATCTAATATTGAACGGATATTTTGCAAATAGCATTAGTGGACTTCGGCCCCTATTCACCCTGAAGAGATTAAAGGACGTTAATGTATATGTATCTTTGTATATTATGCTAAGTATTACAAGCTGAATTTATTGAACATCAATATTGCGGTTGTTATGTCGTATGGAGCATTTGAGACAGGTTGTTAGCCCATCGTTCAAAGATTACATTGCTCCCAATTCATTCACTTAGGAGTAGAGTTAGTATTATTCTCATTTTGATCCTAATGAACGTTGTTTTCAAGTCGAAATTCAATTCGTGTGTTTTTATCAGGAGATAATAAAAAAATGCATCCATTGGTGTAATAACAAAAATATATAAAAAATTGTGATACTTCATCGTCAATTAATTCACGACACACCAATTTAGAAAAAGTGACAATAATTGTAATTTATACCTTTTATTTCTAGCTTTGACACATACGCAAGATAACTTTACCACCATCAACATAACCAACCATAACCTAATGATTAGTAACTAACGGGACTTATCGCATAAGTTTTTATATAATAAAGGTAATTTTATTATATAAAAACTTACGCGTTAAGTCCCGTTAGTTATTAATCATGAGTATAAAACGCGAATCTCTTAAAACTATAACCATAACCTTATCACACATCACGCCCGTCCCTTGTGGGGTAGTCAGAGGTCAACGTACCTGAGCTCCCGGTTGGCAGCCTGAGGGTCTGGCCTCGCCAGGAGCACTCTGCCCACGCTGGTGTAGGTGGCGCCACAAGGAGTGGCTGCTCCCTCGGACTGCAGGCCTCCGGACACCAGGATCTCTACCCACTCCGCTGGGAAAGTGGGCGTGAAGGTAAATGTCGGTAAGTTAATAAATGTATATTTTATATATTTTTATTTATACTTTAAGTTTTACAAATTATAAATATGTATAAGAAACCAAAAATATGAAAATAATTGATATGATACGTAAAAGGTAACTTAACATGTATAAAAAGACAAGACAAACGCATTCACGACCATTAACCCTTGCGGGGTAGTCAGAGGTTCAGGTATCCATCTCCGCAATCGCGGAGGTAGTAATTCTATGGCCACCTCGAACCCACGTGTTGACCAGATAGTTAGTAGTTACTCAATGTGACAGGTGGCAAGCCATGTCGCCATTTACAAGCACTATTACTATTACTATTACACACACTATTACCTGTTTGGGGAACAAAGGTTTCCTCACGATGTTCTCCTTTACCGTAGTATTCGACGCATTTCGTAAGTATATTTTTATTGGCACATGCTCAAGCGGGATTTGAACCCTGTACCCACTGATACTGAGTCAAGCCCCAACTAACTGAGCTACGTCGAATTCATAACATGTATGTACATCGGAAAATCCACTGTTCTTAAATCACTAGCTTTTTCCAAAACCCTTGACCAATTACAAGACCATTAACCCTTGCGGGGTAGTCAGAGGTTCAGGTGTCCATCTCCGCAATGCGTATGTATGGCAGTACTTAATGTGGTAACCATGTCGCCATTTACAATTTGATTATATACAACACTAGTGACCCGCTCCGGCTTTGCACGGGTATAAAATATATCGCCTACTCCACTATTTAATTAATGTTATTATACATATAAACCTTCCACTTGAATCACTCTATCTATTAAAAAAAACCGCATCAAAATCCGTTGCGTAGTATACATTAACGATTATGACAACATGCATTAATGCTTATCCACTTACGTATCAGCTGATGATGTGCCAGCAGCTGCAGTTTATGGAGACAGGTGGGGCTGGTGAGGCGCAGCAGGAGCTCATGGGGCGGAGCACCCTGGGAGCGCCAGCCGCGAGCTGCGGGACCCTGGCTGTTCAGCTCGCAGGCTGGATAGGACGGATCTTCGCCTAAGGGGTTTTAATAAAAATAAATAAATCATACATACATAATCTTTAAACGCCGGTTTCTTGCCCACCTACTATGCGATTCTAGGGATTATAGTACATATATAGGTATACAATGTACTTTAACTTTCACAACTGAGCTTTTATAACGAAAATGTGCATAGAAAATCAATAAATCAGCTCTTAGAATATACACACACGTCACGTCTAATTCCCTGTAAAGGGGTAGGAGATCACGGATCCCCATTTGTTTTGATCCTGGCAGACCGCTTTCGCTTCAATGACACTCATACATCTTCTCATACACTCTCGACGGTTAAAGGTACTCCTAACGTCACTCTATTTCAATATGGCGTCTATCTGACTGTTATTTCTTATTTGGCCGGCCCTTACGTAACCGCCCTTCTACTACACTCATATACATTCCTGTAAATAAATAAATCAATCAGTCTATTACAGTCCACTGCTGGACGTAGGCCTCCCCAAGAGTACGTCACAAAACATGATGACTCGTGGCCCTTAGCCAGACACTACCATACATACATTTATAGTTACGTAGACCTTTTTCCATACATACATATATATTTACGCCTCTTAATTCCTTTCGGGGTGAACAGAACCTTGGAGACGATAATAACTACTAGGTCACTTTTTAGCATGAATATTAATTCGATGGGGTTTCGATGCTAAATTTTTGGAACATTGGTGACAGTCTGCTAGCCCATCGCCTAACAGATTCCATTGACCTCTAGTCCCTTAGTTGCCACCTACGACATACCGGGATGACATACTATATATATGACATACCCTACGACATATTCGTAAAAATTACAAAAGCATAATAAAGATTTGTTTTGGCATTCTTTGCTTTTTTATTATTTTAATGGCCTTTATTAGATGATGCACTTATTAGATATGATGATTACGATATCGTAAAAAGAATGCTAACTAGCTGCCGTTCTTCTCGGCTTGTAAGCGGCGACTAAGGGACGTATGGACAAAAGATTGGGCGATGGACCAATAACCTTAAATGTGCCATATAAATGCTACCGTAATCCAATATGAATGATAAAAGTGACCAATTTTATATCATTGAAGTTCTATCCTACCGAAAGAGATCAATAGTCGTGAATGTCATATACATCATGTATTTATATTAAAAGTTTATATTCATTTATTTTTTTACGTATTAAATACCTACCGCAATAAACTACACGCTGCCTTAGACTCTAATAAAGGGGTAAGTAGACAATACAAAGTCCTGTGCTAGTCTAGGACGTAAAAAGAATGCTAACTAGCTGCCAAACCTCCCGACATGTCATATGAGGTGACTAGGAGTAAATAGAATCTATTGTGCGATGGACTAACAACCCGTCACCATTATGACATCGCAACTGCAATATTCATGTTGATAAGTGACCTAGGAGATATATATCCACCACCACATATGTCCACACCAAAAGATATTAAAGGACCTGAATGTATATGAGATAAGTCCTAGATTTAATTAATTAATTTAGTATATAACAAATATATTTACTCATTTCTCTATTTCAATAAAAATATGTTTATTTTTACTCACAAAAATTACGTTTTATACACTTACCTTTACATAATAAATAAACTAATACTTACTAGTAGCGTACACAACATGAAAACTTATTCGTTTCGGCATTGTATACTATCTTCTGGATTTCCAATTTAATAACTCTATTATATTTAGCCTTTGCATCATCAAAACACAACCGAAACACACAAATTCACCTATTCACATACTTAAACTACTATTTTACTGCATTTCATGTAAATAATAATGTTTTTATAACCTTTACAAGCCAAAATACTGCAGTTTTGTCTAAAGAATACATTTTTAGGTTAGGTAATACAATTGATTGGTGCGTTTACAAAATTCATTTGTATTTTCAGTGCATGGCGGGAAAATCAATAGGCACTGTCAAAAGTTCACGCATCTCTAATTCATAGGGAAAGGTGACTACGTAGTTCCGCTACCCTACGATAGATGGCAGTAATTTATATTTACGTAAAACTTGTCCTGGGGCGCAAAGAAATGCAAACTAGCTGCCGTTCTTCCCGGAATAACGTAGGAGGTGACTAAGGGACGAGGGGTCAATAGAATCTGTTGGGCGATAGGCTAGCAACCTGTCACCATTATTCCATATTTATGTTATACATCACAACCCCAATATTTATGCTAAAAGTGACCTTATTTATTTTATTGTCTTCAGGGTTCTGCTTAACCCGAAAGGGATTAAAGGACGTAAATGTATATGTATTTAAGTACAGTTTGCGACATTCCATGCACATTGAATTTGAAGTACGACCTGAAAAAGATCACAAATATTTCATATCAATACATGCTAAAAAAAGACGTGTAAATTCAATGTCCAAGGTACTGGACATCCTAAATGATAATAAAGGCGGGTCCGTGTTAGCCCGTATGTATTTAATATGGCTAACACGATATGCACCTTGTAATTATTCTAATTACAATCCTATAAAGAGTAACTATAGCCAACGATTGTGTATGAACTATGAAGAGTTATATGGTTGGATGTTAATATAGCGAATGTAGTTTTTTCTATCCACTGTAGGGATATAGATATGATATGTATAGTTTATGTGATATGTTAAGTAAAACACAAAAACTCAATAACAAAACCATTTTATTGCCCATAAATTGTCACGTGTTCCAATATTGCCCACGCATTGTTCAAATATCGCCCACAAATTGTTCCATTTATTTCCTGCAATAATTTCCGTCTGGGGTGTTACTAGTAATCCAATTGAGCATCTGTGTGACCCTGGTATTGATTCCGGGGGTGGTAGAGGCACAAAGCTGACCATAACTGACTATTCCCACCGGGAACAATAGCCCAGTTGCAGGATCTGTGTATAGGAGAGGACCGCCGGAATCGTCCTGGAAGAAACATGTATAAATGTATAAATGATACTTCACGATCGTTATGGATAATAATATTTTAGGACAATACTACACCAATTGAACTAGCCCCTTAGTAAGTTCGTTTAAGACTTGTGTTAAGGGTACTAGTCAACGTATATTTAAGAAATATATACTTATTATATATAGATAAATACATATATATATATATATTGGAGGAGGACGTTGGAGGACGTTATTACACCAATTGAACTAGCCCCTTGGTAAGTACATTTAAGACTTGTGTTAAGGGGGTACTAGTCAACGTATATTTTAGAAATATATACTTATTATATATAGATAAATACATATATAGCATATATAATCAACAACCAGACTGGAAAGCAGAAGAAAAGCGTAGTTCTTAACTCTGCCTCCACCGGGAATCGAACCCGCGACCTCACGATTAGCGTTCAGGCGTCTAACCGATCGCGCCACGGAGGTCGTCATATATACACAACAAATAGAACAGAATACATACAGGATTAATATAAGAGATATGTTATATAAATTTAACTTAACAAGAGGAGTAGACAGAGCCACAACTCACCTGACAAGCATCCTTTCCCGGGGTGTAGGTGCAGAGTTGTCGTGCCGTAACAGTGGGCACCTGGGCTTGGCAAGCACTGTTACCCATGACGTCCACAGTCACCTTTTGCAGGTAGTCAGACGTCGGACCCCCTGGTAAAGTAGTACCCCAACCTGCAATGGTTAGGACACTGTTACACCAATTGAACTAGCCCGTTACAGTTGCTACGGTGAGGAAACCTACCTGTTCCCCGAATAGGTAATAGTTAGTGCTTGTAAATGGCGACAAGACTTGCCACCTGTCACATTGAGTACTGACTGGACAACACGTGGGTTCGAGTTAGCCACAGAATCACTACCTCCGCGATTGCGGAGATGGATACCTGAACCTCCAACTACCCCACATGGGTTAATGGTCGTGAATGCGTTTGTGTTTTTTTTGTCTTTTTTGAACTAGCCCCTTGGTAAGTTTAATTAAGACTTGTGTTAATGGTACTAGACAATGTTTCTTCAACAAATATATACTTATGATACTTATACATTTACGTTCTCTAATACCTCACAGGATAGTCAGAACCTCGGAGACAATAATTACTGCAAGGTCACTTTTAACCCTAATGGGTTGTTATGTTATAAGGAACATTGGTGACAGGTTTCCTAGCCCATCGCCCATCAGATCCCATTAACCCCTAGTTCCTTAGTGGCCTCCTTTGATATACCGAGAAAAAGGCAGCTAGTTTGCATTCTTTTGCGTCCCAGCTAACACGGAACTTAATAGGTAGAATAATACACATATAGCATATATAATCAACGAACAGACTTTCGGCCATTGAATTTGACGACCTTCGTAGCGCGATCGGTTAGACGCCTGAACGCTAATCGTGAGGTCCCGGGTTCGATTCGCAGTGGAGGCAGAATTAAGAACTACGCTTTTCTTCTGATTTCCGGTGTGGTTGTTGATTATATATGCTATATATGTATTTTTCTGTATAAAATAAGTATATATTTCTTTATTAAATATACGTTGACTAGTACCACTTAACACAAGTCTTGAATGTATTTACCAAAGGGCTAGTTCAATTGGTGTAATAACGTCCTACAATATTATTATTATATTATTAATAGCCATGGTCACGGGTCAACTAATTTCTTAAAAATATGTTGGCTTAGTATATCTGTACCCCTTACCTAGGATTTCCACCTTTGCGTTGGTGAAGTCGGTGTTGGTGAACTTGAAGGGCAGACAGGCGGGGCCAACACGGTCACTGAAGGCTATTCTCGTTGCAGTCATCATTAGAGCAATGTCGTAGTCGTATGTTTGCCTGCGAAATAATAATAATATTTGGACATTATTACACCAATTGAACTAGCCCCTTGGTACGTTCATTTAAGACTTGTGTTAAGGGTACTCGTCAGTGTATATTTAAGAAATATATACGTATTATATATAGATAAATACATACATATATAGCATATATAATCAACAACCAGACTGGAAAGCAAAAGAAAAGCCTAGTTCTTAACTTTGAATCCACCGGGAATCTTTGGGAGCTCACGATTAGCGTTCAGGTGGTCAACCAATCGCGCCACGGAGGTCGTCAAAATTAGTAGAAGGAGAAATTCGTAGTATAGGGTGGTATAGGTTTAGTGTTTTTACACGTAGTATGTTGTTAGGCGTAGTAAGTAATGTTATACTTTTGCAAAAACAACGTGAGTGAGTCTAGAATTTCTACTATGATTGACATACGCGTCCTTTAATCTCTCTGTAAAGATAACAACTGAATATACTCTGCTCTAGTTATATCATGCACTAGTTTAAAGAAATATTGTTATTGTGGCGACCTCTATAGCACCACAGACAGAGAGAAAACCTAAGTAAACCTAAGTTGCAATTAGTTAAAACATAATTACCACAGAAGACGCCAGCAAGAATAAAATAACAAGTACAAAAATGAATTTTCTAGAACGTGCAATTGAAATATTAAGGCCCAGGTAGGAAGCTTCCTCTTTTCCTATAGGACACAGTGGATCCTACATTATTAAAAACAAATAACAACAAATTGTTTTGTTTCTGTCATCGTTAGTCTTGTGTTTGTGAATCGGGTGTTTTTTTTAATAATAGTAACCTCTATTTAACGCATACGTTATAATAACGTAGTAAAATAACGTTTGAAATTTACTCACGTGCTAAACTGAGGATGGACTAAGACATCAGCTACTCTGTACAGCTGGGTTGCAGGCGAATCAGCTGATCACATAAAAACATGAATTAAGCTTGACATATGTATGTCGCAGAATGATTTGATATTTTGAGTTTTTGCAAAAAACCTAGGCATTTTGCCAAAACACGGATAATTAGACAATGGTGATCATTTCTTATCCTTTTCTTACATGTTAACAGAAATCTAAGAAGGTTAGCTTTAGGTTAGGTTAGTTAGTATTTAATAATCAACGAAGGTCGGCGAAGTGCCAAACAAGAATAAAAACGAATAGCTTTTGTAATAGTTTATCACCATTGTCTAACCATCTGTATTTTCGCAAAATGACTAGGTATTTTGCAAAGACCCGAAATGATCCTGTCACTGTATAAAGAACCAAGCTGATTGACATAGTCTATCTCTGTTCTATGCTGAAGTGGCAGTGGGCCGGCTACGTCTGTCGTAGAACCGACGACCGTTAGAGTAAAGTGGTTCTCAAGTGGAGGCCGCTTCGGCAAACGTAGTGTTGGACGCCCCCTGCCAGGTGAACCGATGACCTCAAGAAGGTTGCTGGTAGTGGTTGGCTGAGGGCCACGAGTGATCGTGTTTTGTGGCGTACCCTTGGAGAGGCCTACATCCAGCAGTGGACTGATATAGGCTGATTGATGGTCAATCTCTATAATATTTATACACACTCATCACGCCCGTTTCTCCTACATAAGGGTAGCCAGAGATAACGAATCCCCATTAGGATCCTGACAGACCACTTTCGCTTCCTTAAAGTTCATACACACTCGCCTATATAACATACGTACCACGAACCAAATATAAAGAGGACCCGGCGTAAGGAGCGGTTCCTGCTACGCGGTGCGGAGGCCAAATGGAATCTTTTAATTGGTGCGGAGTCTAAAAATGTGTAGTAGAAAGAAGATACCTAATTTGATTGTCGATGCCGTGTTTTTATTGGTTGTAATATCTCCCCTCCATCCCGCGTACCTCGTTTCACCCCGCGTAATGCCACCCTAGTTTCCATACAAATATTGCGTAAGGTATCCTCTTATTAATTACTCCATGATACGTACCAACATTAATATTATGCTCGCCAACTATCACGCCTAAATCGTTCAAGTTGTAGTTCAGGACACAGTGGCCAGCCGTCATGAGGTACTGGTCGCTGATGATGACGGCGCCGCAGAAGATCCTGGCGGTGGGCAGGTCTACCAGGCCGGTCATCATGGGGAACTCGTTCACGCCGGTCTCTTGTCCACCTACTATGCGGTTCTGGGGATTATAATACATATAAAGTGTATACACAATTCTTTATATTACGCTATATTGAAAAAAGGTGACGTTAGAAGTACCTATAACCGCCGAGTGTTTATCAGTGTCAATGAAGCGAGAGTGATCTGTCAGGATCAGGACAAATGGGGATTCGTGATCTCTGCCTACCCTTACACAGGGAATCAGGCGTGATGTGTATGTATGTATATAGTCAGTTCTTAATACACGGTTGGGTGAACAGATTTTTTGAAAAAACGTTATCATATGTGGGATTATTATACTTTTACATACATACGTATGTATGTATAGAAATATAGGTAATTTGGATCGCCACGTAAATAAATTATCACTTACACTCCTCTTATATCCACAGCTGCATGAAGACGTGCCACTGGCAGGAACAGCTGTGAGACTGCAGATGAACCTCCCACCGTTCTGGTTGGCAGTGGACGTGATCAAGCCTAGAAAATAATACATATATGTCTTTTAATCCATTTCAGAGAAAACCTTGTAAACATGAAAATATCTTCTTGGTCAGTTATTATTATGAATATTGGGGTTTGAATATTGGTGATTAAATGATTATTGATCTTAAATTAAATGACGATACGGTTACCACCTGTCACATTAAGTATCTTGTCAACAGGTGGGTTCCAAATGGCCTTAGAACCTCTGACGACCCCGCAAAGATTAATTGTAGTTTTGAAAGTGTGCGTTTAACTTCGCCCACTACATTGTTGTCAAATTGCAGACAGCGGCCATGATGAAAAACTGAAATTACCTATTTAAATACACTATTTATTATTCTTCAGAATATAAACTTTGCTCTCCAATGGTTCTGATATAAGACCAGCGTTGCGTTTGCTTACAAACGCAACATACCCAGCTGAGTTGGAACCCTTTTGCTGCGACAGTAACATGCACAAGTTATACCCCTTAGTTTATAAGTTTTTTCATTCATTATACTCGTACTTACCAATACTCAGTCTATCCTGAACTGAGTTACCAGAGTAAGTCCCCACTCCGCAGTAGGTCTCTGCCCCTATCAGCTGTTCATCTCCTGTCAACGAGACGAGGAGGCGGTCCATCGTACAGCCATCCGTCTGGAAAATAATGACTATTGACTATTGGGTCAGGGGTTTGAATGTCCGTCTCCGCAATAGAGGAGCTAGTACTTCTATGACCACATAAAAGTCACTTTTCACTAGATAGTCAACACAAACATATGTACACTTTCGATTCATTGACAATCGTAAACCTTTTCGTATACGCGACGGTTATAGGTACTTCTAAAGTCACGCTTTTTCAATATTTCGTCTATCTGGATATCATGTCTTTTTCGGCCTACCCCTACGTTTCGACTCCATGTTTCATAGAGACATTAACAGCTTAAGACCTACACAATCGTAATTTAAAATGAAAAAGTGAAAAGTGCAAGTTTATTTTCTCAAACAAAACCGGGTTCGATTCCCGTGCTGGATGCAGTTGTTTTTTTAAAGAAAGTATGAATGCAGTTTTTTTTATCAAAATCGGTGACATGGTTCCTAAGAACAAATCTTCGTATCTCTTATAGTTTCAGACTTTCCCATACTGACCGTTTTGAATGCGCCACCCTGTGTATTCCTCATGGTTTACGTGTAATATATTTTACATACTTACATAAGGCAAAGATATGTCGGGACACTCTATCCTACAGTTGTACCCCGAAGGACACTGCGCCTGCCACCTGCACTGTATCCCGGGAGGATAACTGTTGTTGTAGTTAGGACTGTAGATGTAGTAAACCTGGTTCGGTTGGACCTGTAAAAAAAGGTATAACATATCACACGCTTCACGACTTGTGTATACAGTTTCTCTGTTTATTGAGGCTTGAGTGCCCATCTCCGAAATTTTGAAGGGATTTTAAGTATAGGTCACTCGAAGCTCGCGTTTCTTTTGATAGACAGTGCCTATGGAGTATTAATAATGGTGGTGAACCTTTTGTCTAAATAACTTGGATCGCCAACAATCAAAAATACCACCATACTTTACAATGTAACTAAAAAGAAAGAATGAAAAGAAAGAAATGAAATGAAAGTCCCGTGCTAGCCTGGGACGTAAAAAGAATGCTAACGAGCTGCCGTTTTCCCCGGCAAGTCGTAGGATGCAACTAAGGGACCAGAGGTAATTGAATCTTGGGTGATAGGCTACCTTCCTATCACCAATGTTTCATATGACATCACAACTCCATTTGTGCTAAAAAGTGACCTAGAAGATACTAAATCTCCAAGGTTCTGTGCACCCCTAAAGGGATTAAAGGACGTTGATGTAAGTATGTGGTTTTATAGTGAAATCCTTAACTAGCATGGAATCTTACCTGTTGGAAATAATCACAAGAGGGGTCTTGAGCGAAACTTCTTTGAAGCAACGTCACCAGGAGAATAGTGTAGAACCGCATTGTGCCTAAAAATAATGATAAAATATTAAGGACATTATTACAGCAATTCAACCAGCCCCTTGCATACTAGACAACATACATACACACATATATTCGCACCTCTACGTCCCCAACGGAATAGGCAGATACTATCGATCGTCATCTGTACATCCTGGCAAATCTCTTTTGCTTCACTCACACCCATGAACCTTCTCATACATGCTCTTCTGTTCTTCACTACGTCCACCCGCCTTGAGAAAAATGTCTTCGATTTAATCTGTATAAGTTCTACACGGCCTACCCTCTACATTTTGTACGCAACGTATGATTTAGTAATATATGTTTATTTGCTTTCTTAGATAATACAATATATTCAAGTAATTAAGAGTCTTGAAAGCAATTTTAATTCAGTTTATTTAACTATCAGGTTCCTAATCTTCTATAGGTAGATCCTTGTTTAAAAAATCGGTTATGTAGTTTTGATAACTGTATTCAAAATTAAAATGAATATTTCATTGAATAAATACTTGATTTATTTAGTTTTTATTCATATATATTTTACCTAACATATGTATTTTATAGACCTGAAAAATTATTTAATATTTCACTTAGGAGAGTTTCGAATAAGGTACTTTTTCTGTAACAAATACACATCATATTAAAATATTACTATAATAACATAACCTTCGCTTAAATCATTGTACCTAGGTGAAACGAATTAAAAAACCCTTAGTACCTTTAACATATTGTTACAAAGTACTTATCTACAGTTTTTGAATAAATTACATGTTTATTTGTATAGAGAAAATCATTATAATGTTAATATTGTATCTACGCACGTGACTACATAATACCAGCTACTACACTTTCTTAGAATTGTGAAATAAACACATTTGTTCCACCCATGAATTGTATAGAACAAATAAGTGTTCTACTAGAGATACATATAAATTTTCCTATTTTGTAAACACTGATTTTATCTCGTGTTTTCCTTATTTAAATACTCACATATACTATCGTCATTGAAATCATTTTCAAGTAAATAAGACCAAAAGTACATACTCATACATACACACAAAGCTTTAATGTAAGGCTCCGCTATCTCTACCTTTTATCCTGGAAAACGTAAGCGTGAAGTGAATGTAACCTTTGATATAGAGTACCCGCCACATAAGGTGGCAGTTGGAGGCGTCGCCACAGTCGCGTAATCCAGTGTTGCCAGTAAACACGCCAAAACTAGCACTCACTGTGCCATACGGCTCGATACATTATATTGAGGTTTCATTTGTAACGATCTTTGGTTGCAGAGCTATAAACTCAAATAAAACAAATTAATATACCAAAGTCAAAAGTCAAAATATTTTTATTCAAAATAGGCCCTATCATAAGCTCTCTTTGAAAGTTATTTTATGATCTAAGTACAAATTAAAAAAACTATATATTGACAAAAGGAATATATATGAGTGAAGTGGAAGGGGCGGTTACGTAGGGGCCGGCCTAATAAGACATATATGTAACAGTCAGATAGACGCTATATTGAAAAAAGGTGACGAGGGAGTACCTATAACCGCCGAGAGTGTATTAGAGGATGTATGAATGTCAATGAAGCGAAAGTGGTCTGTCAGGATCGGGACAAATGGGGATCCGTGATCTCTGCCTACCCCTCTACAGGGAATCAGGCGTGATGTGTATGTATGTATGTAAAAAAACTATTTCAAACATGGCACTGAGCATTGTCTTTTACATATTTTTACCGAGGTTAGTTCACCAACCATTTCGGCTGCTCAAGATGCCCCGTCAGGAAGACCACGACCGCTCTGATCTTATCATGCGTAACGATCGAGCGTAACGATTGAGAAGAAGAAGTTCAGCGGAGACCCTAGCTTGGAGAAGAACTAACAAGAAACTCCAGAAATCAATTTATTATAATCACCTTTAACAAACATAAAAATTACAAAGAGTGGGCAATAAACACAACGCTGGTAATACTAAATTTACCTTTCATACAAAATAACACGCAATGGCGGAAACGTCAAATTTAGTTCCAAGTTTGGCTACTGCCACCTTATGTGGCGGGTACTCTACTTCAGGAATATACCATACTTTTAGGAATATACCATAATTGTGAAATTACTAATTCTATAGTGTCCAACCCACGTGTTGACTAGATAGTCAGTACTCAATGTGAAAGTTGGTTAACGTGTCGCCATTTACAAGCACTGACTATTACTTGTTCAGTTATAGGTAGGTTACCTTACTATGTTTTTCCTCATCGTGATCGGTTCATTACCCAAATTATTAGCAAAATCTATCAATATAAAACATTACGGAATCATTGGGAAAATGTACATAGAAAATCAGAAAACTTAATTTCCATCGGTACATGCTCCGACATTTGAACCCTGTACCCACTGATACAGAGTCAAGGCCCCAACGATTAAGCTACAACAAATCCTTGCATATCATCACTACATAGTAAGTCGCTTTCTCTGTCCCTATGTCCCTTTGTATGCTTCATCATCATCAGCCTGTATCAATCCACTGTTGGACATAGGCCTCCCCCAAATGACGCCACTTCTCCCTGTCAGTGGCCGTTCGCATCCATTCGATGCAAACCAACCTGCGCAGGTCGTCTTCCCACCTTGCCGGGGGGCGCCTCACACTACGTTTACTGAGACGCGGTCTCCACTCTTGGACTTTTTTGCTCCAGCGACCATCAGTCCTTCTACATACGTGACCAGCCCAACTCCACTTCAGCGTGCCAACTCTTTTCATAATGTCGGTTACTTTAGTTCTCTGGCGTATCACCTCATTTCTGATGCGATCTACCAGAGAAACCCCGAGCATCTTCCGTTCCACAGCACGCTGAGCGACCTTGAATTTGTGGGCTAGTCCCGCAGTGAGTGTCCACGTCTCAGATCCGTACGTCAAAACGGGGAGCACACACTGGTTGAAAACTTTCGTTTTCAGGCATTGAGGTAAAGACGACGTAAGGACATGCCTAAGCCCTCCGAATGCTGCCCATCCCAGCTGTATTCTTCTGTCCGCCTCCCTCTCGAAGTTGTTTCTGCCAAGCTGTATAATTTTGTATGCTTAAATCTTTGAAACTACGCAACGGATTTTGATGCGGTTTTTTTTAATAGATAGAGTGATTTAAGAGGAAGGTTTATATGTATAACATCCATTAAATAGTGGAGTAGGCTATATATTTTATACCCATGCGAAGCCGGAGCGGGTCACTTGTATTATAATACATATATACGTTGGATGGAAATGGTGGTAAACAAATCATTATCACCTGTTATCAGTCAACAGCTGTTTTGGCCATGAAATTGCCGAAATGGTGGCAAGGCTAAAATACGTACGTTTCATGAATGCTAAATAGTATATGTACATACTTAAATATGTATGTACTATCTCTCAATATACCTATAACTAAGTATGTATGAGATATATAAATGTCAATAAAGCGAAAAAGGTTGTTGAGAAAAAGGGGAATCCGTGATTGCTGCCGAATAAAAAAGGTGACACGATGTATGTGCCCCTAGATTCGTTTTATACTATAAATACATATATGTATTACCGCCTCTTCGTCCCTAACGGGAAAGGTATAGACGATCAATCGCCACCTGGAATGTTCCTGACAAATATCTCTTGCTTAACTCACACCTATTAACCTTCTCATACATGCTCTTCTGTTCTTCACGCTACGTACTCCCGCCTTGAGAAGAATGTCTCCAATTTGATCTGTAAAAGTTCTATGCAGCCTTTTCCGTCCAACTCTACCTTCTAGTTTGGCTATATAAATTTCGGTAACCTTTAATCCATCCACTCCTTTCTCTATTTTCGTTAGTATATCTTCTGTTATACAAAAACATATACTTTATACTATAAATACAGCTGTGATAGTTAATCTGTATCTATATTAACGCCCTTATTTCCTAGAAATACATACTATCGACTGTCACCTTGAACGATTCTGAAATGGAACATCCAAACAAACAAACGAAACAAAAACAAACGCATTCACGACCATTAACCCTTGCGGGGTAGTCAGAGGTTCAGGTGTCCATCTCCGCAATTGCGAAGGTAGTAATTCTATGGACACCTCGAACCCACGTGTTAACCAGATAGTCAGTACTCAATGTGACAGGTGGTCAGCCATGTCGCCATTTACAAGCACTAACTATTACCTGTTCGACGAACAGGTAGGTTTCCTCACAATGTTTTCCCTCACCGTATAATAATTCAACGCATTTCGTAAATGTGTTTTTATTACGAAAATGTACATAGAAATTCATTAAACTTCATTTCCATTGGTACATGCTCAAACGGGATTTGAACCCTGTACCCACTGATACAGAGCCAAGCCCCAAACAACTGAGCTACGTCGAATTAACATCCATTAACCTCTTAATGCATACTCTTCTATTGATCAAACTACACACTAATTCAAATTATATTATGAGGGTCATCGCTGTCGTTGTGGTGGGCTGGTTGATGAGTTGGGACACCATGGCTTCTCGTGTCAGAGGAGTGCTGGTCGCTGGTCTCGACACGCCGCGCTCAATGAGGTTATTTGTCGTGCTCTTGTCGCTATCGACTGGCCTGCTGTGCTTGAGCCCGCTGGTTTGGCTCGTGATGACCCCTTGGAAATGTGGAAGGTCTTTGGTGTGGGACGCAACATGCGTGGACACTCTGGCTCCATCCCATCTCGCTGGGTCGGCTAACGAGGCTAGCACTGCGGCCACTCTGGCCGAGTCTCAGAAATCGAGGAAGTACTCAGCACTTTCGGACGAGTATTGTTTTGTCCCGTTTGCTGTGGAGACTTTAGGTCCTTGGGGTCCTGGGGCTCATCAATTAGTAAATGAAATATCGTCCCGTTTAATTGATATGTTTGGGGACCCCAGGGCTGGAGCATTTTTCTCTCAGAGAATTAGCATAGCTATTCAGAGGGGGAATGCTATCAGTGTCTTGGGAACCCTACCACCCTCTGACAGCGATTATTATAAAGATATGTAATTTTAGGTTTATAGTTTTAATTTCTTGCTTTACTTATTGTATATAATAAATGGTATATAACAGAAAAAAAAAAACAGTTTCATTAATTATAAAGATCAACTTACGAATTTCCAATTTGAGTTAAATTTATAGATCAACCTGGACCTGAAAAAGGTCGCTGGTAGTGGCTAGCTGAAGGCCACGAGTGATCGTGTTCTGTGGCGTACTCTTGGGGAGGCCTGCATCCAGCAGTGGTCTGACATAGGCTTATTTGTTAAAACAGATAAAATTGGGGGCATTCAAGGCAGATAGATGTACGCAGTGACGAATTGAAGAGCATGTATGAGAAGGATAATTGACGTGAGTGAAGCAAGAGAGATTTGTCAGGATCGTTCCAGGTGGCGAACGATAGTCTCTGCCTTTCTCGTTAGGGAAGATGAGACGTGAATATATGTATGATTAGTTTAGTCATTTGAATCCAACGTATAGAAGTTTATGTGAATTTAATCGCGTGAACCAAATCATTCATCATCATTGACCAAATCATTCAGCAATACTATTCTATCTATACCTACATATAAATTCACATATTTTTTTTAATTTATAATTACATACATATTAATTCACAAACCTTAAGCCGTTTCGGGTCTTAAGCTACAGGGGTCGTGATGACATTGATATTGAATATGGTGCCAGGTTGCTAGCCCATCGCCGAATAGATCCCATTAACACGACTAAAAGAGTCACCTTATACATACATACACATCACGCCTGATTCCCTGTAGAGGGGTAGGCAGAGATCACGGATCCCCATTTGTCCCGATCCTGACAGACCACTTTCGCTTCATTGACATTTATACATCCTCTCATACACTCTCGGCGGTTATAGGTACTCCTAACGTCACCTTTTTTCAATATAGCGTTTATCTGACTGTTATATGTCTTATTAGGCCGGCCCCTACGTAACCGCCCTTCCACTTCACTTTTATACATATATTCCTTTTGTCAATCTGCTATCATTCATCCGCATAACATGTCCAAACCATCGAAGCATGCTCTTTTCACCTTATACATGGAAGGAAAGGCAGCTAGTTAGCATTCTTTTTACGTCCCAGACTAGCAAGCGGCCTAAGCAACACTATTCTATCACTTATCACTATTTTTAATTCGGGTAATACCTGATTTTGTTATTGTATCTGTAAAAGATAAATTGACAATAATAAATTAGTGTGATTAGTTAATAACGTATTATTCAATTTTATCTAATCACTAGATTGGGTGTCTTGGATAGGCTCATCACATGTTTTGATCATATGGGAATCCGTCATCTATGCCTACCCCTCTACAGGGAAACGGACGTTATGTTTTTCTATATGTATATTCATCAAATAGACATATATATATGTACATATACATGCATATACATATAGTCTAATCGATTGGAATTGAATTATAATTAATAATATATAATAATAATATATCTTTATTTGTTATACATATACATGTATCTTTATTAATACATATACATGCATATACATTTTATTGTTGCATATTGTCTGCAGAGTTTCTTGGCATTGCTTCTCTGCAGGGAATCAGGCGTGATATGTAGGTATGTATGTGTATATACATACATATGTTTTACGATTTTATCATTTTAGGGATGTGCCAACAAAATTAACTATTAACAAAGAAAGTAGGTACATCCTTGATAATTTACGACATAACTAACAAACGATAAAGATTAGCATTGTAGATAAAATAATACACTAAATAACACACTGTTCGAGGTAGTCAGAGTTTAGTTAAAATAACGTTAAACCAAAACCATAGACGCACGAAAAATGTAGAGATAGACACTAGAATTTTTATTTCTATGTATGCTTAATAGATAATCCCAGAAGTTTATTTAAATTATTCTGAGGTGAATCTACCATATGAAAAGTTCATGCAACTGAAATGCTGCTTCAAAAACATACTAGGTATAAGCCACTCAAAGCCCGCCTTTAACTAAATATACAGCATCCAACGTGATGGGTGCGAAACCGTATTGCCATATACAGTCACTGGCTATTACCTATCCCGAGGGACAGGCGGGTTTCCTCAGGATGTTTTCCCTTACCGTTAACGAATTATAAGAGGTATAAAGTAAGCATTTATAAATGATGAAGGGAAACGTCGTGAGGAAACCCACTTATTCCCCGAACAGGTAATATAAAGTACTCGTAAATTATTAAAATAATTACCTTGGTACAAATTTTCACAGGATAAAGTTCAAAAGAGCTAAAGTAAACCAAGCTAAAACTATGTTCAGCTCAGCTGTAATTTAGCTAACTAAAACTTCTTTAGCTAAAACTCGAGCACAGCACATCTTCAAGCTATTAACTGCAGACGACTGATACAAGTGTTATTGTAAATGCGATTTAAATCGCTATTCTACGCTGATAAATGGTAATTAGTTCGTGGTATGTAAAGGTAGTTACTGGTGACAATTATTGAACGTGATTTTGTCAACGCCCCTATTCTTTTTTCACTTCGACGAATTTATAAGTACATTCGAATGTACTTGTAAAAATTGTTGTAGAAAGCGACTAAGGGACTAAGGTACAAGAGTACGCTTAACATTTAATAGAATGTTGTAACATAATATTATTATTTCAAATCAATATAATGAAAACCTCCCGTTCTTCTTGGCATGTCGTAGAAGGTGACTAAGGGTATATGGAATCTATTGAGCGATGCGTTAGCAACCTGTCATCAATGATCCATACGACATCAAACTAGTGCTGCTAAGTGACCGATAATGTACATAGAAAGCCCAAAAAAATATTTTTAATTGGTACATGTTCCGGGGTTTGACCCTTGTACCTACTGTCACAGAATAAAGTTCTTAACGACGAGCTTCCCCAAATTCTAAATGCTATCCATTTTTTATGTTAATACAGACAGGCACAATATGCAAAGTCACCGCATTTGTATAATATGTTAGAAAATATTGAATCTCCGACGTTCTATGCCTAACAAGACATAATCAATAACATACATATATAGGGTGACGTTAGAAGTATCTATAACCGCCGAGTGTGTATGAGGAGGTGTATGGACGTCGAAGCAGTATCGGAAAGATGGAGTACTCTCTGTAGTGTATGTATGTAAATATATTATATTTATACCGAAAAGATTCGAAGGTTTTCAATGAAGTTTAGTCCAAATAAAACAATGATTACAAATCTACAAATTCATTTAATAAATAAGACTAGAACACAATCACGAATAATCTAATATACATACATACATTCAAGCCTCTACGTCCCCAACAGGATAGGCAGAGACTATGGATCGCCACCTGAAACGATCATGACAAATCTCCCTAGCTTCACTCACACCTATTAACCTTCTTATACATGCTCTTCTGTTCTTCACACAAATAATAATAATCCAATAGAATTCACTAAATTACTCAACCCCATACTAGCTAGGACGTAAATAAAATGCTAACTAGCTGCATATCTTTCAAGACACAGTTACTGACTATATGGCCAGGGGACTAATAAATTCTGTTAGGCGAAGGGATAGCAACTTGTCTCCATTAATCCATATCATTTCCATCTCACATATAGATAAGCCAAAAGTCACCAATTAAAGTAGGTGTTGGCCTAATAAGACATATGACAATCAGATAGAGGCTATATTGAAAAAGTACCTATCTATAACCGCTGAGTGTGAATGAGGAGGTATATGTTAATGAAGCGAAAGTAGTCTGACCGGATCGGGTCAGATGGTCCTCCGTGATCGCTGCCTACCCCTCTACAGGGAAACGGGCGTGATGTGTATGTATGTATGTAATCAAGATAATTTTATTATAGTTATCCTCCTACGATAAGCTGGTAAGAACGGCAGCTAGTTAGCATTTTATTAACCCCCTATCACGTTACATATTAAACCATCTACATACACATCACTTCACAACCATTAACGCTTGCGGGGTAGTCAGAAGTTATACATCCCAATAACTACATACTTCTCCGTGACTTTGACTTTGTTTTGTTTCTTTGACGACCTCCGTGGCGCGATCGGTTAGACACCTGAACGCTTATCGAGGGGTCCCTGGTTCGATTCCCGGTGAAGGCAGAGTTAAGAACAACGCTTTTCTGCTGCTTTCCAGTCTGGTCGTTGATCATATATGCTATATATGTATTTATCTATATATAATATGTATACATTTCTTAAATATACGTTGACTAGAACCCTTAACACAAGTCTTAAATGAACTAACCAAGGGGCTAGTTCAGTTGGTGTAATAATGTCAAATTATTATTATTATTACTTCTATATTTCAAATCTACACGTACCTACATAACGACCATTAACCCTTGCGGGGTATTCAGAGGTTTGCGTTCAACTAGTTACTGAGATTCCTATGTTGGTTCTTGGATCCCGTTGGTACAGTATCAGTGCCGATTGGCATATAATCTGCTTTTTCCGGAGACTCTAATATACCTTGGAGCAGGTGGGAATTTGTTTGACTGAGCCTGAAAAAAAGTATTCGAAAATTTCAATTAATTCGACGTAGCTCAGTTGTCTAGAGCTTGGCTTTGTAGCAGTGGATACAGGGTTCAAATCTCGCTTGAGCATGTACCAAAGGAAATGATGTTTAATGAATTTCTATGTACATTTTAGTAATTAAAAACATTTACGAAATGCATCGAATACTACGGTGAGGGAAAACATCGTGAGGAAAACCTAGTTGTTCGCCGAACAGGTAATAGTTAGTGCTTGTAATTGGCGACATGGCTTACCACCTGTTACATTGAGTACTACTATCTGGTCAACACGTGGGTTCAAGGTGCCCATAGAATTACTACTACAGCTAATATTGAATTGATATTTAGCAAAAAGCATTAGTAGACTTTGGTCCATGGTCTTTGAATCACTGTCTCTGCTGTTTCGACGATGGAAATTGGGACTCCTGTCTACGCCCCACTAAACTACGGTTCTGAAATTTTATATATGGAATCACAACCCCAACATTCACACCCAAAACTGACCTACAAAATATGGTGTCTCCAAGGTTCTGACCACCCCAAAGGGAATAAAAGTCCCTCCCTATACTCTATTCTTCACTCACCTAACCTCCTCCACATCAGCGACATTGTCTAACAACCTCCTTATTATATCCTCCTTGTGCTCCAATATCGTTTGAACCCTGTCTAGGTCCCTGCGATATTCGTCGTGAACCCTCGCTGTAATCAGCTGCTGCTGTCGTATCCTGCGCTCTAGTTCTTCTAGGGACGAGTAGGCGCGGGATTTCACTATCTGTACATGCATAATTACACCAATTGAACTAAGCCTTTGCTTAGACATTTAAGACTTGTGTTAAGGGTACTAGTTAACGTATATTAAAGCAGTATACATGTTACATATAGATAAATAAATATATAGCATATATAACCAACGATCAGACTGGAAAGCAAAAGTAAAGTTAATGCTTATCTCTGCCTCCATCGGGAATCGTACCTTGGATCTCACGATTAGCGCTCAGGTGGTTAACTGTTACATATATTGGTAAACTGAACCATGGGTAGACAAATAATCCTATATACTACATAGTATAAAACAAAGTCGCTTTCTCTGTCCCTATGTCCCTTTGTATGCTTAAATCTTTGAAACTATGCAACGGATTTTGATGCGGTTTTTTTTAATAGATAGACTGATTCAAGAGGAAGGTTTATATGTATAATATCATCCATTAAATAGTGGAGTAGGCTATATATTTTATTCCCGTGCGAAGCCGGAGCGGGTCGCTAGTAGTAAATAAAATGAGTATAAATCGCGAGTGTTTAAAAATAAATATTACATTTTGTTTTGGTTTAATGAAATTAAGAAAGGTTCTAAATATGATTTCCGGCTCTGGTATGTAGCAATGTATGAAATTTAAATGTGTTTTCATTTACGTACATTACTTACAGTCGCTTAGGGTAAGGGAAAACATCGTGAGGAAACCTGCCTATTCCTCGGGATAGGTAATAGCCAGTGCCTATACACAGTGATATGGTTCACTACCTGTCACGTTGGGTGCTGTCTATCTACTGAAACGCAGGCTAAAGTTGCCCATCCCTAACATGTCTACGTATTTTCGAAGATGAGCAGTCAAGCCTATGAATACCCCGCCACAATAAAAAAGGGAGTGTGTACACACAAGTCGTGAAGCGTGTGTATGTATGTAATTGTTTTTAAGGTTGCAGCAGTAAAGCGAATTTAATTTGTTACGCCTGATTTTGCAAATGTCAAAGTTTTACGTATGCATGTGTAAAAATGTTTTGTGATTCAATTCAATTGAAACAGATAATATGTGTTTAATATGCAAATCTTAATAATAACAACAAGTTTATTACTGTTCATCCCTTTTCGTAGTTTTTACTGTGGCGGGGTAGTCAGAGGCTTGAGTGCCCATCTCCGAAATTTCGAAAGCATATTAGGTATGGGCCACTCGAAGCCTGGGTTTCACTTGATAGACAGCACTTGACGTGATATGTAATAAACCGTATCGCCGTATACAGGCACTGCCTATAAAAATGATCACATTTGCAAAATAAAAACAGAGATTCTGAAACCCGATTTCGGTTCGATCTTAGCAAACCTCTATCGGTTTATTGAAATTTTTACACCTCTTCATAAAAATTAAGCAATTATGGACAATTCAAACGTTACCCCTAAAGGGACAGACAGGGATTATCGATCGCCACCTGGAATGATCCGGACAAATCTCTCTTGCTTCACTCACACCTATTAACCTTCTCATATATGATCTTCTAGTTTTCACGTTGCGTACATTTTAGCTAATACACATTACTACAGATATAGCTAAACGTACAGCAATGTAAGGTTTTTATTGAACCATTGTGGTGTAGAATTTAGCATTATAGTGTGCCTTTAAATACTAAACCAGATAATCGAACCTAATCAAGCCGACCTAAAAAACTAAATCTACCCTAATTTACATTGCACTTATTTATCGCATCTTTATACGGTGAGGGAAAACATCGTGAGGAAACCTACTTTTCCCCCAACTAGTGAAATTTTGTGCTTAAAAATGCGAGCTTACCATCTGTCACATTAAGTACTGACTACTCAAAACGTGGGTTCGAGGTGGCCACAGAATCACTACCTTCGTAATTGCAGAGATGAAAACCCGAACCTCTGACTACCGTAAAGATTAATGGTAAATAAAAAGTCAAAGTCAAATGTTTTTATTCAACATAAGTACAAATACAGTACATTCATTGAAAGTCAAAACATTTGCCTGACACTGGTTGTCTCTTAGCATTGAAATTCTACCGTTGGTTCGGAAACCCTGACTCGGAGAAGAACCAACAAGAAACTCCGGCTTTCAGGATTTTTTGCCCAGTGCCAGTTACAAAACCAAATTTTACAGAAACAATTATCTTTGCCCTGTCGTCTATGGTGCGTCAACAAAGTCAGCAGCTCAGTGAAAGTTGAAAATACAAATAATTATTTTCGGCTGAATATTTAGTTAATTGTGATGCCAAACTGGCTAAATATGTTCGCTTTGAGATAAGATTTGGATCCTCAGCTGGAACGAACCGAAGAACAAGGAAGAGAAGAATTGGAGCTTCGATTTCGTTCTTCTTCGGTTGTAGCGGCTGGCGGCATTGGTGTAACCATGGCGATGGAATAACAAGAAGTTCAAACGCCGTGGCATCAGTGTTTGTACTTCAGCCGACATAACCTTAGTGGTGAATGGCTTAATAAAGAATTAAAAAAAAAAAATCTTTGCACAATGGTAGTCTTTTTACGTCTCCTTTCCACCCTACCTTGATCTCCTGGCGGATGCTCTCCATCTTGCCCAGGGCCACCCTGAGCGGCTCCTGGCTGACCCTGGGCCGGTGCCGCCTGCCCCGCTTCAGCGACTGCATGGACGCCGCAGTCGCTTTTAGCCGCTGTCGGAATACAGAGGCCGCTTTTCTGTATAGGCTGATTATAAGGGGTTATTGACTATTGTATGTGGAGAGGGTTATTGGGTATGTGCTTAAAGAGAAGGATAAACATGTAGTTACATTTGTCTGTAATTAATCTAACATTATTAACAAAAATCTGTACACGATTAACTTAATTCAAAATTGCAGGCCATATAAAACTACTAGTATATTATAGTAAACTATATTGTTAACTTCAATGTAATTTTATTATTGTTTAATATCATCAAGGCTTATATAGTGACTTTAACTACTTTCCTTTTTTTAATTAATTTCTCCTACAGCCTTCATATGACGATATATTCACCAAAATCTGTTATTTTATCCACACCTAAGCCTAAAATGGTTCCCACATAAGACCAGCGTTGCGTTTGCTATCAAACATACTCAACTGAATTGGAACCCTTTTGCTGCGACAATAACATGCACAAGTTATACCCCCTAGTTTGTAAGTTTTAATCGTAAACTTTTTGTATTGTGTATGTTTCCGTGGCTGTAAATAAACGCTTTTATTATTATTATTGAAAAGTACATCGTCGATCTCACAACAAACCGCACACTTCTATCTACCCTCCACACTCACCGCACATTCTTCAATGCCACCTGCAACTCGCTCTTGACTTCTCCGTTCTCCTTCTGCAGCGCAACCAGTCTCTCTTCCGAACTCTTGCTCTGCGCCTGCAACTTCTCCACTAACTCTCTTTTCCTTTCCAACTCCATTCCGTATTGGTGCTTCAGTTCTTCTAGTAAGCTGTGGAAGATTTAAATAAATAAGGTAAACGCATTTTCAAAAACAAGGCATGTTGTCCCGTAATAGCCTGGGACGTAAAAACAATGTTAACTAGCTACCGTTCTTTCCGGAATGTCGTACAATGGGATTGGGGTAAATGGTATTTATTTGTCAATGGGCTCACAACCTGACAACCTGACAACAATGTTCCATATTACATCACTACGACTTTTGAGTTAAAGTTTCAATACATTCGACTGAACAATATTCATGCTATATATATATATATATATATATATATATATATATATATATATATATATATATATAGCATGAATATAATATATATGAGTGTGTATGAGGAAGTGAATGAATGAATGAAGCGAGAGATCAGAATCCGTGATTTCTGCCTTCCCCAACAAGTGGAGATCCTTGATCTCTCTGCCTACGCCTCTACAGGGAAACAGACGCAGTACCTATCTATCTATATATATTATCAAGCATACCGTTTGCACTGCTCCACGCTCCGTTCGTGCATATCGGCTGGGACGGTTCTCCCCCTATCAGCTTCGAGATGCAGCCGCTTCGTCTCCGCAACCGCCAAGGCCGCTTTCACCGCAAAGTACTCTCGATGCACCGTCTCGTAGTCACGGAGTAGGGTTGCCACTGGGAAATGGTATTTAGGACACTATTACACCATGTTAGGTATGGGTCATTCGTGTACCTAACATTCAAGCCTCTGACTACCCCGCCATAATAAAAAAAAGAAAAAAAAAGTGTGTATACACAAGTAGTGAAGCGTATGTTTTTATGTCTTTTATTACACCAATTGAACTGAGGCCTCTAATGAGCTATGATGCTTTTTGCAAAATATGAGTTCAATATCAGATCAGTAAAAGTGTGATGTTGGAATTGGATTAGCAAAACTGACAAATTTCGCCATTTTCAAGACTAAATTGAGAAAACTGTCATTTTTGCTAATCTGCTACCAACTTCTCACTATTACTGAAGTAGAAAGAAGAAGACTACGATTGTGCTAAAACGCATTAGTTGACTTGGACCCATGAAACCTTGAGTTAAGGGTACTAGTCAACGGATTAGACAATCAAGCCACCATAACAAAAAAGGAGTGTGTATACACAAGTCGTGAAGCGTAAGTATTTATGTTATTTATGTATATTTTCTTAAGTTAGTAGAACAGAAGACGCGGAGTAAAATTATAGAAATACAGGGATTAGGTAGATAGAGGTAGGTATAGTATATAAAGAAAGAAAGCAAACACTTTATTCACTGCACTAAATAACATTGACACAAACATTAAACATCAAAAATAAAAATTTTGATGCAGTAAACAATCATGTTTTTATCTAAATTCATCTCACGGCGAAACCATTTCCATTAGCCATTTCTCAGAAAAGGTAATAATTAGTGCTTATAACTACACCGAGAATCAAACCTAAAACATCTACCATCAAACCTACAAAACCATACACTTACCTTTCCCTTCATACAACTCATACACCTCTTTCAACTTGAACTCCGCTTTGCCCGCCCTATCCAAAAGGCACTCCTTCTCCATTCCAACCGACTCCATCTCCACTCTCCACTTCTTCTCACTCCTACTCAGCTCTTGTAGATCTTCCTCTAGGCTTTTGATCTTCTCTTTGAGCTGTTTATTCTCTTCCACTATGTGTTTTGATTTGGTATTCATTGATTCAAATTGAGTTTCGTAATCGTGTATCAGATTTTCTTTTTCTTGTATACTATCTTGGTAGGCTGTGAATAGGGGTGCTGAAAATATAATAAAAAACATATAAAACATATTGGGACCTAAGTATAGTGTAACTAGGTGCTATTCTTATAAGGGAACAAAGGTAAACTAGTGACCCGCTCCGGCTTTGCACGGGTATAAAATATATAGCCTACTCCACTATTTAATGGATGTTATTATACATATAAACCTTCTTCTTGAATTACTCTATCTATTAAAAAAAACTGAATCAAAATCCGTTGCGCAGTTTCAATGATTTAAGCATACAAAGGGACATAGGGACAGAGAAAGCGACTTTTATACTATTTAGTGATGTAATCCAATACGCATTGGATAATAAACTCCCATAATTGTTTTTGTATTAATTCTATCGTTCTCAATATTAATTGGAATATAATATTACCAGCTTTCTTATACTAATATCTTGAGAAGTAAGCAGGAAATATAATGCCTCTCTTTAATACTTTTTTCGTATATTTAACATCGTTTAAACATTTAACTATTGTTTGACCATATTGACCAGTCGTCTATGGTGCGTCAACAAAGCCAGCAGCTCAGTGAAAGATCAAATTACAAATAATTATTTTCGGCTGAATATTTAGTCATTGGCTAAATATGTTTGCTTTGGGATTTTATTCGGATCCTCAACTGGAACGAACCGAAGAACAAGGAAGAGAATAATTGGAGCTTCGATTTAGTTTTTCCTCGGTTGTAGCGGCTGGCGGCGTTGTTGTAACCATGGCGACGGAATAACAAGAAGTTCAAACGCCGTGGCATCAGTGTTTGTACTTCAGCCGACATATAACCTAAGTGGTGAATGGCTTAATAAAGATTTTTTTTTAAAATCGTATTGACTATTTTATTTCATTTCAATTCTATATCCACGCTTTAAAGTATTTATTTTCTTTAACATATACGTCACCCTAATATCGAAATCTTTCGGTGACTATCAGTACACATTTAATTACAATTCATTAAACAATAAAAAGGTTAATAATTGATAAATATCAATAAAATCTCACCCAACGCCTGTGCGCTTAAGAGCCCTGAGGAATCGACCACCCTGCTCGGCGTTTGAGGTGTGATGTTGCTATTCTTATTATCTGTACCTTCTGAACTAGTACCTGTAAAAAAGAACAAAATAATCTTTATTTACAATTTCCTACAGGGGTGCCTTTTTATTTTCTCTTCATCACTACATAGTAGATAGACTTTAGATATCACGTGATATGACCCGGTCTCACATCACTACATAGTATAAAACAAAGTCTCTTTCTTTGTCCCTTTGTCCCTTTGTATTCTTCAATCTTTGAAACTACGCAACGGATTTTGATGCGGTTTTTTTTTAATAGATAGAGTGATTCAATAGAAAGGTTTATATGCATAATAAGATCCATTAAATAGTAGGCTATATATTTTATGCCCGTGCGAAGCGGGAGCAGGTCGCTAGTTAGATATTATTACATTCACGTCCTTTAATCCCTTTCGGGTTAGACAGAACATCTAAGGTATAATAATAATTCCTAGGTCACTTATCAGACTAAATATTTGCGATGCCATAGTGGAACATTGATGACTGGTTGTTAGCCCATCGCCCAATAGATTAACTTAATTTCCATTGGTATATCACCCGAGGTTTGAACCCTGTATAACGTATGTCTCCTAACTACTACTCACCCTGTTTCGTCAAACTAGCCGTGATGAGTGAGTCGAAATCGCTGCCTGCTTTCTTTCCCTCCCCATTGGGATCTAGGGTTGAAGCGTTAGAGCGACATCTCTCTTGATACTTTGAAAGTTGGAGATTCAGTCTGTAAACATAAAATACTTTAATATCTAAAGGACCTTTAAAGTTCTGTCCACCCCGAAAGGGATTAAAGGATGTGAATGTATATGTAAAAATATAAAAATTAAATTGCTTTTATTCACACTAAACGCAGCATATACACAATTACAGAAAAGAATTAATTATATAATAATATACATTTATGGAACCAAGCGCACATGGCAACCCCGCGCAAGTGTGAATAGGATTTGTCTCAGCTAATGTTGATTGTGTGAAATTCACACTGCCAACGCTGATATTCCGACAAACCCTTAATTACGTATACGTCTATGTATGTTTTCAGAATCTTAATAGCTTTACAGGTGGCCAGAACCTCGGGTACATAACAAATCTTCAATCAACTATGGAATAATCTGTAGTTATTCTGATATTATTGTTTTGGACTGACGGTGACAGGTTGCTAGTTCATCGCTCAATAATATACAATATTTTTGTACGTAAAGTCGCCATTTACGACATGCCTAGAAGAATAAATTTATTATATAATAATATACGAGCATTATATTATTTACTTTAATCACTACATAGTACAAAACAAAGTCGCTTTCTCTGTCCCTATGTCCCTTTGTATGCTTAAATCTTTGAAACTGCGCAACGGATTTTGATGCGGTTTTTTTTAATAGATAGAGTGATTCAAGAGGAAGGTTTATATGTATAATAACATCCATTAAATAGTGGAGTAGGCTATATATTTTATACCCGTGCGAAGCCGGAGCGGGTCAATAGTAAATACATATAATCAAGGAATACTACATCTTGAAGGAATGCATCTTGAGGAAACCTACCTGTTTCCGGGACAGGCAATAGTCAGTGCTTGTAAATTGCGACATGGCTTACAACCTGTCACATTGAGTACTGACAATCTGGTCAACGCCTGGGTTCGAGGTGGCCATAGAATTACTAACTTCGCAATTGCGAAGATGGAAACCTGAACCTCTGACTACCTCGCAAGGGTTACTGATCGTGAACGCGTTTGTCTTTGTATAAACAACGATCACACTGAAAAGCACATAAAAAGCGTTGTTCTCATTTCAGCCTGCACCAGGAATCGAACCCGGGCCCTCACGATTATCGTTCAAATGGTTAACCACTAACTATTACTATTTTGACTACCTCCGTGGCGCGATTGGTTAAGCATCTGAACATTAAACCTGAGGTTTCGGGTTCGATTCCCGGTGGAGACAGAGTTAAGAACTACGCCTTTCTTCTGCTTTCCAGTGTGGTTGTTGATTATATATGCTATATAATATGTATTTATCTATATATAATAAGTATATATTTCTTAAATATACGTTGTCTAGTACCCTTAACACAAGTCTTAAATGAACTTACCAAGGGGCTAGTTCAATTGGTGTAATAGTGTCCTAAATATTATTATTATTTATTAGTCACTCACCTATATAGAACATCCTTTAAGGCTTGCATATCATTTTGTAACCTCGTATTATGTTCCCTCACTTGATTTAATAATATCTGTCTGCTTGTACAGTTCATACATACTTCTACTAACGGAATTGCTGTAGTTGAATCTGTAATGTCTGTAAATATATAAAAACAATTAAAATAAGTATTTATTTATCAATAATATCACTATAGTCTGGCTAACGAAAGTAGATACTGGATTATTTTGCAAACTTTTTATATGACAACACTAAAGTGTTCCTACCATCGAATATTCACCCTACAATTTGGGGTATTTTAAGTAGAAAGTACTTAGGAACAATTAAATCCAAAAAGGCATTTTTAAAACATTTTATAAAATAAGTTTCAAAAATTCGTCTGTTAAAATTGTGTTAATCGAAAATAAGTTTCGTATGTACGTGTTGGATCATTTCAAGAGCTACAGTAAGCCTTACGTTGGTCTAATAAATAGCTTAAGTAATTAGGTACACTATATCTTAACTAATTAGGTAGAGAAAAACTTGGCAATTTTATTTTAAAGAAAATTAATTTGTTTTCCTAAAAATGCTGTTTTCCGAAAAATTTGGTAAAATTAGAATCAGTGTATGGTATTCCTATTTCTGACGCCGAAGATGGCGTGTTGTTGATGTTTCTTTATGGTTGACTTGCGTATAGTTAGGTTAGGTTAGTACGGTAAAAATGTCTTGATATTTTTTATTTTAATTGAGTAAGTACATATTCGTATTAGTAATTTTTTGTTTGTTCTTTTTGTTCCTTTAATACGCTACAATGGAGTGAAGTATCCGTGTGATGTTTGGTATGGAGTTAATAAAGAGATAACAAGTTATATAAATTACTTTTAATCACGTCACAACGCGGACAAAATTGAAGCATCCACTAGTAAAATAAAAATAAATGTCAAAGTATCAAAGTGAGTTGTTCCGCCTTTCCTTTTTATTTTAGGGTTGCAATGCTAATATATTTTAAATTTGCCGCGCTTTTTCAGTATCTACTTTCGTTAGCCAGACTATACCTATCACATTGGGTGCTGCCTATCTAATGAAAGACGGACCGAAAATATCACCGGCCATTGCAGACTAAACGGGCACCTATTCAAGCTCGGAATCACGGATAGCCCACTGTGCAGGGGCTGTATTGACTTCACTGAATTCATTGGCCACGTTGTCCTGGAGTGGCCGTGGCTGAAGAACGGGCTAAAATCCTTGGGAAACCGGGGTCGCTTCGGGAAGCCTGTGAAGACACTAGGCGTCTTCTGCGCTTCTGGCGGGTGCTGGGCTGGCTGGAATAGTCAGCGACATCACGCAAAATGGTCCCAGTGAGGACTAATTGCGGAAACCACGGAGCCCAATAAACTAAACTAAACTAACCGGGCTTCGAGTGGCTCATACATAACATGGCTTCAAAATTTCGGAGATAAGCACTCAAGCGTCTGACTACTCTACAATAAAAAAGGGAGTGTATATACACAAGTAATAAAGCTAATATCTTGTTATGTTATCAATAATAAGTATGTATTTATCAAACAAACTTTTACTACTACCGTTAACACATAGAAAGTTTAATGATACAATCTTTCAATACATTCTAAGACCTAGCTCACATTGAGTACAGCTATAGAGGTCTTATTGTGTAATGGGAGGTTGTAAGCCCATCACCTAACAAACATTGCCTATCCATTACCCATAGTCCCTTAGTTACCTCTTGTGACAACCTGGTAGGTAAAACAGGTGGTTTCACCTCACTACTGCTATGACTAATCAAAAATTATCTGTAATCAAGTCACAGTACTCAAATATTGAGAGTAAGCAGCACCAATAAATCATCATAACCTACCTAAATGTGACCGAATTTATATTAAATTTATAAGGTTCTGTCCACCCCAAACGGAATGAAAGAATTGTATATATACATATATTTACCTCGATCAGGCACCTCAAACTTCTTCACTCTCTGCTCCAACTCCGCATTTCTCCTCTCCAATTCCATCACTCTTCCTTTACAATCTTCTATGTACTTTAGCATCGCTGTATGATCTTCCTTTAATTTATCATTCTCTTCAGCAAAGAGTTTATTGTATTCCAACACCGTTTTCAATTTCTCTTTCAATTTTTCAATGTGAGAGTCTTTTTCAGTTATCTGTAAAGGTAGAAAAGATACATACATATAAGTTCAGATGCTTTAATCCCTTTCTGGGTGAACAGAACCTTGGAGACATAATATTTCCTTGAGTACATTTAAAAAAAATAGCAATATTTGGGACACTATTGCACCAATTGAACTGGTTTCTTGGTAAGTTCAATTAAGATTCTATATGTATATAATGAACAACAACAAGACTGGATAGCTGGATAATTGTGCAGTTTTTAAAGCTGTAGTCATCGAGAATCAAACCCCAGGTCCTCACTATTGGCATTCAGGTGGTTAACCATTTACGCCACAGTGGTTGTCACCAATTGTAGATGTGATGTTATTTTTGACTGTGATAGGAACTTTGTGATGAAATGGATACTGAAACAAATGGCAACTAGTTTTCATTCTATTTATGTCCCAATTAGAAGTCATATATATCCTGCTATTCAAATCATAATTGAAATAAGTTTTTTTTACCAAATTCATGTACTTATGTGTACAAGTTCTATCAATCAAAACCAGACCTAACATTGAAATTTTATAACAAAATGTTAACATTTAAGAATAACTGTGAAGAATTTCAGATCCCAATATTACTGTGCCTCAGAGTAATCAGAATACTCTATCTCTATCTACTACAAAATGTTTCGAATAAATTGTATGGCATCATACAATTTTACGCAATAAGTTACTTTTACAATCCTAGTAAATAACTTTAGTAAATTGGAGACATTCTTTCAAGGCAGGGGTACGAAGCATGAAGAATAGAAGAGCATGTATAAGAAGGTTAATCGGTGGTTCCAGGTGGCAATCAAGTCTCTGCCTATCCTATTGGGGATTTAGAGATGTGAATAAATTCATGTCTTTAGTTGCTTAGCTTAACAAATGCCTACAACTACATACCATAGCAACATTCTCCTCACACTTATCCATGAGTGTAACAATGAGGTTCTCATACTTCTTGCTCAACTTCCTCTTTTGTTCCTTGAGTTTTGACTTTGAATCCTTGCACTGGATTCTGGGTGATGATATGTTGCGCTTGCGTGGCGGTTTTGTGGGTTTTTCACCTGGAAATTAAATACAATTCCTGTTATATACTGTTTTGTCTTGTCTTCTTGTCTCTGCATGTCTTAGGAGGCAACTAAGGGCGTTGGGCTATCAACCTGTCACCAATGATTAACAACCCTATTACCTCAAAATTATGGAAAATTTGAATAAGGAGATATTATTATTGTTTCCAAGATTCAGCCCATCCTAAAAGGTTTATATAAATTAATACACACATATCACTGCAGTTTTGTTATGTAGTTTGTAAAAGAAATTAGAGGTAGACAAAGGTTCTAGAATTATGTGGGGATACAAGGTGCTGCTTCTTGATGGTGTTTTTACATTGTAAATTTTATTCACTTTAAAAATCTCTTATATGTTTAAAGTGCCTAGATCATGACTTGTGTATACACACTCCCTTTAGTTATTGTTGCAGGGTAGTAAGAGGCTTGAGTGCACATCTCAAAAATTTAGAATGTTTACTCAAAGCCCGCATTTCACTAGATAGACAGCACCTAAAATGATAGGTAGTGAACCATTTCACCTCATATGGGCATGCACTATTACCTATCCGCAGGAATACTACTATAACTGTAAATAATGTACATAAATGAAAAACACATATTTAAATTTCATTCAAATAAATGTCATGTCACAGCCAGAATTGGAATCTAGAACCTTTCTCACACAAAGTCAGAGGTCTTACCCATTGGACAGTCTATATTTATTTTAGAGAATCATACCAATAACATCTCTAGGATCCTCATAGGTAGGATTTTCAAGAGGCCAGGCTTGCAACTCCGAGTCTTCAATCATTTTCTCATCTAAAACTTTAAGTACACTTCTTTGATACTAAATAATAATCTTCGTGTATTATTCGCTAAAACTACGATGTTAGTTTACACCATTTTCAATAACACATATTTGGAAAGTTTCATAGCATAATAAGTATCGAAATATAATTTATGCGAAAATCATCGTGTTCACAATCGTTTCTTCTTAATTTGTTTAATTGTTTTAAAAGATAACTTTACAGTAAAAAGGTAGTATTTTAATTAAATACAAGGAAATTATTCACTGATATTCACTTATCAAATATAAAATATTCAATATTTTTATGGAAATCTTTGAGTTAACTTTTTACGCCCATTCAAGAAACTTTGTTTATTTTGGTTGTCTTGGAAACTTTACTAGGTTACCGGGGTGACAGTTATTTTATGTATAGGGATGTCATACCAAAAATAAATTTCTACTTATTATAGTAGAATCTATGATTATTTGTATAAAGTTTCAACTGTATAGATCAACGGAATAGTCCTAATCTCATGTAAAATAAGAATAAGTCATTTATTGATACTAATTACATAATTTTCAATGAATCATACAGCTTTTTCTTACATGCGTACAAATCATGCTCGACTTCCTGTAGAGAGATAGACAAAGATCACGAATCCCAATTAACCCCGATCCTTACAATCCACTTTCACTTCATTAACACCTACCCAAGACTTAAGACAGTCAGACTCCATATTGAAAAGGAGTGATGATAGAAGTACCTTTAACCGCTGAATGTGTGTGAGGAGTTGTTCGAGTGTCAATGAAGCGAACGTGGTTTTTCTGGATCGGTATAAATGGGGACCCGAGTATAGAACCCCTCTTAGAGGGAACGGCCGTGATGTGTACCTATATAATATAATATAAAAATTCATTGTGCAATAGCTCGATAGTCATAATGTACATGTAGTTATATATTTTCGAAAAAAAAAGAATTATTTTCTGTACTGAAATAGTTTTATAACTACAATAACTTAAAAAATAGGTTGCACAAACCACATTACCTACCCATAGGGTGCAAAATAACAATGTAGGGCCTCCTGAGCAAATAATTCTTGAACGACTTTTCAAGTCACATTTATATAATCATTACTACATTCACATTTATTATACACCAATTCTATAATCCAAATAAAATAACAGATTTATAAATAATAAATTATTTATATTAACTATAGGTAATAATTATTTCAAACAAACATTTCATTCACACTTCCAATTTCCTGGGGATTATGCAAAGACCATTAATGACTAGCAAATCTTTCTTGCCTCATTACACATTTTTATGAGATAAAAAAAACACTCTTGAGAAACAATTCTGTTAAATGAATTCTCTTTGCTAGGATTTTGACAGAATTACACAAAAGAAGATATATTTATAATACCTACAGAATTATAGATCCTAAAAATCTTTCATTATGATGTAGTATGTTGCTTTTAGGAAAAAATTATAGATAATATATGAATATCGAAATCCATGAAAGGCCAATGGTTTGTACATAATCACAGATCAATCGTAATAGTAATAATGAGGAATTCGCAGCTAAATTGCAACAGTGTAAAAAAACATGTTTCTTGTAACCAGCAATGAAAGCTGTGGAATTGGGATCTCTGGTGTTTCTTAGAATCCTCTGCGCAGTCAAATTTGTTTCTTAAAATTTCCCATATTCACATCATGAGTATAATAAGGTAAATGCACAATACACAAGTAGAGCTTCAAGAAATTAAAATAAATGGATAAAATTGAATAATTTAATTATGCTCTATAACAATATGATTTCTACCAATATCTGAACATATTAAACCCTGGCAGTACAAGTAAGTATCTAATGTGCTTTTGTTTCCATAGATGGCAGCACTAAAAGTAGTGAATCTGTAACACAATCGTGATGAAATGTCACGGAATGCGCCAAACATGGTAAGCGATTTACAGTTTTTATTTAGCCGGCTAACATCACGAGAGCATGCGCCGCGAACAGCTGTGAAGAAAGTAGCGCCCCGTTTGGCGAAAGCCCAAACTAATCAGTCGCATTTTATTCGTTCGCCGGTTCGCTGTGTGTGACGCGACGTTAGTTATTGATAAATAATCAGATAACCTAAAAGTAATTTACGATTCCTTATCCGTCCTCCTTTATTTAATGATAATTCCTGCCGTCGGTTCCTCGTTTCCTGCCCGCCGTTGGAAGTGCCAATTTAGCTGTGCAACAGTTTGTGACCGCTCAGAGTTGAACGTACGGTGTTCTGTCGAGTTGGTTGGTGCTTATATCGATTTTTATTTTATTGTAAAACGATGAAAATTGTGCGCTTTCTGTTTACTTTCGCCTCACGTGCTGTTTCTGGAGCCCCTTGAGGGTGTGTTTGCGGTTTTTAGTGGTGCATAAGAAATGTGCGCGCGTCCGTGCCAGGGTCCGTGTTTTGGATGACAAGAAGATGGAATTCGAGAATGATTTCAGCCTGAAAGAATGGGCAAAGGACAAGCCTCTGTCCATACTGCAGCTGGACCCCGCTGACAGGGCGGTCTTGAGGATAGCAGGTTGGTTTCCATCCAGATTTCACATTTATATAACACCTAGTTGAATAGACTATTATTTATCACATCCTTTTGCATATGTGCTCAGCTTATCAGACAATTTGCAGTTCATGGATTTGTTTTATAGCTCTTTTGCCAACAGAAAATAATAACTACTAAACAATTTATGCCGCGTATTTTGTACCTTTCCAAACTTTTAGGTATTTACGAAATAGACCAAGTTTATGTGACCAGGAGTGTATTAAACTAGTTTTTGTGATCTTTATAGGGTATATTCTAGATCTAGTGCTAATAATATAGTCTAAATGTCAAACTCGCACAGGCTGGTTCGTAATTTTATTATTCTCAACCTACCTACCTAATTAGTTACGCGTTGTTGTATGAAAAAACATGTGTGGAGGTTATGAGGTGTACAGGCTTTTTATGATAATAAAAGACTAAGCAAACAATTTCAACACATACACATCACGATCGTTATCCCGTAAGGTGTAGGCAGGTTTGTGTATCTATATAATTTTGGAATTTATATTTGTAAAACTAAATAATAAACAAACTTTGACTAAGTAATAAATATCCAATGTGATCAATTGCTGACTATTGTCTGTCCTAGGAAACATTCAACGTGAAAAAATTACTCTTGCCTGTCCTGTATAAGACTAGTTACCTTATAAAAATATTTTCTTTTAGTTATCGTAAGAATTTATTCTCATAAAGCATCGTATTTATAACAATACCTTTATAATTAATTAAGGATGACATACCCAGCTGACAATTTGCGTAACATTACCGTATTGGGTTGGTAATCCATCACCTTTTTTCAGATATTTAAATAGCTAAGACTATACAAACATATGCATGTTTTTTTTTATGATATTTGAGCATTTAAGTAGTTACACCTCTTTGGTATTAGGAACGTGATGTTTTTTTTAAGTTAGATAAGTTAGGATAAAGCAATACATAATTGATATTATTACCTGATTAATACCCAAGCGTCTAATTACCTAGAAAAGGGGCTTATACGTAAACAATGGAGAGAATTTTATCAGAAAAACACAGATATCAATCAAATTGAGATTAAACAGGGAAATTATCTCCAATTAGTAATTTTGTGATTAGAAACGGAATCAAATATCCCGTGCTATGACGTAAAAAGAATGCTAACTAGCTGCCGTTCTTCGCGGCATGTCATAGGACTAAAGGTAAATGCAACCTAATTGACGATGTGCTAGCAATCTGTTACTTATGTTCCATATGACATGCTAATAACTGACCTAGGAGATATTATATCTCCATGGTTCTGTCCACCCCGAAAGGGATTCAAGGACGTGAATGTATATGCACGTATGTATTTACAAGTCCACTTAAGCTTTTTGCAAAATCGTAGTTCAATTTTACTTGAGTAATAAGTAGTGTGAAATTAATGAAATAGTTAATTGAATTAATTTTGACACTAAATTCAATTAAGTTTAGTGTGAAATTTTGCCATTGGGATGTTGAATTACTAAATAACCCTTGAATCTCGGTAATAAGCCCTTAAAATCTGCCCTTCCAGCATAGAATAACAGTCTTGATGTATACAATCAGGTACCGTTTGGTGCAAACGTAATTTCATTGTTGTTTCACGTTATCACGATTAAGTATCACGATTTTTCTTATCGTTCATTGATAGTGTGGAGTACTAGGTTTAAAAGGCACTTGTTTTCATATAATTACCCCATATATCATCTGTATATATATTGAAAAAGGTGACGTTAGGAGTACCTATAGCCGCCGAGAGTGTATGAGAGGATGTATGAATGTCAATGAAGCGAAAGTGGTTTGTCAGGATCGGGACAAATGGGGATCTGTGATCTCTGCCTACCCCTCTACAGGGATTCAGGCGTGATATGTATGTATGTATGTATCATCTGTAAGAATCATAAGTTCTCGTTAGATCATCAAAGTTAAGCAACGTGTTCGTAGTTACTGGATGGGTGACCGTCTAGTTTGTAAATGTGCTGTGAATAGAACCTCGAAGATTAAACTAGTATCTCCTAATTCACTTTTATCATAATGGAACATTTTTATAGGTAGCTAGCCCATCGCCAAATTGATCCGTTTTACCCCTAGTCCCTTAGTCGCCAACTATTACCTGTTCGGAGAATAAGTAGGTTTCCTCACGATGTTGTCCCTCACCATAGTATTCGACGCATTTCGTAAATTTATTTTTATTACGATAATGTACATAGAGATTCAATAAACTTCATTTCCATTGGTACATGCTCAAGCGGGATTTGAACCCTGTACCCTCGATACAGAGTCAAACCCCAAACAACTGAGCTACGTCGAATTTTGGACATTCTTAGAATCTCAGACAGTACTGGCAGTCTTGCAAAAGTCAATTAGCTTTCGAAATATCTTTTGTTTAAAAGCAGACTTGGTCGTTATGGCAACGATTTTAACAAGTACTCAATCATTGTTGTATGCAAATGTTGAACACTGTTCTAAATGCACTAAGCTATAGTTGACGGGTGTATGTGTGGAGGTGTAGTGTTGACGCGAAAGTGAAGTTAAGATGGCGGCAGTTGTATTGAACAGTCTGTTTCTGTGTTCTAAGTGATTATAGTTGACGAGTGTGTGTGGTGTATGAGCGAAAGTGGGCAAGTTAATGTTTAACGCCATTTCAATTTTGTCGTCCATAGAATGAGTAACTTCGACAGAAGGGTATGCGTACCTCTGACTACCCAGCAATGGTTATTGGTCGTGAAGGTTTAATGTTTAAATTTTAATACGATGTTAATTGACACTTGCTAATCCACTACTAACTTGAATATTACTAAAGTGATATTGAATTACGGTTTTGCTAAAATACATTAATAGACTTGGGACCCTGGTTACACGTAGGTTCTAGGCGTCCATAGGTTAACTACCTCCGCAATTGCGGAGATGGACACGCAAATCTGACAACCCCACAAGCGTTAATAGTCGTGAAAGCGTAATAAAGACGAGACAAATTGTCTTTTTCCATTTAAGTACATATCACGCCAGATTTCCTGTAGAGGGGTAGGCAGAGATCACGGATCCCCATCTGTTCCGGTCCTGACAAAACACTTTCGCTTCATTGATACTCATACACCACCTCCAACACACTCTGCGGTTATAGGTAACTACTTCTAACGTCACCCTTTTTCAATATGGCATCTATCTAACTGTCATTTGTCTTAACTATTTAATTTATTATTTATCTAAGTAGTAAAATATGTACTATTTTACTTACAAACTTAGGTAACTAATTAATTACTAAGTAATGATTACAAAAGAAACCGTAACTTGTAACCGTTGAATGATAATCGCGATATCGTAACTCCATTGCAATGTTTATTCGGAACAATGGCCATTCAATCACGGATCGAATTTGCATTGATTAGTTAGTTTGCATTGCGAAAATTAATTATTATGAAGATAACGCCAGCTGGTACGTAAAAAGAACGCTAACTAGCTGCCGTTTTCTGTAGTTATTAAAAATTAAAAATACATTTACGAAATGCGTCCAATACTACGATGAGAGAAAACATCGTGAGGAAACCTACCTGTTCCCCGAACAGATTATAGTTAGTCCTTGTAAATGGCGACATGGCTGACCACCTGTCACATTGAGTACTGACTGGTCATCACGTGGGTTCCAGGTGGCCATAGAATTACTAGTTACCTTCGCAATTGCGGAGATGGATACCTGAACCTCTGACTACCCCGCTTGTGTAAATGGTCGTGAACGCTTTGAACGTTTTCTTTGTTTAGGAGGTAAGTAAGGGAGGAGTAAATGGAATCTATTGGTTGATGAGTTAGTAACTAGTTAACACGGTTTCGTATGACTCCAATATTGATGCTAGAAGTGAGCTTGGAGATTTTAGGATAATTTCCGAGGTTCTGTCCACACCGAAAGGAATTAAATGACGTTTATGTATGCATGTATAGATTACGTTTTATTGATTCTGTTACAACCTTAAATTGGCGAAATTTGTCACTTGCTATACCATAAATAATTTCACACTGTCACTGAAATGATATTGACATGATATTTTGCAAAAGGCACTAGTGGAAAGCCTTGAGAAAAGTATCTTCAATTTGATCTGTATGTGTTGCTAGCATATTACTCAATATTACCAAAGAAAACCTTACAAACACTACTCAGTAACTAACTACAAAAGGCTGAGAAGTAGGCAGCTTGTTACCTTATAGAAGTCCCAGATCAGCACGTGATGTGTATGTGACGAGAGAAATCTATTGTACTGAATGGTCAGGCATGCAAATCTTAACTTGTTATGCTCTACTCATAATTAGCATATCTCTTATATCGTAATTTCTCCCGTAAGAAAAACTATCTGCCAATCTTCACGCTTTGTATCCCTTTGGACAGACAGAGGCTTGTGTGAACAGAAGAGCATGTATGAGAAGGTTAATGGGTGTGAGTGAAGCAGGATATTTGTCACCCGTTCTAGGTGGCGATTGACAGTCTCTGCCTATCCCGTTGGGGACGTAGAGGCGTGAATATATGTGTGTAAGTGACCAGTCTATTACGTAGTTATCTAATAGTCAGTATCCAACGATAGATCGTTGATAATCAGACTATGTAGTATACATAGGGTTAGGTAGGTTCAACACGATATTTTCCTTCATTAAATACAACAGCAAGTAGCCAATCGAATGATCACCCATCCAGACTCTAACCACGTCAAGTGCTGCTTTATTTCAGTGATCTAATCTTAAACAGACTATTAGACTTTGACTACCCCATAAATGATCTGTATAACTAGTTAAACAAAATAATTTATATGAACCTAAGAGAATTTTTCAGTTCTCGAATGGCGACCGCGTCTCGGTAAACGTAGTGTAGGACGCCCCCCTGCTAGATGGACCGATGACCTGAAAAAGGTCGCTGGTAGTTATTGGCTGAGGGCCACGAGTGATCGTGTTTTGTGGCGTAACCTTGGGGAGGCCTACGTCCAGCAGTGGACTGACATAGACTGATTGATTGAAGAGAATTTATGTCTTCGAGGTTTTTTCCACCCTGAAAAGGATTAAAAGACATGCAGGTAACTATAAGTTATATAACAGTCAGATAGACGCTATATTGAAAAAGGGTGACGTTAGGAGTACCTATAACCGCCGAGAGTGTATGAGAAGATGCATGAGCGTCAATGAAGCGAAAGTGGTCTGTCAGGATCGGGACACATGGGTATCCGTGATCTCTGCCTACCCCTCTACAGGGAATCAGGCGTGATGTGTATGTAGGTATGTTACTATAAAAGCATGCATGAAAAAGTTAATGGGTGTGAGTGAAGCGAGAGAGATCTGTCAGGAATGTTCAAGGTGGCGATGGATAGACTGCCTATCCCGTTAGGTATGTAAAGGCGTGAATATATTTATGTTTGTATTATTTATCGTTATAAAACTTTTATCGGTGTAGCTCAGTGGTTAGGGGCTTGACTCTGTGTCAGTGGGTACATGGTTAAAACCTCGGAGCGTGTTGGAAACTAAGATTTTTTATTTTCTATGTACTTACATACATACACATCACGCTTGATTCCCTGTAGAGGGGTAGGCAGAGATCATGGATCTTCAGTTGTTCCGATCCTGACAGACCACTTTCGCTTCATTGACACTCATACATCTTCTCCTAAACATTCAGCTGTTATAGGTACTTCCAACGTCACCCTTTTTCAATATGGCGTCTATCTGTCTGTTATAGGTTATTATTAGTTATTTATTATACGTACATTAGTTATCGTAATAAAAATACATTTAAGCAATGCACTATCTACGGTGAGGGAAAACATCGTGAGGAAACCTACCAGTTAGTCGAACAGATAATAGTTAGTGCTTGTAAATGGCGACATGGCTTGCCACCTGTCACATTGAGTATCTGTTCAACACGTGGGTTCGAGGTAGCCATAGAATTACTACCTTCGCAATTGCGATGATTTTGTACCTCTGTCTACACAGCAAGGGTTAATGGTCGTGTTTGTCTTAACATAGCAATGTTCTGTCGGATATAAAATGGTGTTAAATTGATTAACAAACGATGTTATGTTATCGCGAAAATCAATTTTACACTTACATCATTGTATGGGTAACATTTTGAGAACCTTATGTTATTATGTTAGATATTCACGTATGTAATCCAGCAAGGTATTTCAGAATAATAGATAGAGACAATCGATCGCCACCTGGAACGGGCGACAAATCTCTCTTGCTTCACTCACAACCATTAACCTTCTCATACCTGCTCTTCCGTTCTTCACTACGTACACCCGCCTTGAGAATGTCTCCAATTTGATCCGCATATTCATAATCTCGATGAAATGAGCATCTAATTGCTTATACATACATACATACGCTTCACGACTTGTGTATACACTCCCTTTTTTATTACAACGGGTTAGTCAGAGGCTTGAGTGTCCATCTCCGAAATTTCGAAGGCATTTTAGGTACGTGTCACTTGAAGCTCGCGTTTCACTTAAGTCAGCACTCAACGTGACAGCTGGTAACATTTTCTGAATCCCCAACCCGTTCAGTTTCTCTCACGATTGTTTACCAACTTTCCTAACAGTTATTTAAGCCCAATTATCTTCGTATAATGACGTGTAATACCAAGTGTGTGCTCACAGTAATTGGTGGCTGAGAGGTTGGTATGCAGTCGCACGGCGCTTAGCCGGAGGGATTAAGGTCTTTCAACTTCATTGGGTGATGGGCTAGCTACCTGTCAACAATGTTCTATGTCGTTACAACATCAATGTGAATGTTAATGGTGTTGAAAGTTATCGTGTTGGCTACGTTCTGTCCACCCCAAAAGGGATTAAAAGACGTATTGCATGTAGTTATAACTGTATGATATGTATGTGTATGTATGTTGTCTTTAGATTAATAAACTCGAATGTTTTTATTCAACTTAAGTACAAGTACAGTACACTCATTAAAGTCAAAATATTTGTCTGACACTGGTTGTCTCTTTATATTAAAATTCTATTTTAATAGTTAATAACATTATTAAGGTTACTATTTCATCAATTAGTTACTGCTATTGATTTATTATTAGTAGTTTGCCAGAGGGAAAAACGGGGATCCTTCATATCTCATAGAACCCCAAGTATACTTATGCGTTTAGCACAATCGCAGTTCAACATCATTTCAGTTACTAATAGTGTTAAGTTGGTTTTGAATTAACTAGCAAAAGGGTAAACTCATGAACCAAATATAAAGAGGACCCGGCGTAAGGAGCGGTTCCTTTTACGCGGTGCAGCGGCCAAATGGCGTGTTTTAATTGGTGCGGAGTCTAAAAATGTGTAGTAAAAAGAAGATATCTAATTTGATTGGCCGATGCCGTGTTTTGATTGATTGTTATATCCCCCCTCCATCACGCGTACCTCGTTTCACCCCGAGTAATGCCACGCTAGTTTCCATACAAATATTGCGTAAGGCCCACTCCTCTTATTAATTAGTTATTACATGGGTAAACTTTACCATTGATAACAGCAAGTGTAAAATTTCGCCTCAAATATGCCAAAATTTGTTACTTATGCTAGTTATTCCACGAACAATTTTACACTGTTACTGAAATGCAATTTAACTGATATTTTGCAAAAAGCATTAGTGGACTCATACCCCTAGTCCGATGTGTATGTACACACATACATACAAAATGATGTGTATGTATTTTAGCTGTTTCTATTTTGACATCGTCCGGTTAAGAATTCCAGTACATCGATACATTGTTGGATGTTAGCCAAGTTTAAGTTAAGTCCTCTTTTGTCTGCACTATGCTTACTGCAATGTCACCTTTGTTTTATATTTATACTAGTGACCCGCTCCGGCTTCGCACGGGTATAAAATATATAGCCTACTCCACTATTTAATGGATGTTTTTGTACATATAAACCTTCCTCTTGAATCACTCTATTAAAAAAAACCGCATCAAAATCCGTTGCGTAGTTTCAAAGATTTAAGCATACAAAGGGACATAGGGACAGAGAAAGCGACTTTGTTTTATACTATTTACTGATAAACTATATTTTCTTAGTCCCGTGTTAGTCTGGGACAAAAAAGAATGCTAACTAGCTGTCGTTCTTCCCGGCATGTCGTAGGAGACGACTAAGGTACTTAGTATATGGAATCTATTGGACGATGGGCTAGCAACCTATAACCAATATTCCATACGACATACCAACCCCGATATTTATATGTACTAATAAGTAACCAAGAAGATGTTTTCATATCTCCAAGGTTCTGTCCACCCCGAAAGGGATTAAAGGATGTATGTATAGGTAGCATTAACAGTAGCCAATCCAACTAGTAAACAGTGACATAACAAATAGGTATCTAGCACTTCATACAAGTCATAATTCAGTTAGAGCTGTGACGCCATTGTGAGGTCTTGGGTTCAAGGCGGACTGGTCCGGCCGGAATTTTATTTTATGTTTATTTATTATTTAATGTTAATTTGGGATTTGAAAAACTGTAATCAGATGTCATTATTATCTGCATTGGTTTATCGCATAAACTTTCTTAATACATACATATGCAATGACGTCCTTTATTCCCTTTCGGGGTGGAGAGAACCTCGGAGATATATCTCCTAGGTCACTTTTTAGCATGTATATTGCGGTTGCGATGTCATAATGAAACATTGCTGACAGGTTGCTAGCCCATCGCCCAATAGATTCTATAATATGTCACAGCCCTGAGTAATATGCGACTATATTTTATCCTTAGATATACTTACATAGATAAATATATTATATTGTATCACAAGCTAGTATGGTACGTAAAAAGAATGCAAACTAGCTGCCGTTCTTTCAGGCATATCGTAAGAGGCGACTAAGGGACTAGGGGTAAAGAATCCATTCACCAAAACAACCTGTCACCAAAGTTCCATATGATATCACAACCCTCTAATAAGTGACCAAGGAGATATTTTCACGTCTCCAAAGTTCTGTCCACCCCGAAAGGGATTAAAAGACCTGAATGTGTACGTCACTACATAGTATAAAACAAAGTCGCTTTCTCTGTCCCTATGTCCCTTTGTATGCTTAAATCTTTGAAACTACGCAACGGATTTTGATGCTGATTTTTTTAATAGATAGAGTGATCCAAGAGGAAGGTTTATATGTACAATAACATCCATTAAATAATGGAGTAAGCTATATATGTTATACCCTTACGAGTCGCGAGTAGTCGCGAGTAGTAAATAAATTAAATAGTACATAGTTAGCCATTAAGATACATTACAAGAGCATGTATGAGAAGGTTAATGGGTGTGAGTGAAGCAAGAGATTTGTCACCCGTTCTAGGTGGCCTAATAGTCTCTGCCTATCCCGTTGGGGACGTAGAGGCGTGAATATATATGTGTATGTTAATATTGCTATTCGATAATTGATGAATCAGTGTAAGTAGGTATGGTGATATGAAAATTATAATGTTATAATCTTTTGTTAAGGCGATGAAACTTAATTTTATATTCGTTAGTGTCATGTTTTTTTTTGTCTAACTACTTATTTTAATAGTTTGTTATGTTAATGTTAGATTAATTTTTTAATATGTATCTATTTGTTTATTATCGATACTGGTCGATTATCGTAATATTATTAGGAAAAAAATACAACTGATAAAAAAATACTGTATTTACAAGCAGGTGATAAATAACAATAAATATAATAAGAGTAATCATTTCTTGATAACTAATTAGTTATTCGAATAAATTAAAATGAAATATTCTGTATAGTTAATTTAAAATTAATTAACTATTGGAATTAGGGCAGTAAACATGCAGAGAAGAATTGCTAAGAAAATTTACAATCACTTTGTAAGATTAATATCGCGGTTGTGATGTCATATGGAACATTGATGACAGGTTGCTAACCCATCGCCCAATTGATCTCATTTACCCGAAGCCAAATTAGTCTACGACATGCCGGGAAGAACGGCAGCTAGTTAGCATTCTTTTTACGACTTAACACGAGACTAGTTATTATACATACATACATATCACGCCTGATTCCCCGTAGAGGGGTAGGCAGAGATCACAGATCCTATTTTGTTCCGATAGTGAACTAATTATTATAACTTTCATAAACTTGCAAGTTGAAACTCAGAGTCTTAACTGAGTACAACTTCAAAGTCATGATCAAAGTTCATGGAACTCGCGTCTCTGTGAACACCGTGCTATTTATAAAGCCGTAATTTATGTTCACGACTCTCTTAGTGGAGAGGGGAGATAGAGCAAAAAGTGTTAAGATGGATTGCTATGAATCACTTTCGAGACAAAGATGGTCACGTGTGAAATGCTGAAGGGGTGGGGTAGGTATGTGGAGTGTATAATATACATATCACGGCCTTTTCTTTATAAAGGGGTCGGTAGGTACTTAAAAATGGAGTTAAAGATACATAATATTTAGTATAACACATACATACATATCATGCTTGATTCCCTGTAGAGGGGTAGGCAGAGATCACGGATCCCCATTTGTCCCAGACAGACCACTTTCGCTTCATTTACATTCATACATCTTCTCATACACTCTCGGCGGTTATAGGTACTCTTAACGTCACCCTTTTTCAATATAGCGTCTGTCTGACTGTTATATGTCTTATTAGTATAAATTCAGTATTTTTATTGTGAATCTTTATTTAATTAGTATTTAATGCTATGTAACAATTTTTTTATTTGTATGAAACTCTTATATCGAAACGTAAATAATATTTATTTCCTTCTTCATAGTTCTGACTACCACTTGGAAGCTTAAGTCGTGATGTTTATGTTGTTAGAGGTGACATGTTATTTTGATGTCCTTTTCAATTATGTTATGTCAAATAACTATAAGTAATTTTAAAAACTTTGTTAAGTATTTACTTAAGTACCGACATAAGAAGGTTAAATAAATAACTTTATAAGTTATTATGTGTTGATTTGCTCTTAGAATATTCACTTAGATGTCATCGTACATCAAGTCTGTTAACTCCGGAAGGATTGGCAGTACTTCGCTAAGACATCAAACATTATATTTAGAACACTAATACACCAATTGAACTAGCACCTTGGTAAGTTCATTGAAGACGTGTTAAGGGTATATTATAAATAGTTATTACTTGATTGAAAAATAGGTGCCAAGTTGCTAGCCCATCGCCCAATAGATTCAATATACCCTAGTCCCTTATTCGCCTCCCACGACATGCCGGGAAGAACGGCAGCTAGTTAGCATTGATTGTATGTATGTAAATATCTAGATGCCCTATTTCGCGGTTCATTGGTTTCAATTATACGTCGCGACATAACTATTGTTAGGTCATGCATTTAAATCTAGTAAAGTGCAGTATACCTAGAATATGTAGGCAATATACTGAACCGCATCTAATACTAAGTGGAGCTATACATACATACACATTACGCCTGATTCCCTGTAGATGGGTAGGCAGAGATCACGGATCCCCATTTGTCCCACTGAAAGACCACTTTCGCTTCATTGACATTCATACATCTTCTCATACACTCTCGGCGGTTATAGGTACACCTAACGTCACCTTTTTTCAATATAGCGTCTATCTGACTGTTATATGTCTTATTGAGGTATAATATCTAGAATAAATCTATCTGGGGCCTTAGTCCACTAATGCGTTTTAGCACTAACACAGTTTAGTATTAGATCAGTAATAGTGTGAAGTTGGTAGTGGATTAGCAAATGTCAAATTTCACAATGTAAATCGAAATACTGTCAAATTTCGCTTAAAAAATAATTTGTCACTTGTGCTAATTCACTACCAACTTCACACTATTACTGATCTGATATTGAACGTTATTGCGAAAAGTATTAGTTGACTAAAGCCCTTGTTCCTCGAACAAGTAATAGTTAGTGCTTGTAAATGTAGACTATGCCGCCGTATGCAGGTACTGAGGTACTGACTATTGCCTGTCCTGAGGAATAGGCAGGTTTCCTCACGATGTTTTCCCTCACATCGTGTGTATGTAAGTATATGTAAGCAATATCACCCAAGCGAAACACTTTCTAACAATGAGTGAGGCGAATCGAATATCTCGTGTAGTAAGATCAGTATCATTAATGCAGTGTACTGGTAACCAGTCAGGCATTGGTACTGAATGACTCTGGCTAACGTTCGTCATATCGTAGGAGGTGACTAAGGGAATCTATTGGGGATAAGGTAACCTGCCAGCAATGTTCTAAACCCCAATATTCATGTAAATAAATGACTTAGGAAATATTGTCGTGTATCTAAGAAGGTTTGATTTTTCCAAGATGGTTTGGACATGTTATGCGGATGAATGATAGCAGATTGACAAAAGGAATATATGAGAGTGAAGTGGAAGGGCGGTTACGTAGGGGCCGGCCTAATAAGACATATAGCAGTCAGATAGACGCTATATTGAACAAAATGTGACGTTAGGTGTGGTGTACCTATATCCGCCGAGAGTGTATGAGAAGATAAATGAATGTCAATGAAGCGAAAGTGGTCTGTCAGGATCGGGACAAATGGGGATCCGTGATCTCTGCCTACCCTTCTACAGGGAATAAGGCGTGATGTGTATGTATGCAGGTATTTATCCAAGGTTCTGTCCACCCCGAAAAGGTTTAAAATATGCGAATGTAATCATAAATTAACCCTTATAAAACTGCAAATTCAACCTCGTTACATTACTTTACATAGTTGCATGCAAATAGCATAGCTCGAACATATTTGCAAGGCGCGGTTCTCGAAATTTCTTCCTTAATAACAACAGGTGTGAATAGCAGGTGCTAGCACGATATTGTATGAAGGCACGCTTCTTACAGCCTTACGTACGTATAGACAAAGACAAACGCGTTCACGAACATTAACCCTTGCAAAGTCAGAGGTTCAGGTGTCCATCTCCGCAATTGCGAAGGTGGTAATTCTATGGCCACCTCGAACCCACGTGTTGACCAGATAGTCATTAAGCCATGTCACCATTTACAAGCACTAACTATTACCTGTTCGGGGAACAGATAGGTTTCTTCACGATGATTTCTCTCACCGTACTATTCGACGTATTACGTAAAATGTATTCAACGTAGATATACATTCACATACTTTAACCCATTACGAAGTCAAAAACTTGAAGACAGTATTTCCTAGGTCAATTTTGAGCATCAATTTATAATTGAAATTGTGATGTATATGGAACATTGGTGACTATTTGATAGTCCATCGCCCAATAGATTCAACGTAGCGTAATCTATGTAAGTAATATTTCATAATTAATCATCTAATTGACGACCTGTGTAGTGTAAATTGTGAAGCACTTGAACGTTAATCGTAACGGGTTCGATTCCCGGTGGAGGCAAGGACAAGAATATATTATACTTTTTTATTTAAGTAACTATGTTTTGTTCAATCTAAGTAACTATATGTATTTATCTCTTTATAATAAGTATGGTCAACTATAACTTTAAAATAGTTATAGTTGCGAAGATTAGTACCCTTAACTTACCAAGGGGCTAGTTCAATTGTTGAACTAGTTTTGCAAAACATACCCACACACATCACGCCAGTTTTCCTGTAGAGGAGTAGACAGTTATAACAGAACCCCATTTGTCCCGATCCTGACAAACCACTTTCGCTTCATTGACACTCATACACCTCTAACACACTAGTTAGTATAGTAAATATTATTATCTATAGTTTTAAGAGATTCGCGATTTATACTCATGATTAATGACTAACGGGACTTATCGCGTAAGTTTTTATATAATAAAGTTACCTTTTTTAATCCGACATTTAGGCTACGTTGTAGCAGCCATGGTCGGGTTAATAAAGGTAGCTTTATTATATAAAGACTTTTATTATTATCTACTTAGAATTCTATTTTCTTCATAACCTAATAGAACAAAATACCTATAATACTAATTCACAAAGCCGCGTCGAGAGCAGCTTGAATTTGAAACAAAGCAAGTACGAAGAAGTCTGGGTTAGTGCAACGGTAACTTAGTAAAAGTTAACTCTGGTATAACGTTATCGGCCGGTCGTGCTCTAATACCGTCGGGTTGCGAACCTGGGACGTCTAGCTGAATTATAGATGGGCTTCACGACTGTTTGTCGGTTAGGGTAGGTAGAGTTTTGAGTTTGTGTTAGGTGGAGATTATTTTAGGTGGGGATTATTGTCATTTACATATATACATTCACGTACTTTAATTCCAATCGGGGTGTATAGAACCTTGGAGACATAAAACATCTTGATCACTGTATAAGTGATGTGTTTCTCGAAAGGACTTATAATAATGAGTAAGAGACTACTTACTAAGGGTAAAGTTTAATTCAATAACAATTAAATCGGCTAAAGTGACAAACTTCGCTTAAAAAATGTCAAATTTGTCACTTTAGGTCATTCACTACCGTCAAATTATTACTGATCTGATATTGAATTGATATTTTGCAATAAGCATTAGTGGACTAAGGCTCCTGAAGGGTAGATAGTGATCACGGCTATTATTTTTTCTTATATATGTATAAAAAATAAATTCCTTTTTTTCCAAAGTATTGTAACTAGTACGTAACTAACGTCATTAATATAATTAATGAATACAAATATTACTTAAAACCAACCACGAATCTTCTAAACCTTACTATCTAACACATATCTATAACAAAATCAACACAGCGCATTCCTTAGATGAAAAAGCGCCTGGCATAATGCGTCAATTCATAAGGCCCAGTCGAGTGTAAAATAAAAAAGTGGCCGTACCAACATAACGTTTCGTTTCACTTTTCTTTTACGGTTCGCCCCGTATATTGGTGTTATGTAGCTAGTAAGAATCATTTATAGTCGCTAACGGTGAGGTAAGCTGCCTATCCCGAGGGATAGGTATTAGCCAGTGCCATATACGCCATGTCGCCATTTAATAATAATAAAAGCGTTTATCTACGGCCACAAAAACATACACAATACAAAACGTTTACAATAAAAAAACTTACAAACTAAGGGGTATAACTTGTGCATGTTATTGTCGCAGCAAAAGGGTTCTAACTCAGCTGGGTATGTTGCGTCTGGTGACAAACGCAACGCTGGTTTTATGTCAGAACCACTGGAGAGTAACGTTTATAATTACAAACACTATTTCCTTTTAGGGAAAAAGGTAAGTTTCCTCATGATGTTTTCCCTCACCGTATTTTTAAATAAATATATTAATAATTTTCGTAATCTAAATGTATTTTTATTACGAAATTGTACATAGAAATTCATTAAACTTCATTTCCATTGCTACTCAAGCGGGATTTGAACCCAGTACCCACTGATACAGAGTCGAGCCCCAAACAACTGAGCTACAATCTCTGCCTACTACTATTAAGTGTTTTACAACTAATACCTTCTTAATTTGAATCTCAAGCAGGTTGCCTTGATAAAAACCTTTGTGCTGGCAAATATTGGTTTAAGCGATGCAAAGTGATAACAACCGATAAGACACGTCATAGTAAGGGCTTAGGTGATGTCATGGTAAACACTGTTATATTAAGATGTATGACATGCTATTACGGGGTTTATTCGCGTTCGGGTGGACAGAACCTTGGAGATACGATGTCTGGGTACGATGTTTTTATTAATATGTTGAGGATTTTCTTCAGTATTATCCTGATTTGTCATTTGGACCATTTGCGACAGGTTGTTAGCCCATCGCTACGGAAGTTTCACTGATCCCTAGTCCTTTAGATACATAAACATCACGCCCGTTTCCCTGTAAAGGGTTAGACAGAAGTCACGATTCCGTTTCTGTCCTGTACCATGCATGATGTGAATGTATGTGTGTGTAGATTTAATCGGATATATAATCTCTACTTACCCCACAAGTATTAACGTGTAAAATATGTGTTTGTTATAATTTATGAATAAAATTTAACATTGATGACACATAGATCTATATAAATACGTATGACGTAAAAATTTACAATATAGTTAGATAAGTAAGTACTATAAAGATATACATCAAAAGAACCTATAACGGCCGAACGTATATGTATAAACACTAAGCATTATAACCGACGAGTGTGTATGTACATACACACGCCCTATAATCCCTTCCGGGGTGGACAGAACCTTGGAGAAATGCTAATATCTTCTAGGTCACTTTTAGCATGAATATTGAGGCTGTGATGACATTATGGAATAATGGTGACAGGTTGATAGCCTATCGCCTAATGTATTCCATTTACCCCTAGTCCCTTAGTCGCCTCTTACGACATGCCGGAAAGAACGGCAGCTAGTTAGCATACTTTTCTCATCCCGTCGTCCGTCCCATACTAGATAGATAGGTAATATTAAGATAAGTGACATTAAAACTACCTATAACCGCCGAATGTGTCTCTATAGGCATACATACATACACATCACGCCTGATTCCCTGTAGAGGAGTCGGCAGAGATCACGGATCCCCATTTGTTCCGATCCTGACAGACCACTCTATAACCACTAAGTATTATAGTAAACGAGTGTGTATTTGTACTAAGGATATCCTTTATGACTAATTTGGCGAGTGAATTAGCGGTTTAGGTCCTAACATAAGGGTTATTGTCCGAACTATTTGTAAACTGTACTCTTTCGGTCGGTCGTTGACTTAAGCAGTGATTTAAACTTAGTCACGGGATAGATTGGCCTGTATTATAATTAGATTTAGTTTATACATAAAATTCTAAAGTTTATTTAATATAAGTACAAGTTCGACTTTCATTGAAAGTCATGAGTTACATGTGTTACTATTAATGAGTTTATAGTAAATTTACAAATTAAAATTGTGAAATTCGGAGTGTCTTAACCGTGCGGGTATTGACTCTGTATGAAATGAATGAATGAAGTTTGTTAATTTTGTAAGTACAGTCCACAATAAAAATACAATTGTACCGAATAAAATAATAAAGGAAACCATCACGACAAAATTTCGAATTCCTCGGCAATTACAATGATAAACGCCAGAACCTTTAAATACCCCGCAAGGGTTAATGGTTGTGAACGCGTTTATCTTTTTTGTCTATATTAACGATTATAGTGTCCATACATGAATGTACGTTTAAATCACACTATATAAACATGACAAAACTATCTAAATAAATTGACATTGTTATTGAGATTACGGCCGCTAATTTTGTTGATCCTGGCAAACCACTTTCGCTTCGTTGACATCGATAAAGCGCCTTATACGGGTTTGGCGGTTATATAATACTTCTAATAGTTATTATTCTACCTTAGAATATAGCATATTTCTATGTCATATCTTTGTATGTAATATTTTTTCGTATACGTAAGTTAATGTTTCCTTGTCTATTAAAAACGCCATTTAAAACCCACATTCTCTTCTTTCCCGTTTCCCAACACAAAAGTAGGCAAAGATCACGGATACCCATTTGTCTCAACCCAGACAATAGTTCCTCAATTAGTTATAATTGAATCGTGTTTTATAAACCTATCTAAACTTCTATATCCAACTACCAAATCCCTACTCTGAATCTACATTCAAAATAAGAATGCCATAAAGAAACGCATTGAACCGCGAAAACAATGGCGACAGGTGACAGGTGCGCTAATTGACATCGGAAACTGTCATTGTCAATTGAGATGTAAGTGCTAGTGTCAAGTGTCGGGTTGAGTTAGAGTACCCGCCACATAAGGTGGCAGTAGCCAAACTTGGAACTAAATTTGACGTTTCCGCCATTGCGTGTTATTTTGTATGAAAGGTAAATTTAGTATTACCAGCGTTGTGTTTTTTGCCCACTCTTTGTAATTTTTATGTTTGTTAAGGGTGATTATAATAAATTGATTTCTGGAGTTTCTTGTTAGTTCTTCTCCAAGGGTCTCCGCTGAACTTCTTCTTCTCAATCGTTACGATCTTATCAGAGCGGTCGTGGTCTTCATGACGTGGCATCTTGAGCAGCCGAAATGGTTGGTGAACTAACCTCGGTAAAAATATGTAAAGACAATGCTCAGTGCCATGTTTGAAATAGTTTTTTTACATACATACATACACATCACGCCTGATTCCCTGTAGAGGGGTAGGCAGAGATCACGGATCCCCATTTGTCCCGATCCTGACAGACCACTTTCGCTTCATTGACATTCATACATTCTCTAATACACTCTCGGCGGTTATAGGTACTCCTAACGTCACCTTTTTTCAATATAGCGTCTATCTGACTGTTACATATATGTCTTATTAGGCCGGCCCCTACGTAACCGCCCTTCCACTTCACTCATATATATTCCTTTTGTCAATATATAGTTTTTTTAATTTGTACTTAGATCATAAAATAACTTTTAAAGAGAGCTTATGATAGGGCCTATTTTGAATAAAAATATTTTGACTTTTGACTTTGGTATACTAATTTGTTTTATTTGAGTTTATAGCTCTGCAACCAAAGATCGTTACAAATGAAACCTCAATATAATGTATCGAGCCGTATGGCACAGTGAGTGCTAGTTTTGGCGTGTTTACTGGCAACACTGGATTACGCGACTGTGGCGACGCCTCCAACTGCCACCTTATGTGGCGGGTACTCTAGAGATCCCGCCACATAAGCTGGCAGTAGCCAAACTTGGAACTAAATTTGACGTTTCCGCCATTGCGTGTTATTTTGTATGAAAGGTAAATTTAGTATTACCAGCGTTGTGTTTTTTGCCCACTCTTTGTAATTTTTATGTTTGTTAAGGGTGATTATAATAAATTGATTTCCGGAGTTTCTTGTTAGTTCTTCTCCAAGCTAGGGTCTCCGCTGATCTAACCTCGGTAAAAAATATGTAAAGACAATGCTCAGTGCCATGTTTGAAATAGTTTTTTTACATACATACATACACATCACGCCTGATTCCTTGTAGAGGGGTAGGCAGAGATCACGGATCCCCATTTGTCCCGATCCTGACAGACCACCTTCGCTTCATTGATATTCATACATCCTATCATACACTCTCGGCGGTTATAGGTACTCCTAACGTCACCTTTTTTCAATATAGCGTCTATCTGATTGTTATATGTCTTATTAGACCGGCCCCTACGTAACCGCCCTTCCACTTCACTCATACATATTCCTTTTGTCAATATATATTTACACTTAGATCATAAGATAAATTTCAAAGAGAGCTTATGATAGGGCCTATTTTGAATAAAAATATTTTGACATTTGACTTTGATATATTAATTTGTTTCCACCTTTTTTCAATATAGCGTCTATCTGACTGTTATATGTCTTATTAGGCCGGCCCCTACGTAACCGTCCTTCCACTTCACTCATATATATTCCAGATCATAAGATAACTTTCAAAGAGAGCTTATGATAGGGCCAATTTTGAATAAAAATATTTTGACTTTTGACTTTGATATATTAATTTGTTTTATTTGAGTTTATAGCTCTCTAACCAAAGACCGTTACAAATGAAACCTACATATTATAATGTATCGAGCCGTATGGCACAGTGAGTGCTATTTTTGGCGTGTTTACTGGCAACACTGAATTACGCGACTGTGGCGACGCCTCCAACTGCCACCGTATGTGGCGCGTACTCTATGCTTCCTTTAGACTGTTAGACGCGTAGATTGTATTTAGTTTAGTTCTAAGTATAGTAGTTATGTATAACTCGTGATAATTTAGCTAGACGCCATTTTGAAAAAGCGTGACGTTAGAAGTAGTTACTAAGTGGTATTTTTTAAGTAATTGGTGATTGTTTACACGTTAGACAACTCATAATAATAAAAATATCATTGTTAACGTGATAACTAATTCGCAATAACTATTTAGTTATTATATACTATTTTTAGAGTGATATAAAACGAGCGCACATACATACATATATTCACGCCTTTACGTCCCCAAGGTGATAGGCAGAGACTCGATCGTCACCTGAATCAATCTGAACGATCCTGACAAATCTCTCTTGCTTCACTAACACCCATTAACCAATACATGCTCTTCTATTCTTCACGTTAAGTACACCCGCCTTGAGAAGTATACACATAGAAATCTATTATTTGCTGTCGAATAAATTCAGAATTTTTCTTCCTAATCCTTAGTTGTTACAATCGCTAAACTATTACCATATATCTTTATGTGTATGTATGTGTTTAAAAATACAATTCCAATAAAGAAACCCACTCAGCCATGAATACAATAAGTCCGGTGGAATCAAACCATAGACAAACGGTGTCAGTGTCAAACGGTGTTGAATGTCAGTTGATACGTCAGGTGAAAATGAACTGAACGTAGAGTACCCGCCACATAAGGTGGCAGTAGCCAAACTTGGAACTAAATTTGACGTTTCCGCCATTGCGTGTTATTTTGTATGAAAGGTAAATTTAGTATTACCAGCGTCGTGTTTTTTGCCCACTCTTTGTAATTTTTATGTTTGTTAAGGGTGATTATAATAAATTGATTTCTGGAGTTTCTTGTTAGTTCTTCTCCAAGGGTCTCCGCTGAACTTCTTCTTCTCAATCGTTACGCTCTTATCAGAGCGGTCGTGGTCTTCATGACGTGGCATCTTGAGCAGCCGAAATGGTTGGTGAACTAACCTCGGTAAAAATATGTAAAGACAATGCTCAGTGCCATGTTTGAAATAGTTTTTTTACATACATACATACACATCACGCCTGATTCCCTGTAGAGGGGTAGGCAGAGATCACGGATCCCCATTTGTCCCGATCCTGACAGACCACTTTCGCTTCATTGACATTCATACATTCTCTAATACACTCTCGGCGGTTATAGGTACTCCTAACGTCACCTTTTTTCAATATAGCGTCTATCTGACTGTTACATATATGTCTTATTACACTCATATATATTCCTTTTGTCAATATATAGTTTTTTTAATTTGTACTTAGATCATAAAATAACTTTCAAAGAGAGCTTATGATAGGGCCTATTTTGAATAAAAATATTTTGACTTTTGACTTTGGTAAATTAATTTGTTTTATTTGAGTTTATAGCTCTGCAACCAAAGATCGTTACAAATGAAACCTCAATATAATGTATCGAGCCGTATGGCACAGTGAGTGCTAGTTTTGGCGTGTTTACTGGCAACACTGGATTACGCGACTGTGGCGACGCCTCCAACTGCCACCTTATGTGGCGGGATCTCTATTCATCATTAGATAGAGTACCCGCCACATAAGGTGGCAGTTGGAGGCGTCGCCACAGTCGCGTAATCCAGTGTTGCCAGTAAACACGCCAAAACTAGCACTCACTGTGCCATACGGCTCGATACATTATATTGAGGTTTCATTTGTAACGATCTTTGGTTGCAGAGCTATAAACTCAAATAAAACAAATTAATTTACCAAAGTCAAAAGTCAAAATATTTTTATTCAAAATAGGCCCTATCATAAGCTCTCTTTGAAAGTTATTTTATGATCTAAGTACAAATTAAAAAAACTATATATTGACAAAAGGAATATATATGAGTGTAATAAGACATATATGTAACAGTCAGATAGACGCTATATTGAAAAAAGGTGACGTTAGGAGTACCTATAACCGCCGAGAGTGTATTAGAGAATGTATGAATGTCAATGAAGCGAAAGTGGTCTGTCAGGATCGGGACAAATGGGGATCCGTGATCTCTGCCTACCCCTCTACAGGGAATCAGGCGTGATGTGTATGTATGTATGTAAAAAAACTATTTCAAACATGGCACTGAGCATTGTCTTTACATATTTTTACCGAGGTTAGTTCACCAACCATTTCGGCTGCTCAAGATGCCACGTCATGAAGACCACGACCGCTCTGATAAGAGCGTAACGATTGAGAAGAAGAAGTTCAGCGGAGACCCTTGGAGAAGAACTAACAAGAAACTCCAGAAATCAATTTATTATAATCACCCTTAACAAACATAAAAATTACAAAGAGGGCAAAAAACACAACGCTGGTAATACTAAATTTACCTTTCATACAAAATAACACGCAATGGCGGAAACGTCAAATTTAGTTCCAAGTTTGGCTACTGCCACCTTATGTGGCGGGTACTCTACATATATTGCGCGTTCACCATTAACCCTTATGGGGTAATTAGAGGTTCAGGTTTCGCGATTTTCGCAATCGCGGAGGTAGTTATTCTATGGCTACTTCGAACCCACGTTTTGTCCAGTCAGTACTTAATGTGACAGGTGGTAAGCCGTGTCGCCATTTACAAGTACTAACTAGTTATTATCTGTTCGGGGAACAGGTAGGTTTCCTCACGATGTTTTTCCTCACCGTAGAATTCGATGCATTACGTAAATGAACTTTTATTACGAAAATATACATAGAAAAACATTAAACTTCATTTCCATTCGTACATGATCAATGTATAAATCAATTGCTTTATAAATTTATTACGACCCTAGTCTAGAAGGGTATTTATACATAATCGAGAAGAATTGCAGCTATTTGGCATGCCAAAAATATTGAAAAAGGGTAAAGTTAGAAGTACCAATAACCGCCGAGTGTGTATGAGAAGGTGTATGAGTGGCAATGAAGCGAAAGTGGTCTGCCAGGATCGGGACAAATGGAGATCCGTGATCCTTGCCTACCCCTCTACAGGGAATCAGGCGTGATGTGTATCTATGTATGTTTTGGCAGGCTACTCTTTAGATTACATCCTAATAGTTATAAATATAACTGTACTAACTAGTTACTACTTTAAAAATATTTAAATTTAATGCTACTATCGTTTAAAAATAACACTACGAGTCACTAGTTACTATAGTAATAGTTACTCCGACTATTGTTCGACATACATACATACATGTCCCGCCTCTACGTCCCCAACGGGATAGGCAGACACTATCGATCGCCACCTGGAACGATCCTGACCAATCAATCTTGCTTCACTCTCATCTATTAACCTTCTCATACCTGCTCTTCTGTTCTTCACTACGTACACCCGCCTTGAGAAGAATGTCTATGAACGAAATTTCAAAAGTTCATTTTTTTGTAGAAATATTATTAATTATTACTGAATTTTTATAATTTTTTTTTGTTTTACAAGATCTACGTGATTGTAAGGGTTTTATATATCTAAACTGCATAGTTACAATATGTGTATTTAGTAATTTCTTTTTTAGTTACATGTTCTCAGTACTCAAATAACTACATTATACTATATTGTAGTTATTAATTACTATATTCACTACTCAAGTACCTTTTGGAGTAGAGAAAACATACGTTACTATTATCACTCTATTCTAATACAACAACTAACTATACTATTTTTTCTATACTAACTAGTTTTGATCAACTATACTATAACTATAGCATAGTATTTGACCAACTGAGAACTGAACTCGTTACTCTAAAGGTCGTCATTTGCTCCAATTTTTTGCCGAAGCGAGTGGGAGGTGGGCAGAGATACAGATCAATGACCGACCCGATTATACAATGGAATTTAGACGTTATTCATTCATGATTCATTTATATACTTTGGTATAGAAATGTTTATTTGTTCTTGTAAAGTGTTACATTTATAAGTAGATAGTAAGTAGCTATATATTAAATGTAATATTTAGGACACTTTTACACCAATTGAACTAGCCCCTTGGTTTTTAAGAATTGTTAAGGGTACTAGTCAATGTGTATTTAAGAAATATGAACTTAACTAGTTATCGCTAGATAAATATAAAAAACAAAAAACTAAACAAACGCATTCACGACCATTAACCCTTGCGGGGTAGTCAGAGGTTCAGGTGTCCATCTCCGCAATTGCGAAGGTAGTAATTCTATGTACACCTCGAACCCACGTGTTAAACCAGATAGTCAGTACTCAATGTGACAGGTGGTCAGCCATGTCGCCATTCACAAGCACTAACTATTATCTGTTCGACGAACAGGTAGGTTTCCTCTCGATGTTTTCCCTCACCGTATAATTCGATGTATTTCGTAAATGTGTTTTTATTACGAAAATGTACATAGAAATTCATTAAAATTCATTTCCATTGGTACATGCTCAAGTGGGATTCGAACCCTGTACCCACTGATACAGAGCCAGCCCCAAACAACTGAGCTACGTCGAATTAGTAGTTAAATATAATTTAGCAAAAATAGGTAAGTAACGACCAGACTGTAAAGCAAAAGAAAAGCGTAGTTCTTAACTTTGCCTCCACCGGGAATCGAACCCTGGACCACTCGATTAGCATTCTAAAACAGACTACATACATACACATCGCGCCCATTTCCCTACAGAGAGGTAGGCAGATATCAATAAACACCTCGTGACTAATCACCCTATTTAAGTCATATAAAGCCCATTTTTAGTCATCGAATGCTCATTAACGGCACATTATCGTCAAAGGTATCTAATCTAATCTACAATCAATGGATATTGAGACGGAACATTTTCTATGAACGATAAGATCGCGTATTTATCACGATTGCGAGTTTAAACTATTTCTTATCTTACTATGATTCTAATAGGTCCGTCTACCAGATTTCTAGTTTGATATAAACTGAAATAGCTGCAGATCGGCTTAAAAATAGGGGATTTTAGCATATCATACAGTTAGTTACATATACAATTTGTTTTTACTCTCAAGAAGTGATTTTATGATCCTTATATTAAATAAAAAAGCATTTCATTTCTTTTCATTCACGTTAATACCTTTCGGGGTGCAAAACCTTTTAAATAACTATTCAGCTTAAAAAGTAGGGCTAAAATAACATATAGTTACATATAATGCAGAACCTTTGAGAATAATATCTCCTAGGTTACTTTTTAGCATGAATATTGGGGTTTATATGTCTTAAGGAACAGGTTGCTAGCCCATCGTCCAATAGATTCCGTTTTCCCCTAGTCCTTTAGTCACCTCCTACGATATGTCGGGAAGAACGGCAGCTAGTAAGCATTCTTTTTACGTCCTACTAGCACGGGATTCTTAAATATGTACGTGGATTATTAACCTTTACACAATTCTGATAAGAACTTTTTAAGGGGTTAATTCAATGATGTAACTGATAGTGTCGTACAACATTATTTTTATACTTTTAAGAGATTCGCGATTTATACTAATGATTAATAACTAACGGGACTTATCACGTAAGTTTTTATATAATAAAGTTACGTGATAAGTCCCGTTAGTTATTAACCATGAACATTGTTTTTAATATAATTTTAATAATTCATCAAAAATAATTTGCCTTAATCAAAAGAGTTAATTGCATTATCTTTGCGTTTACCTCTCTATAGATTTATAAAAGGGCATAACTATGTATGAAACAACTGTCATTGCTTCACACAACTAACAATGTAGAATGATTCTAAACTATAACCAGAGGTTTCCCAACAATAAATTCGAAAATTTAGACTGGCGTCTAACGGTCCTATAACACAGGCGTGAGAAATACTGTGCCCATAATAACAGTGACTCATTCTTTGCATTTATATGCAGAAATAACTAAACTGACATAACTAATATGCGGATGAATGATAGCAGATTGACAAAAGGAATATATATGAGTGGAGTGGAAGGGCGGTTACGTAGGGGCCGGCCCAATAAGACATAGTTATGACGCTATATTGAAAACGGGTGACGTTAGGAGTACCTATAACCGCCGAGTGTGTATGAGAAGATGTATGAGTCTCAATGAAGCGAAAGTGGTCTGTCATGATCGGGACAAATGGGGATCCGTGATCTCTCCCTATCCCTTTACAGGGAATCAGGCGTGATGTGTATGTATGTAGTTAACTAAATTTATGAACGTGTATTGAATTCATACTAATATCAATGTGTACATGTATTATGCTTTTATAAACGTATTATAGTTAACCCTTTTGGAGTAGAGAAAACATACATATTTTAATTTACTGTAAAAATTGCTTCTCTGCAGGTTTTTGTTTACGAAATGTCAATATCTTGTTTCATTTGTCGAATGCGATTTCTTTTATTTATAGGATTTTGTTCATGCTAAAGAAAGATTTTTTTTACTTTATGGTCTTTCTACTGTTGAGGGGAAAGCAGAGATTTTAGATCCCCTTTTATCCTGAGAAACCATTATATATGTATGTATGTAAACCACTTTCGTTTCAGTGAAACTTATACACTTCCTTCTACACACTCGTCGGTTATAGGTACTTCTAACTTCACTCTAAAGGTTATACCTGTTATATTTTAATAATAAATAAATAAATAGTTTAATACTACCTATTATCAGAACATTTATAGTTTGTAATGACATAATGTTCTATATTTTTGCAACTATTCAATTTATGAATACTATAACATTATATTATCTGTGCTATAACTACCAAATCTCTATTAGGTACGATCTAGTATTACATATAAAGGCAAACATTATTTTTTTATCGTATAAATACCTATTTTGTATAACTAATCAGTTTCGTGACATAATCGTCTTGTAAATTACTAATTAATGGATAATTTAGGCAATCCTTCTGAAGGTTGATTTGATTGCCATTTTCGCAATAGTGTTGTAAATTAAAATTGATTGAGTAGTGTAACCTTGAATTTCGTTCGGAATTTAAAGGACTTATGAATAAAATATAGGGTAGTTATTAAACCAATATGTAGAAACAAAACATAAAAGTCAAAAGATTTTTATTCAATATAAGCACAGTAATAGTACATTCATTGAACGTCGAAATATATTGAGTGGCACTGGTTGTCTTAAACTATGACTCTACCGTTGGTTCGGAAGCCCTAGCTTGGAGAAGAACCAACAAGAAATTCCAGCTTTAAGGATTTTTTGCCCAGTACCAAATTACAAAACATTCATACTGAAATACTTTTACGACCAATAACGAAATTGGGGGTAATGTACTTAGAAAATGAGACTCATTTCCATTTGTACATGTTCCGGAGTTTGAACCCTGTACCCACTGATACAGAGTCAAGCCTCCGAAGCTGCTGTCGTTATTCCAGGCATATCGTAGGAGGCAACTAAGGGAACGTCAATTGAATCTATAGAACGATAGGCTAGCAACCTGTCAATAATTTTCTATATAAATACAATTGCAACTCCAACATCCATGCTAAAAGTGACAAAGGGGATGTTATCACTTAGAATTTCTGTTATATGTATATTATATACACTCTACATCCAATGCCCTGTAGAGGGATAGACAGAGATCACAGATTCCTATGTATCCCGATACTGACAAACCACTTTCGCTTCATTGATACACTAGATGTGAATTAATATTAATAATATTTGGACGTTATTACACCAATTGAATTAGCCCTTGGTAAGTTCATTTAAGACTTGTGTTAAGGGTACTAATTAGTCATCGTATATTGAGGAATTTATACTTATTATGTGAATTGACATATGATTAATACTTACGGGACTTATCGCGTAAGTTTTTATAACTATAATAAAGTTACCTTTATTATTAACCCGACGTTTCGGCTACGTTGCAGCAGCCTTTGTCACGAGCAGACCCAAACGAAACGTCGGGTTAATACTCGTATAAAAACTTACGCGGTAAGTCCCGTTAGTTATTAATCATGAGTATAAATCGCGAATCTCTTAAAATTATGAATTGTCATACTTATAACGTCACCCGTTTTCGATGTGTTATATATACATATGTATGTTTATTATGCAACACAAAAACCTTGTTCCAACTAACCTTGTTTGTATGTTTCTACTTTATTTAGCATTTTATTGCAGGAAATAAAACCAGAATCTTGGTACAGATTAAAATCTTAATACACTATGACATCACTGGTTGTGAATTTGGTACATTACATGATGTCTTAATAGTCAAAAGCTTGGGAACTTAGTTTACTTAATTTCGTAACATAAGATTAAGTATGAGTATTAACTTATATAGAGATACTCAAAAAGGGTTATCTTAGAAGTATCTATGATCGCCGAGTGTGTATGAAAGTCAATGAAGCGAAAGTGGTGTGTCAGGATCGAGACAGATGGGGATCCGTGATCTCTGCCTACCTCTCTGTAGAGTCTACATTGTGACATAGCCTAAAAGCTGTAAAAATACATACACAACAGGCCCGTTTACCTGTATAGGGGTAGGCAGAGATCACGGATCCCCATCCGTCCCGATCCTGACAGACCACTTTCGTTTCATTGACACTCATACACATGTTGTGGTTATAGGTATTTCTAATGTCTTCCTTTTTTAATATGGGGAAGTAATATTGGAAATGATAGTTAAGTAGTATGATAAAAAAGAATGAATGGTCAGAAATTGATACTCAATTGAAGGTTCTTATTAACCTCTGACTTTTTTCATTAGGGATCATAAATGTGATTTATATTGTACGTATTACATACACCTCGAAATTTATTGTCATTAACTACAAAATATGCAAATATATGCCTTAGAATAAATTAGTGAACATTTGTATAGCTTGCTTTCTTTTTCTTTTCTTAGGAGATTTATAAATAGTTATTTATTTTACTTGTTTCTAAGTAGTTAGCTTTATTAGTTACTAAAATAATTTACCCAGTTGTTACCTACTACTTAATTAGTATCTGCCTTTCTTAATCGACGAGGTGACTAAAATGTACATACTTATATCTACACTTCCTTTAATCCCTTTCGGGCGGACAGAACTGTGGAGGCAAGAAAACGTTACTTATTAGCATGAATATTGTCAAATACAACATTAGTGTCATGTTGCTAGCCTATCACCTAATAGATTCCGTACACTCATTGTCTCTTATTCGCCTCCTACGACATGCCGCTACGACATGCTAGTTAGCGTTCTATATACTAAGAATATATGCCTAAGTATATATCTATGAAAGCCAAAACCCAGCAAGGTCATTCAATCCGCTAATACCCTTTATCACAGGCAGACATGCAAATTCGCGCTCCTTAAGCTATTATCACGTATACGTGTTAGATCCGTTTTAATTTAGGCTTTTCACTAGGTACCCTAAACAGGTGGTAAACCTTGAAATTAGTTGCGAAATTGTGGTTAAAATAGGTTAATTGATATGCATACCTTTATAAATGGCACGTGATATCTGGGATCTAAAAAGAATGCTAACTAGCTGCCCTTCCTGGCATGTTGTAAAAGACGACTAAGGGACTAGGGTATATGAAATCTATTCGACGATAAGCTAGGAAGCTGTTATAATATTCCATATAACATCAAACCACAATACATGCTAACTAATAACTGACGAATATGTTTTCATGTCCCCAAGGTTCTGTCAATCCGGAAAGGGATGTAAATGTACGTATATGTATAGCTATCTGTGATCTCTGCTAAATATTTGTAGGTGAGGAACGTTATGTGTGTGTCTTTATCTTGAAAGGATGAACAAAATAATTAGTTATGATTGAAGAATCTTTACTACACGAAATCTGATGATTTCTACTGTGGTTACGGACGATATTGAATAATAAAAAATGAATCATTAGAGAGTTTTAAAATACAATGTACCTTAGTCACATCATAAGACTAAGAGTGATAGTTGAAAATGTCATAACAAAAACATACGTAAATATTAAATTATTCGCAGAAAAGTTAATATTGAAGATTTCTATCTATCTAGGTGTAATAATGCTAAAAACATCATTAACCTTAAAATAGCGCTGAACATTATATCTAAAGATAAGATTAGTATGTAAATTGCACTATATCGCATCTTTGTATCATCTAATATTCGCTTAAATGGAAATTTCTATAATAAGTTCAATAAAAAACAGATAAAAAGTTAATTTCGATAACTACAGCATAATAAATATTACTCATTGCAATAGAAGAATGCAATTTCGCGATATTAAAATATATCCTGCATGGAATAAATATGAAATCAACATCAGCAGTGATAAAAAATGTAACAAAGTTTTACTGCTGGCGACATCTGTGTTTGCGAATGTAAAACAAGTTTGCATCGACTCAAGATTAGCTTCACGAAACACAATGACGTCGTAGATAGTGAACGACTCGCTAGATGGCGTAAGATGTCTTTAACATAGTAATAAGACATACTTGGAACGACCATATCGCTTTCAAGGGTAGGCAGATATCGCGTATCCTCATTTTTAACTATACTGGTATAAATTTGCTTCTTTGGAACTCGATAAAAAGTCAATATTTCTTAAGTGGGTTCTATCAGGACGACTGTTTCGAAACCGCCCTTCTATTTTACCCACATTATACACCTTACAATATTGTATCATTCATCAGCATATGCCTTTACTAATACATGCCCTTTTCGATTTTAGACATTAGATTTTCAAACAACAGTCGCTTATCATAGTTTTCTAGATTTTAATCATTAATCAATACCTTTTTTGTTACAGGTAAGGAACTGGGTGTCTTAAAATACGATTTTCATAAAAACTGATGTAGATAATACAAACACACCAAACCTTGTTCAAGTAAGTATTTTCAATTAAAAATGGATTTCTAAATTTACTTAATGAAATCTTACAAAATACTCATTCGCTATAATCCGAGAATTGACTAGACAGCTATGTATGAAAAAGCTATGTATGGTAAAAGATGACCCATAAGGTAAAAGGAAAAGTTCATACAAAGGAATGCACCAACATTGCATAAAAAGAAAGTCAACAATAAGTTCTAGTACCATCGCGGGACAAATTGACCATATCAAGATATGTGTACACGTAAAGTGGACTTTATTCCTAGTGGGTTAGCGTTGAAAATGAATTTTATTTGGTAATGAAGTCAGAGATGCAGAAAAATGAATTAGTGACAACTTATAGTCTGCGTATATTGAATATGTAGCATATTTATAAACACAATAACATAGATAATTTAATTTTCATTATATTTATCCTTTTTTATTGTTATAAATTTAATTAATAATTGACCATATTGGAGACGTCCTTCTCAAGGCGTACGCAACGTGAAATAAAGAAGAGCATGTATGAGAAGGTTAATGGGTGTGAGTGAAGCAAGAGGGTTTGTCAGTATCGTTCCGGACATGCCGGAAATAACGGCAGCTACTTATTTTTACATTATTAGTTTTAGTATTAGCATTATTTTTACCTCCTAGATAGCGCGGGAGAAATAATATAATAATTAATGTTACGAGTGAATATATTAATATAGTGAGTAATTATATTTTATGTAAGTGGAAGGGCGGTAACCAGGGGCCGGCCTAATAAGACATATGACAGTCAGATAGACGCTATATTGAAAAGGGGTGACGTTAGGAGTACCTATACCCGCCGAGTGTGTACGAGAAGATGTATGAGTGTCAATGAAGCGAAAGTGGTCTGTCAGAATCGGGACAATTCGGGATCCGTGATCTCTGCCTTCCTCTATGTAAATGTATCGTCTGTGCGCATTCAAAAACCGATATGTGCTTTTTTACGTTTTTTTTCTTTTTACATCAATTTACTCGGTAAACCCTGATACGCGTCCCTGTGAAACCTGATTTGTGATATTCCCTAAATTGCGCGCTTTAACAAAAAAAATGACGTATTTTTTTGTTTTTCATTATTTTTATTATTTAATAAAATAAACAGTTTTTTGTGCCTCCTGAAAAGTTGTCTTTTATCACATATCGGAATTTGAATACGCACTGACGGTATGTAATGTATACGAGTAGATAAAATTCATTTCGTCCATTTCCTTAGTCCAGATTAACAACCGACCACGCATCTCTGTACGCAAATTCGAAGCTACATTCTCACGACATTAATTGTATAATGTTTGCCTGTTACGAGAAAAAGTGTGTGCTTTGTTTCGCGTTGTACTAGTAACCGAATTATTTTATGGTAGCACAATATTTGTTCTGTCAATGTTTGGACTAGCACTGGTTTTTTGCTCGCAGTTTGTTAGGTGCGAGCTTGTTGCTTTGTCTACTGGGAAAATAGTAGGTGTAACATACATACGGTGGTTATAGTACGTTTATTCATAGTTGAACAGTAAACGGGAGTTGGCAGTACCTACGTATTCCTTTAGTTAGTGTCCAAAATGTGTTTGTGTAGCTCATACATACATACATACACATCACGCCTGATTCCCTGTAGAGGGGTAGGCAAGATCCCCATATATGTATATGTATCCTCATATGTTTGAATAGCTCAATACTTTTTTTAAGGATTTGTAGACTGAAGGATCCGGGTTCGAATTCTAACGTAGCATGTAGTAATTAGTACTTCTAACGTCACCCTTTTACAATGTTTTGTTCACAATGATGTTATATCGTATTATAATCTAACAGTTATATAACTGAACGTCCTAACAAGACATATTATGACATTAAAAAGACGCCATATTGAAAAAGAGTGACGTTAGAAGTACCTATAACCGCGCAGTGTGTATGAGTGTCAATGAAACGAAAGTGGTTGGCTACAGGGTATACTAACATGTATGTATGCAACCTAACAGTGTCTTAATTGAATTATGTATGCACTAAGCCACTTAGGTTCATTGACCATTCATTTCCTTATTGATTCATGTCTTTAAAGACACGGTGGGTGTAAATGCCCATTAAATAAATATTCTTATTGATTTATAAGCTTAGGCTTTAGACGGTTTAACTGCACTTTGACGACCACTGTATGCGAATGGTTTAACACTTGAATGGTAGGTATGAGGTTTTAGGTTCGATTCCCGGTGGAGGCAGAGTTGGGATTGTCACTTTTATTCTGTTTCACAGTCTGGTTATTGATCATATTGTTATAACACATAGCGTAGTGATCTATGTATCTTAAGTAAGTACATTATAATAGTGTGATATAATAAATGGGACAAGGCAAAGGCGTTCACGACCATTAACCCTTGCGGGGTAGTCAGAGGTTCAGGTGTCCATCTCCACAATTGCGAAGGTAGTAATTCTATGGCCACCTCAAACCCACGTGTTGACCAGATAGTCAGTTCTCAATGTGACAGTCGGTAAGCCCTATCGCCATTTACAAGTACTGACTATTACCTGGTCATGGAACAGGTAGGTTTCCTCACAATGTTTCCCGTCAGCGTAGTATTCGACGCATTTCGTAAATGTACTTTTATAACGAAAATATACATAAAAATTAATTGAACTTCATTTCCATTGGTACATGCAAAAGCGGGATTTGAACCCTGTACCCACTGATACAGAGTCAAGCCAGAACAACTGAGCTACGTCCAATTAATTGATTAATTGGTACACTACAATTATTATACCATGTCAAAGTTTTTATTTTAAACTATGTGTGTTTGAGAAGTATAAAATTTAACTTAATGCAGAGACGGACACTTCTGACTACTCCACAAGGGATAGTGGTCGTGAATTGTATTTGTTAGTGCTCAAGCGAGACTTATAAATAATGCCTAAAATCTAGACGTCTATTCGCACCCACGGAGTGTACTAAAAACATATCTTTATGGAAATGACGGTTGAATGACATTGTTATTGTAAAAGAATATTTATTTATATTTTTATTATTTAGTGTTACGGAGCTCTTTTGTTAAAGATTTGGGTATTCCTACTTTTACGTATTTGATCATAATATTGTCCTATGCGATTCTGGGCTGTAAAAAGAATGGAAGAAGGAGGAGACTTAACAGCTAGTGATATATCGAATTTATTGGTCAATGGATTAGCTACCTGTCACTAACGTTTCATTATGACATTGGAACCCCAATATTCTTGCTAAAAAGTGACCTAGGAGATATTATATCTCCGAGGTTCTGTCCATCTCGAAAGGTATTAAGATATGTGCATGTATAACAGTTATCTAACTAACTTAAAGACTTCAGTAAAGTGATATTTGTTACTAATTAAGATTGTGTTTACGTCCCAGATAGCATTAAACGCGATTGTTAGTCTCCGAAATTGTACTCACCCCAAGCCATAATTTCCGAGCTTCTATCTACCCAAAAATAAAACACATTCACGACCATTAAACCTTGCGGGGTAGTCGGAGATTCAGGTTAGGTTAGGTTCTCTCCGCAATTGCGAAGGTAGTAATTCTATGGCCACCTCGAAGACACGTGACCAGACAGTCAGTACTCAATGTGACAGGTGGTAAGCCATGTCGCCATTTACAAGCACTATTACCTGTTCGACGAACAGATAGGTTTCCTCACGATGTTTTTCCTCACCGTATAATTCGATGCATTTCGATGTAAATGTATATAGAAATTCATTAAACTTCATTTCCATTGGTACATGCTCAAGCGGGATTTGAACCCTGTACCCACTGATATAGAGCCAAGCCCCAAACAACTGAGCTACGTCGAATTACTGATGCATTTCGTAAATGTGTTTTTATTATTATCTATTTACCCCATGAATCTTAAATGACTATTACATCACACAACAATACCTAAGCGTTGGCATAGCAACCCGCCCCCATATATAAGCCTTTCTAGACCAAATTCCCCAATGATAAAGTTGTCATCTAAATACTCATAACACGCCTTAAATGTCACTTGGTAAAATGACATCAGCCAGGCATCGAACCGCGGCCTTGTAAGGCAGGCACACCTACGCCGTGATGCCCACACAGCGGTGACAGAGTTGAAGTGCTCGAAAATACGTAGACTATGTATGGGCAGGGTTAGTTATGGATGATGGTATGATAATAATAATATCGGGACATTATTACACTACTACCGACCCGCTCCGGCTTCGCACGGGTATAAAATACTACTCCACTATTTAATGGATGTTATTATACATATAAACCTTCCTCTTGAATCACTCTATCTATTGAAAAAACCGCATCAAAATCCGTTGCGTAGTTTCAAAGATTTAAGCATACAAAGGGACATAGGGACAGAGAAAGCGACTTTGTTTTATACTATGTAGTGATTTGAAGTTGCCCCTTGGTAAGTACATTTAAGACTTGTGTTAAGGGTACTAGTCAACGTATTTAAGAAATGTATACATATTATTTATATAGATAAATACATATGTAGCATTAATAATCAACGACCAGACTGGAAAGGAGTAGAAAAGCGCAGTTCTTAACTGCCTCCACCGGGAATGGAACCCCTCACGATTAGCGTTCAGCGATCGCGCCACGGAGGTCGTCAAAATCATGATCATGATGAGTGTATGAAGTCTGTTACTCCTTTCCGGGTAGGAGGGTTGTATGGATAATGGTAAGACTATAGTTAAAAGCCGACTAGTCTGGGGCGCTTACTATGCGGTCGGAGACTACCTTGCCGATGCTCAGGGTTGGCAATGAGTGCATCTAAGCTAACTATATGTGCAAAGATAAATATGTTTCTGTGTAATTTGTTTTTGTAACTGGCACTGGGCAAATCCTGATAGCCGGAGTTTCTTTTTAGTTCTTCTCCGAGCCAGGGCTTCCGAACCAACGGTAGAATATCAATGTAAGAGACAACCAGTGTCAGGCAAATGTTTTGACTTTCAATGAATGTACTTGTACCTACTTTGAATAAAAACATTTGACTTTACCTTTGGATCTGAAGATACTTTCAGATGTGACTGTAGCTCCTTTCCGGGTGGACAGGGATTTGAATGTATGTACTTTAAAGGAAATAAGTATCATAAGTTTAATTCTTTGCGTGGTAGTAAGTTAATTTTTGTATTGTGGAGTAAGTGTTTCTTTTATTAATTCTTTCTTACACCATAAACATAACATACGCTTCACGACTTGTGTATACACACTCCCTTTTTTATTGTGGCGGGGTAGTCAGAGGCTTGAATGCCCATCTCCGAAATTTCGAAGGCATGTTAGGCATGGGTCACTCGAAGCTCGCGTATCCCTAGATATACAGCACCCAACGTGATAGGTAGTGAACCAATTCAATTCTTACACCAATTCATCATTATTATTTTGTCGGCGAAAACACAAACACTGACGCTATAAATAACGTATAAATAACGTTTGCAATTCTTGATATTCCGTCGCCATGGTTACGCCAAATCCCTCAGCCGTTGCAACCGAAGCAAAACGAATTTTCAGTCGGCAGGTTGCTAGCCCATCGTCCAATAGATTCCATTTACCCTAGTCATTTACCGGTTGCATACAATGTCATATTTCACAAGTCTCGTAGCGTTTTGCTGACAATTAACAGATATAAATCTGTCTTTGCTGTGTGGGGTGGATACTGGTGTAATGTACGCGTTGAGTTTAGGTTGAGGTTTAGTTATGACGACCTCCGTGGCGCGGTATGTTAGCCGCCTGAACGCTAATCGTGAGGTCCTGGGTTCGATTCCCGGTGGAGGCAGAGTTAAGAACTACGCTTTTCTACTGCTATCCAGTCTGGTCGTTGATTATTTATGATATATATGTATTTATCTATGTATAATATGTATATATTTCTTAAATTTACGTTGACTAGTACCCTTAACACAAGTCTTAAATGTACTTACCAAGGGGCTAGTTTAATTGGTGTAATAGTGTCCTAAATATAATTTTATATATTAATAGAATGTATATCTGGTTAACACGTAGGTTTGAGGTGGCCATATATTAATTGATTACAGAGACGGAACTCAAACCCCTGACTACCCCGCACATTTAACGACTATTAAGGTTTCTGTTTATTAGAAATATTAAATTTAATTAATTCACGACCGTTATGGGATAGTCAGAGGTTGAGTCGAGCTTTAACTTAGTTTTTTGTGATGGTCCTTGGTTAATCGAAACCCAATTTTAAGCTGATAATCAATATCCAAGGTGACAGATAGTGAACCATATCGACGTATACAGTTAATTCTATCACTTACATTATTATCACCTCATGGGGATCCGTGATTTCTGCCTACCCCTCTACAGGGAATCAGGCTTGATGTGTATGTATGTATGTACTTACTTTTTTATTGAAATAAGCAGTTTTCGAGGTGTATTGAAATCAACAGCACATAAAAATTCAAGATGTTAACCCATCCAGAACCATCTTGACATAACGCCTATTTCCCAAAAAAGGGGTAGGCAGAGATCACGAGACCCTTCCTTCGCCGAATGTGTATGAAGCGTAGCTCTTACTATGAGTAGAATCGGCGTCTTCTCAAGTAGTAAATGCAACGACTGGGCGTTGGATGAATTAGCATACCGGGGATCGAACCTGCGGCTTTGCCTGTCGCAATTACGGCGCAATGAGCTTGCGAGTGTTGAGCAACCAGTTTGGGTTTTGTCATCCTGTCTACCCGCGAAAGTGGGTTGGTCGTTCTTCTTACATATATTTTTTTTTAATTCTTTATTAAGCCATTCACCACTAAGGTTATGTCGGCTGAAGTACAAACCCTGATGCCACGGCGTTTGAACTTCTTGTTATTTCATTGCCATGGTTATACCGACGCCGCCAGCCGCTACAACCGAAGAAAAACGAAATCGATGCTCCAGTTCCTTGCTCTCTTCCTTGTTCTTCGGTTCGTTCCAGTTGAGGATCCAAATATAATCTCAAAGCAAACATACATAGCCAATTTGGTAATGGTGGCCATATTTAATGGTGCTTGAAATTGGGGGTACGTGATCTCTGCCTCCACCTTTATAGAATAATGGGCGTGAATATATAGAAACTTTTTTTTGTGATGGGGTAACAGAATGACAAATTCCATAAGAACATTCATTTTTGACGACCTCTGTGGCGCGATCGGTTAAACACTTGAACGCTACTCGTGAGGTCCCGGGTTCGATTCCCGGTGGAGGCAGAGTTAAGAATTACGCTTTTCTCTGATTTTCAGTCTGGTCGTTGATTCTATATGTAGGTATATATTTATCCATGCATAATAAGTATATATATTTTAAATATACGTTGACTAGTACCCTCAACACAAGTTTTAAATTAACTTACCAAGGGGCTAGTTCAATTGGTGTAATAGTGTCTCAATTATTATTATTATATTAGTTAGCCTGTTGTCGAAAATGTAAGAAATTCAAGTTTATTTAATTTTACAATTAGCTCTATTGTTTTATCATATGTCGAGAGGATGACAGCTGTTTATACATACATACATATCACGCCTGATTTACTGTAGAGCGTGATATCTATGAGCTAAGAGTACTAAGTGAATAGTGAACAAATATAATATTTAGTTAAATTGTATTCGCTCGCAAAAAACGATACATACGTTCACAGTACGCCTGTAGAGGGGTAGGCAGAGATCACGGATCCCCATCTGTCCCGATCGCGAAGAATGATTTTGCGCTTTATTGACACTCATTATTATAGAACTTGTAGAGTATATGTATAAATATGTTATGTTTAAAGAGTATTTTTTCGGGGCAAATTGGGTTCCGTGATCTCTGCTTACCCCTCTACAGGGAATCAGGCGTGATGTGTATGTATGTATGTTTACTATTAATTTCCGTTCCAAACAGTTATTAAGTAAACGACAAACACGTCAGAATTCGGCCCACGTTTTTGACAATTCTCTGGGTATGTATGTATGTATGTGAAACGTGAGTGTATGTATGTATGTATGTGAAACGTGTGTGTATGTATGTATGACGCGTGTGTATGTATGAATTAAGTTCATCCCTGACATGTTTGCTTAACCAAGTAGTGTGGTGATAAATATTAAATTGTGAATCATGGATATGATGTCATGCGACCAAGATGGCTTATTTTGTATGTTTATATGTATGTGTGTGTTACATTCTTGAACTCGAGTCGCTTTTCCTGTGTAAGATGAAATTGTTTGTTTATTAAAAGATAAAGCCTGTGTTAGTCTGGGACATCGAAAAATAGTATCTATTGGGCGATGGGCTAGCGACCTTTGACTAATGTTTTACATGAAGAACAACCCCAATATTCATGCTAATAAGTGCTCAAAGATATGTTTTTATGTCTCTCAAGGTTCTGTACACCCCGAAAAGGATTAAAGCATGTGAAATTAAATGAATATTAAAATATGCACTAATATACATGTACGATCACGTCCCTAACTCTTTCGGGGTGGACAGAAATTCCGAAACAAAACATCTCGATTACCTCAATCGCATACCTACTCGTATCACTATTTATATCTTATATTCAGATCAATTTGGATACATTCTTCTCAGGTGTACGTAGTGAAGAACAGAAGAGCATGTATGAGAAGGTTAGGGTGTGAGTGAAGCAAGAGATTTGTCAGGATCGTTCCAGGTGGCGATCGAAAGTCTCTTCTTATTTTCTTAAAGACTTAAGAGGTGTTAAGAAGACTTTGTTTGTTACTTAAAAATACTTTATATTGAATATAGTATATAACCAGCTTTCCTAAAAAATATAGCAACAAGATAAATGAAGATGAATAAGTAACGAGAAATAATTGATGAACTTGATTGCTTGTACCTTTTACTTCTAATATACATAGACACACACACTATACATACACATACACATCACGCCCGCCCATTAGAGGGGTAGACAGATCACGGAACCCCATATATCCCGATACAGACAAACCACTTTCGCTTCAATAACACTCATACACCTCCTCATACACACTCGGCGGTTATAGCTACATCTAACGTACATACAAACATACATATACATACTTTGAAAATAGTTTCACCTTTCGCCACTGTGTACGTGTGAACACAACCTTTTGTGAATGCAATTTGAGGCTTTTACGACTTAAATCTGCCTCAGAGTGGGTAGAAATGAGTGAACTGAAAATTGTGTTATTTCCCATTATTATTTTATTTATTTATAAAGGAAAATCAACAGCTTACTTAAACTATATTGCAATACATTTTAAAAGTTACTAAGGCCAATTACAGACTTTCGCATATTTCTTAATAGTTCAATAGTTGTGGATAGGAAGTGTGTGTCTGAGAGTGTTGTGTGTGTGTAAAAAAATAAAATAAGTGTATGTGTATGTGTAAAGGTGTTTGGATGTCAGTGAAATGATATTGAAATATGGTAAAAGTGACATTAACGGACGGGTAAATGTGTGAAGGTGTATGAATGTTAATGAATTGATATTGTATAAGGGTAAAAGAACTCATAACCGCTAAGTATATGGGTGTTGGAAGTGTATGGATGACGTTGAAGTCAGTGACAAAATTTGTATTCTTGATCTCTGCCTACCCCACTTGAGAAACTATATAACAATAAATTGATGACCTAATTGCGCGCAAATTTATAACTTTGACACGAACTTTTGACGACCTCCGTGGCGCGATTGGTTAAGCACCTGAACGCTAATCGTGAGGTCCTAGGTTCGATTCCCGGTGGAGGCAGAATTAAAAACTACGCTTTTCTTCTGCTTTCCAGTCTGGCCGTTGATTATACATGCTTAATATGTATTTATCTATATAGTATAATATGTATATATTTCCTAAATATACGTTGACTAGTACCCTTAACACAAGTCTTAAATGAACTTACCAAGGGGCTAGTTCAATTGGTGTAATAATATCCTAAATATTATTATTATCAACTTTATAAGTTTAGGAGGTAAATAACCATAATGGTCGGATACAGGAGGTCGGTCGGTATACGGCGCTTTTACGTTAGTACAAGTTATTGCCTGACCTCTATTTACCATTTCACCCATGATGGTCGTAATTGACAAAAGTAAAGGTCTAGTTCCATTGACTAAGGCTGCGTTCACACGATAGCGAAAGGCGACGAATATAAGTGTGTATGCAGGCTTATGCTGGGCGCTTGGGAATATTGTTGATAGAAATTTGGCTATGAAAATATTTTATTTAGTTAGTTGTTTTTAATTTAGAGCGGCTTAAGTGGATAGTGTAAGCTTTATTCTCTTATGTTATTTCTCTGTGATTAAAGCACCATCAGTAAACAGTTAATAACACTTGATAAACATTTTGAAACTTTAAAAACTCAAGTGCAGTGATATACACGCATCAGCTCAAAGTGCTGCTAGTGTATTTAATAAATAATCATACTATCCTTCTATTCTTGTAGTAAAATTATAAAATGTTTACTCAGGTTTTGTTATGTTTACAATGGCATAATTTATGTAGGATTCCTCACGGCATTTTAGAAAAAAAAATACTATATTAATATATGAAAATGATAGTAGATCAGTGGTGTAGGGACTTACGTTAAAAGTGGCATTCTCTATAGTAAATATTAAGCAATGCATTGAGCAAATGTTTCTATAACATGATAAGCGAATCTTAACCATGCAAATATCTTTACTCCCGGGATTCACTGCATCTACGTTATAAGTATGCCTTATAAGTACCTTATAATTTTAAAATTGATATCTTTATTGTTTTATATAGCTAGTGCTTACAAACTATCCAATCCAATCCGAATATCACACTAATAGCGCTCGGCACTCGCAATCATGACATTGTTGAGTCAGTCTCTCGCCGGTTGGCGCGATCACACGACGCGTCCCCGCCATTTTGTAATTTCACGTCAACAATCTAAACACGACCATATTCAGTTATTTCGCCGCGTTTAAGGTTTTAAATGTAAAAGTGAGTGTTCTTTATAAATCAAACAAGTTGTGGAACTGTTCAATGTTGGTTTTGTGTCAGTTTTCGTTGAAAGAATTCGCTGGAATAACGCCTCTTGATATTATAATGTTCACACCGGCTACCTGTCAAGTTCTTGTGTTTCTAAGACGAGATTATGTTTGATAAGACGTGGATTTTAGTGTGGTGCCGCAACATAGAGGTTTTGTTAGGTTTCCACGAAAAAGGTTTTGTGCAAAGAGTTTATCGTAATAAACCGCTTTTTATATTCTATAGGAAAAAGTAGCGGTTTAAGTTTTTATAACAAAGTTTATTACTAATCGCATTAGTCAATATGTGTTTCGTACAATATTAGTTGTTATGATGCCTTAACAAATGTTTTATCTTGTTTGCGACTATAATCTTCTGAAATATGCAGTTCGACGTATTTTACTACAAGAATGGAAAATAATAATCGTGACAAGTATGGTATATTTATGTTTACGTTATGTAATAAGCAACCTGCATCATTTTAAAAGTATTCAGATAAGGACTTCGTATTAGCTCAAATTGTTGTTGATTCTAGCAATTATCGTGGTTTCTTATAATAGAATAGCTACTATATTAGATGCGTACGTACCTATTTGTTTACTTCCCGACTAGAATTATTAGGTTAATACCTATTTACCTAAATATCCTTAAAATGATTTTAATATAATCGACTATAATACCTAGTCTAATATATACCTAGGTAGCTATTTAAAGTCGTAGATGGTAAACAATATTTTGGATACATACATATTTTACATACGCCTCACGACCGGCATTTCTTTTGAGATAGACAGAAGTATTGAAGTTAAAGAAAAAGTTAGTCTCACAATATTGTTTTAAGTACAATAAACATTCATCATTATTTTTATGCATTGCATAATAACGTAATTTCATGAAATGAAAAAATAGTAACTTAAAAATATAAACTATTATGTCAAAAAACCAAATTAATGCATATTACTTTATTTGGATTGTAGTCTAAGACACTAGTAGGAAATGAATGAAATACCAAAACGCAGCTGATGACATAAATCCAAATACCGAAACCGCAAAACTCAAAATCATTCATAGATTCCTAGGAACAAAAAATTCGATTAGTTTCCCTCACGTAGTCTACTGACTATGAGTCATAAGGGTCAAAAAAACCTTGTCTCATTTACACTAATGACTATTGCGGTTCTAAAGTGATTAAAGTAGTAGCCTTCACGTTTCGTGATAGTCTGTGATGTAATATAATAATATAATTTAGGACTATTACACCAATCGAACTAGCCCCTTGGTAAATTCATTCAAGACTTGTGTTAAGGGTACTAGCCAACATGTATTTAAGAAATATATACTTGTTATATATAGATAAATAAATTTATAGTATATAATCAACAACCAGACTGGAAAGAAGAAAAGCGTAGTTATAGTAGTAGCATAGAAAATCCTCACGTTTAGCGTTCAGGTGGTTAACCAATCGTAATTTAATTTTCGTCAATCATTAAATTTTCTCGGTGGAGGCAGTTTCAAGAACTACGCTTTTCTTCTGCTTTCCAGTCGGGTTGTTGATTATATATGCTAATATGTATTTATCTATGTATAATAAGTTTGTATATATCTCTTAAATATGCGTTGACTAGTACCCTTAACACAAGTCTTAAACATACTTAGCAAGGGGCTAGTTGAATTGGTGTAATAATATCCTACAATATTATTATTATTAATCGCAAAACAGATGTCGTCGCAAGATAAATTAAGAATAATAACAACATAAAACAAAAGTGTAATTACGTAAGTAAATCAAAAATTTTATACCCTTTCTACTCTAACTAAAAACCGAAAAGAAAAGCAGCTAGTTAGCGTCTCTTTAAGTCCCACCTATCTCATACACATGATTAATAAATAACGGGACTTATCGCGTAAGTTTTTATATAATAAAATTACCTTTATTAACCCGACGTTTCGGCTACGTTGCAGTAGCCATGGTCACGGGCAGACTGACGATTCATATTTCTTCGCCTCCACCGCAGTGTTAATCATGAGTATAAATCGCGAATCTCTTAAAACTATTATCTCATACACCTTCGTGTTAAGGTATTTCGTGAAATCCGCACCAGGATTCCATGAGTCATAAATTGAATTCGCATGTGTAGGTGTTGTACATAGTATGTCACCATACCGGCCGGTATGAGTAAATACTCGGAATCTGTTACTCAAATATGTGTCTGAAAGCTAGAGTGGTGTTAGGTAATTTGGTTATTAGTGAGTAATAGGCTTGGAATGGGATGTTTTTAGTGAATGTTTTAAGTTTAAGCTAATTACTACAGTTATAATATTTTAAAACTAATATTACATACGAGTACATACATACGCTTCATGACTAATGTAGACACTTAACCATTTTTTATTGATAGGCAGAGTTATACATACATACGACTGATTCCCTGTAGAGGGGTAGGCAGAGATCACGGATCCCCATCTGTCTCGATCCTGACAAATCACTTTCGCTTCATTGACACTCATACACTCGGCGGTTATAGGTACTTCTACCGTCACCCTTTTTCTTTTCCAAAGTTATCTTATAGTATACATATAATATATTAAGTCCTATTTGTATAACTATTCATATAAATTTACGTCCTTTTCGGTGTGGACAGAACCTCGGAGACACTAACATCACTGGGTCACTTTTTACCTCAAATATTATTGTGATGTCACATGGAACATTAGAGAAAAGTTGCTATTCAATCGCCCAATAGATGCCATTTACCACTATAGTCCCTTAGTCGCCTCCCAACATATCATGAAGAACGGCAGCTAGTTAGCATTCTTACGTCCCAGACTAGCACGGTGATCTATTTGTGTACGTTAGCGATTATCCGTTAATGCCCAGTGATTGTTAAGTGTGTCTACCTAGTGCTAATGATGATGGCCGTCAGTGCAGCGAATGTTACGTGGAGTCAATGTCAGGAGTGACGTCATGCCACATGACTGTAGAGTCGAGTATGGTGGATACATACACACTTTTATGTATGTACTAGCGACCCGCTCCGGCTGCGCACGGGTATAAAATATATAGCCTATTCCACTATTTAATGGATGTTATTATACATATAAACCTTCCTCTTGAATCACTCTTATCTATTAAAAAAAACCGCATCAAAATCCGTTGCGTAGTTTCAAAGATTTAAGCGTACAAAGGGACATAGGGACAAAGAAAGCAACTTTGTCTTATACTATGCAGTGATATTCATGTCCTTTAATCTCGATAGGGGTGGAGAAAAATTTGAAGTTATATCTCTTGGGTGAGTTAACTATAGCTAAATTATTATACAAGAATGGGATGGAATTGATCTAATATGGATGACAGGTTGCTTGCCTTTCGCCTAATAGAATACTATCATCAATCGATCAGCTTATACTAGTCCACTGCTGGATGTAGGGCTCCCCAAGGGTACGTAACAAAATAAGATCTTTCGTATCGTCAATAGAATACTAACTATACAATATTATATTTATTATACATGTAATTATGTCCCTAACCTAAATACATACACAGATCACGGTCGATTCCTTTCAAAGGGGTAGTTAGAGTTTACAGATCTCCATTTGTCTCCATACTAAAAAACTTCTTTCTCTTCATTTTTTTTTATTTTTATTAAGCCATTCACCACTAAGGTTATGTCGGCTGAAGTACAAACACTGATGCCATGGCGTTTGCACTTCTTGTTATTCAGTCGCCATGGTTACACCAACGCCACCAGCCGCTACAACCGAAGAAAAACGATCTAAAAATTTACACACTCGGCGGTTATAGGTACTGTTAACGTCACCCTTTTTCAATAGTCTAAATATGACGAGACTATGTATGTTAGTAGAACCTTTTCGTCGTACTGCCTATGCCAATATGGTATCGTGTTTAACATTGTTTAATACTCAATCACGTTACGAGGAAATGTTTAATAAACTTTCGTGTTATTAGATCTGTAAATTGAGCTCATTCAATGGTGATAGGTTGCTAACGCTTCGTTTTGTAACGTAAACATGAGATGGACTTGACGACTTTTAATACTTTAAGGTAGTCAGAGACTTGTTTGGCTAAATCCTATTAGTTAACTATTATTAAAACGATATATTATTTAAAGCAATATAAAAATATAGCTTTGCAGACCTAAAATATTGTATTGTAAACCAAAATAATACAGTCCTAATCCAAACCTACTGTACGTTTAGATATATTTTGGTGTAAATTTCAGTATTTTTAAATATATTTCCATTTAATATGACATCATTTTTCATTTCACCTTAAAGAGAATGTCAGAACGAATTGCCTGTATACGATGATACCGTCACTACCTATCACGTTGTGTGTTGTCTATCTAGTGAAACGCGGGCTTCGAGTGACCCTTACCTAACATGCCTTTAAAATTACGGAGATGTGCACTCAAGCCTCTTACTAGTTATCACGTCATAATAAAAAAAAAGTGTGTGTATAAAAGTAATGAAGTGAATGTTAGAACGGCAGCTAATTGCTTTCTTCACAACAAGTCACAAGTCTTAAACGTACCTACCAAGGGGCTAGTTCTATTGGTGTAGTTAATAGTGTCCGAAATATGATTATTATTTTATCTGTAAGTTCGTTAGCCCAGTTCCACTAATACGTTTCGTGTAGCAAATGATTGGCTTTTTTGATCGTCCCAAATGGTAATTGTTCGGTAACGGTGCAAATGAAATTATTGGGTCTTTGAATGCGATACTGTTATGGGTTTAAGTGTCTAGTGCTACATACATGTACACGTATGCAAAATATACTTTTTTAGTGAACAGAACTAACTAACTTAATAAGACATATAACAGTCAGATAGACGCTATATTGAAAGAAGGTGACGTTAGGAGTACCTATAACCGCCGAGAGTGTATGAGAAGATGTATGAAAGTCAATGAAGCGAAAGTGGTCTGTCTGGGACAAATGGGGATCCGTGATCAATGAAGTTTTCAACTTGTTAACTATTTGTTATTGTAGGACTGGCCATTGTCAAGAATACCTAAGTACAATTTCTGTTTTCTTATTGCTATGTACCTTTATTCTCGGAATGTCAAGTTATATGGAATCTACATAGATAGGCTTGCAACCAGTCTATAATGATCCCATCACAATCTCTATAGTTATATAGGTCTGCTAACTATATATTTTACTCGTAAGTGAGAACATACATACAAATTGTACTAGAATGTCATATTCTAAGTACATAGGCTAGTTACAAACTATATGTGCCTCAAGCAGGGAGCAAGGTCGACAAATGATATGTCAGAATTGACAGGTCAGTGACAGAAACCGGTTTTGTGATTGGTAATGGAAAGTGTACGTACTTTGGTATGGAGAATGTAATAGGTACACGTATCTTGGAGTATTGTACTGATGGTTAGGTATTTGAATTGAATTTGAATGAAATATAAAGCTTTAAATATTAGAAATAACCGAAGACATTATATTAGAGATAGATATATACATACATAAACATTGGCGTCTTTTAATCCCTTTCGGGGTGGACACAACCTCGAAGATATATCTCCTAGATCACTTTTTAGCATGAATATTGAGGTTGTGGTCATAATGAAACATTAGTTGCTAGTACTAGACCCAATAGATTATATTTACCCCTAGTCCCTCAGTCGCCTTCTACGCCGTGTCGGGATGAACGGCAGCTAGTTAGTATTCGTTTTACGTCCCAAACTGAGACGGGACTGTATTTGTAAAGATATTTAATTACTAATTATATTTTGTTGTTCTGTGCTGTGCTAATATTTGAATAGAATGTTCAGCTTAGTATAATCAGAGCCTCGGCTATACAGCCTCTTACTTTTAGCGTTATAAGGCTTTTAGAGACTGTATTGACGTATAACCTAAAGTACTTAGATACAAACATATCACACCCGTCTCCATGTAGAGAGGTAGGCAGAAATCAAATTCCCCAAATAAATGCCTAAACTTAATCTAATTAAACGAAAAGAAATCCTGTTTTATAATCGACAATATTCTTAGAATCTAGTAAATTCCTTACATCACTAACCGGGACGTAAATAAATAAAATATTTAAAACACTAAACTATCTAACTAGTTCATCGTCTTAAAAAGGGTTACTAACCCATTACCCTAATAATCCTATTATCCATAGTCGCCTTTACGTTAGGAAGAATGGCAGCTAGTTTGAATTCTATTTACGTCCCTACCACGTGACAAAAGAGCGACAGATTGTCTGCAATCACGATAAAATCGATAAGATTAGGCATTTTCTGTTATCGCTTTGTAGGTAATATTTATTTTGTATGCGGTAATGTGACAAAATGTTTTTATTAATGGTATATCGTTAGTTATCAATGAGCGATACGTATTATTATATTAGCGGCAATTTGTTTATGATTTCGTAATGCTGTTTGAGGGATTAATGTTTGTTATTAAGTACTTTGTATACTGAAGTTTGTTATACTGACACGGATGGACAGAAACTTATCATATACTATTTAAGAACATTATCGCAAAAAACGTAAGGCAAACCTTTGAATAGACCCTAACCCAGCCTAGCAGGAGGTAGCTTTATAACTATAACTTTGATAAAAATATAAGTAGTAAAATATAAGTTTATGCCTATGCGTGTCAGGATTTGTCAGGATCGTTCCAGGTGACTATTATAGTTTTTTCACATCCCATTAGGAAAGGAGACTATGTATTCCCCATCATTGCGCATGTTCCTTATAAGCTCAATAGCATGTGTACCGTGTATACAGTTGTATAGGACTATATGTAGCGAGTGTGTCGCGTGCGTCGTGGCTGGGGCCTCACACGAGCGCTCGCGTGCCTCCAGCATTCCCTTGGTCGGTATGCCGCTTTTATCTTCTTAGGGTTGCCGATTATGGGGAAAAATATTTTTTATTTATATTTTGATATTTAAATCAATACGTATGGTCCTTTAGACGTGTAGAGGTTATTGTTTTATGAATATTTGGTAATAGATTAATACATAAGGCTTTGCCTCCCCAAGGAGACGAATGGCTCTAAATATATTATTATTATTAAAGTTAGATGGAGAGAATATTCTGACAGGTTTGTTTTGCTTCACTCAATTCTATTAACATAATAGTATATTATCCCCACTTTATCCAAACACAAACACCAGTTGTATATTATTATAATAATAAAATATTTAATCAATAGATTCAGGTTAAGTTAGTTAATATAGAGATGACTATCCCGTCACCAGTACTATGAGGATTGCTGCGGCTTTGAGAATCATATTTACTACCTACAGCCCAATTTCTTCATTAACCGTTAATGACTTTGTTTACGTTTCAATATTTTTGTTCAATTATATATTAAATTGTAACTTTTTTTATTTTCTTTCGATACAAGCACAACCCTGTGCCCAGTTGACGCGGCACTAGTGTTGTCCCGTTATCGCGGAACCGGTCCCGTGTACTAGTTTCACTATCTCGCCAAAGCACTGCACTACGTTAGTACTACAGGCGTATTGTCTTAGTGAATATTTTGCACTAGGCCCATACTGTGAATGTGCTTATATTATATACATATAGATACATAAATATACGGTATAACTTAGATATAATGTTTAGTAATTAATTTTATTTCCAATTATGTATTATATACATATATATCGAGCCAGATTCCCTATAGGGTTGGCAGAGATTAGGTTACACCGTCTGTTCCGATCCTGATGAACCACTTTCGCTTAATTGACGCTCATACATCTTCTCATACACATTTGGCGGTTATACGTATAAATATGATGTAATTATTAGTCCTGTTATTCAAATCAAAACTGCGAGATCCTACCTTCAATATAATAATCTAACTTAACATATATAACATAGTTCACGTCTATAATCCGGAAGAGAGTGAACTGAGCAAAAAGTTCTTGAGAACAATTCGGCACATTATGTAACAAAAATAAGTATGATATATTATAATATCTGCTAAAATACCTAATAAATACTCTATTCGGTTTTAATATAATCTAATATAATATAAGATTTGCTACATAATGTAGTAAAAACTTACTAACTTCATACTCCATATTATGCTGACAGCTGATTACATACTCCAACCCCAGACTAGCATGTACCATACAATGACTCTCGTGGTATGTGCGTTAATTGAACTTGTCCCTTAAGGGCATTGAAGACCTTTATACCGAACTGTCAGTCACTTTTGGAATTTTATTTGTTTGTTTAACCTATGTAGTTATACGTACAAGACAGTACTAGTTAGTGATAGTATAATTGGTTATTAATTTATCGTTTATAGTAGTTATTATAATATAAACTAAACTGGGACGTAAAAATAAGCTAACTAGCTGCCGTTCTTCCCGGCATGTCGTAGGGGATAATAGTAAATAGAATCTATTGGGCGATGGGCTAGCACCATAACAGCTATGTATCCATTATGTCATTGTAACCACAATATTCGAGCTAAAAGTGACCTATGAGATATTATATCGCAGAGGTTCTGTCCACCCCGAAACGGATTACAGGAGGTTAATGTATGTATGTATGTTTCTGTCATCTTAAGCATTTATATTGGAGTAATTAGTGCTTTAGTGCCAATCCAATCTCCCAATAGATTCCACATACCGCTTGTCAATAATCATTTGACGACCTCCGTGGCGCGATCGGTTAAACGCCTGAATGCTAATCATGAGCTCCCGGGTTCAATTCCCGGTGGATGCAGAGTTAAGAACTACGCTTTTCTTCTGTTTTCCAGTCTGGTCGTTGATTATATATGCTATAGATGTGTTAATCTATATATAATAAGTATACATATATTTCTTAAATATACGTTGACTAGTAGCCTTAAAAAGTCTTAGATGTACTTACCAAGGGGCTAGTTCAATTGGTGTAACGTCCTACACTAATATTTTGATCACCTACAGAGCAGAAAGGCAACTAGTCATTCTATCTCTTGAGCTTTCCATCTCAGACTCCGTTCAGTAACCCCGTTCCGTCAATTACAGTTAGATTGACCATGAAATCGGCAGGCGAATGCCGCCGCTTACTACGACGGATATAACTACTCATGCGTGGTCATACATAGATAGATATCACGTTATTTTTCCTATGGGGAGGTAGGTAGAGATCATGAATTTCTTTTGTTCGCCCAGTAAGACACTTTCGCTTTATTGACAACGATCATGTGTATCATACATTGGAGATTACATACATATACATATGTAGGTCAAACTTACATGACCTAAAAACTCGTTTCCCTACCCTACATAATATTTTTGACTACAAAATTACATTCACAAGAGCCTATCAACAAAACACTACTAAAAACCCAAACCCAATCGTCCTAAAACTCGACCGATCAAAAGAAACCTTGGACTTACTACGACGGATATAACTACTAATGCATGCTCATACATAGATAGATCACGCTAGTCTTCCTAGGAGGTAAGCAGAGATCAGAGATTTGTTTTATTCGCCCAGTAAGACACTTTCGCTTCATTGGCACTCATACACTACCGGCGTTATAGTTAAATGTTTCTAACGTGATATTTTATATATATCGTCTATACATACATACACATGACGCTTGTCTTTTCTATAGGGATAGGAAGAGATCAAGGATTTATACCAGTTCAGGATCTTAGAAAGGCACTTTCGCTGCATTGCTAAACATACTCCGTTTCATTGATACTCGTACACACTCGGCGATTATAGGTACATCTAAGGTCACAATTTTTCAATATGTCGCCTGACTGTTTGTCATATTTCTTATTGGACCGACTCTAACGTAAGCGCCCTTTAATCTCACGTTTTGTTCGGTATACTCTTATTGTTTTCAGAGCTTATACATATATAGTTATGTGAGAAAAATATTACCTACATTAAGCCTTTTCTTTGCCATATATAAGAAAAAATATTTTATTATTATTTCTTGCTAGTCAACTAACTTAAAAATCACTTATCCTCTTATTCACGCCTTACATTCCTGCAAACCCGACTAGTTAGTTAGTTTCATTCAAACTAAAGTCCCATACAAACCAAATTCAAGTTTCATCGTAGCCCCTACCACGGTTCCCATTCTCGATTGTCGAATGCATCGAGTGAAGGTCGTCTTGTTAAGGGGAAAGAGGCGGCCGTGGGAACGTTGGCCAGACAATGGCCACCAGAGGTCACGTAAGATGGGCAAAAGGGACTTTGGGTGTCCTTTTGTTAAGTCAAAAGTCCAAGGTTTCTTTCGAGTTTTAGGACGATTGGGTTTGAGGTTTTTAGTAGTGGGTTGTTGATAGGGTCTTGTGAATGTAATTTTGTTGTAGAAGATTATATGTAGGGTAGGGTGACGTGTTTCTAAGGTCATATAGGTTTGACCTACATGTGTATATGTATGTCATCTCCAGTGTATGTGTATAAAAATGATTAATATTGGCTTGTGCATTTACGATTCGGGATAATTACATTGCCCATTTCCGAAATTTCGAAAGCATATTAGATACGAGCCACTCAGAACCCGCGTTTCACTAGAAAGGCATCATACAACGTGATAGGTAGTGTATCGCTGTATACTGGCACTCGCTATTAGTTACCTATTCCAAATGATAGGTAGATTTCCGCACGATGTTTTCCCTCACCGTTAGCGACTGTAAATTCTGTACGTAAACGAAAAAGACAGTCATATTAAACATTTATTAGTTTTCCTAATTTTAAGCTTAACAGCTTTATTTTGAGTCCTAACCAGTAAGGGACTTATAAATCGGGTGCAACCTTTTATTTTTAATCCGTTTTCAAAATAGGTTTGTGATTCCAAGAAGGATGCAGACGTTACGTCATTTGGCAGTTAATGCGTTGAAGACTAACGGTTATGGTTTGATAACGGATTGACGAGTTCAAAGCTTTTTAAATAGTAGGACTATTAGCTAGATAGGTGGGATGTAAATGGAAAGGAAACTTGGTGTCTTTCTTCTGTTGTAGGACGAAGGGTACAAGAATGAAACCCATTTATATAGACACACACATACATATATCACGCCCGTTTCCCTATAGAGGGGAAGGCAGAGATTACGGATCTCCATTTGTCCATTCATAGGTTAGGTTAACCAATATTCAATGTTAATATAGTAACAGCATGATAGGTACTTTATAGTTGGTCGAGGAGAATATGCTGTATCTCATAGGTGTTATTTCTGAAATAAGGTGAGGCAACTCATTGCGAGAGAACCTGGCTATTACTCAAAATAGATAATAATCAATATCCGTATACAGTGGCATGGTATACCACTAGTCTCATTCTATACATATTAACAGACAACCATGTTTAAAGAAGGTGACGTTAGACGTACCTATAACCGCCGAGTGTGAATGAGAAGATGTATGAGCGAAAGTGGTCTGTCAGGATCGGGACAAATAAGGATCCGTGTCTGCCTACCTCTCTACAGGCAATCAGGCGTGATGTGTATGTATGTATGTATAACATACACACACGTGAGTGCTTATTAATCGCTGTCAGTTGGCAATTAAGTTCGAATGTCGACGGGTGGAAGGTCGTAAAGCTGGTTCTACTAGATTTTTTATGTTACACCGTGTCTTATGTAAGCTTAAAGTGTAGTGACGAAAGCCTTATCTAAATTGTTGTAGTGGAGTTGTTACTTAACTGAGTTTAGTTTGAAAGTGTTGTGATGTAGATTGAGGTGAATGTGGAAGTTTATGGATGTTGTAGTCGAAAATGTAACTTGATTTGTGTGACGTATGTGAGTAAGATTTTCAAATGAACCTTGTCAGGACGTTACGGCATTAGTTGATTTTTGCTTAAGGTGTATATGGATGGTAGTGGTGCGAAATCGCGGAGATGGATACTCGATCCACTGACTATACCGTAAGGTTAATGGTCGTGAAAACGTTACTCTTTTGTCTATGAGTGAAAGTGGTTGGTAGATATTTTTCATAAAAGGAAAGGTTAATGTCGTGTATGTTTATATTTTTGTATAATGCTTTCTGTTAAAGAACATCCCATATTTTATACATTTGTTACTAAATAAATCATAATTAATACAAAATGAATCAAAACTAAATAACTAAACATTCAAACAATATTTCGAAATCGGTGTTTCTGTCTATCGTTAAAAAAATATATACTTAAATATGCATTAGACTTGTCCATTTATATTGCACAAAACCTTGTACGTATCATTGAAAATGTAACTATTAATTGGGTTTAAGCTTAATAAATCAAACTAGTTTAGTTATGAACTAATATGTATTGACTAACTAATATCTATAAATATAGTTCATAACTTATTTTATTATTACGTATGTTGTGTTTTAAACATAATCCTCCTTGAAATTACATATATGATTGATTCAAATACGTAATTACGTGTGATAACTATTGAAGGTAAATAGGTCATATTTTAACCATAGTTACGAGGTTAGCTAGTGATCGTTTATATACAAAATTTCTCGATAATAATTTGTATACTTAGTTATATTTAGGAAACATATTGACAGGCAGTTGGTATTGTATTATGAAGCCATTAGAAATGTATTAGAACGAATTTAAATATTTATTATACAATCGTAGTGAATTAGCATAAAAAAACGTTTATATGTAGATGTCCCTACCATTGAACAGTTCCACAATGATAAATAGTTGCGTGACAAATTGGTAATTTACAATTGGTGTTTCCACAGCTTTTCGTATGATTTGAACAGTTGAGAAAACAGAATCGACTTTGAGGATAGAGTGCCAAGATCGAGTGACTCATGCAATAGTAGTCGCAATCTCAAAAATAGTTAAGACTACTTTAGTACACTAAGACTTTTGTTGCCATATTAAATAAATATTTTAATTAAATATTCCGTTGTGTACCTTTAAAAGGTCCAGTGACTAAGTGGACATAAATTGCAAGCACTTGAAGTGAAGAAGAAAAAATAGTGTCAAGATCGGAGCCTAGTGTGTCAAGGTGTATACAACTTTCCTTTAAGGACCGTTACTTAATCAGATTTTGGAATATCCATGCCTCGCGATTAAAAATAAAACAACGTGACAGTTACCAAACTGACAGTTGTGTGTTAAAACGACTTGTCAGTTGACAGTTGTTGACAGTGACAGTGCAGTGTGGTGCGAGAAATGTGCTAATATGACGACGCAAGCGTATTACAAGGAACGTCTCGGGTTCGATCCTGAGGAGGTGGTAGCGAGTGCCTTCAACGGGAGTTATGAGGGGCCTCTCCAACCGAAGAGGCACAGGAAGGAAGATGGCCACGACCAAGTCTATGAGGAGAATCTGACCAAGTTTAAAGGTACAACGTGTTGGGGTTATTTTATCGCGCAGAAAGGTTTGTGGATGAGGTATTGAGAATGGTTTTTGTATGTGTGTGTGTGTAAATGGCTTTTACTAATCCTTGAATTAATAAATAATTGATTTGTTTAACAATTTTTGTCGTGTGATTCTTATGTGCCGGCTTATTTGATTACTTACTTTTCGAAGACTTAACGTTATTGGTCATTTAATTAAGAGATGATGACTCAAGATTCATTCCTAGTCTTTGAGTTCAATTCAAACTAGCTAATTTTCTTTTCCATCTGTCTTACTAGGCTACTTAAGGATGGTTGGCTATATACATTCACTTCCTTTAATCCCTTTCAGGGTGGACAGAACCTCGGAGATATAACAGCTCCTAGGTCACTTTTTAACATGAATATTGGGGTTTCATTGCCATAATGTAACATTAGTGACAGGTTGCTAGTCAATCGCCCAAGAGATTGCGTTGAATCCTAATCCCTTAAGTCACCTCTTACGACATGCCGGGAAGAACGGAATTGTTGCCTATCACTTATACATTATTAACTTATCTTTGAGAACCCATTTGGTATGCCACAAATACGCACATACATACATACACATCACGCCTGTAGAGGGGTAGTGAAAGATCACGGATCCCCATTTGTCCCGATCCTGATAGACCACTTTCGCTTCATTGACACTCGTACATCTTCTCATACACACTCGGCGGTTATAGGTCCTCCTAACGCTAAAAATCTATATGTGAAAAGTGTAAATTAGTTTACGCCTTTAAATATTTTGAATGCGATTGTGTTTGTGTATAAGCTTAATAGATAGTGACACTAAAGTTCTTAAGCTGTGCGGTCTAATTAACATAATACTTACTTATTACTCAATTATCTCCTAATATGTATGTGTTTATAAGTCTTAATGATGTGTTTTTGCAGCTTTTGAAAAGATTATCTAGTTAATTATTTAAACGAACTAATCATTAATCGTGTGTGATTTATATAGAATTATGATGTATAATATTTGGAATTAAACTGGCCCCTTGCTACGTACATTTAATACTTGTAGTCAACGTATATTTAATAAATATATACTTATATATAGTTAGATAAAAACAAATAAAGCATACATGATCAACGAGCAGACTGCAAAGCAGAACAAGGTGTAGTTCTTAACTCAGCCTCCACCGGGAACCGAACCCGGGACCTCACGATTAGCGTTCAGGTTGCTATCCGATCGCGCCACGGAGGTCGTCAATTTAAAATACGTACATATGTATTAAGATTATTTTGAAGTGTAATTTAAATACTCTAATATCATATCTATTCTGAATGGATTTGTTATTGAATTTTCGATAAATGCATACTTACATACATACACATCACTCCTGATTCCCTGTAGAGGGGTAGGCAGAGATCACGGGTCCCTATCTGTCCCGATCCTGACACACCACTTTCGCTTCATTGACTCTCATCCATCTTCTCATACACACTCGACGGTTATAGGTACTTCTTTATCATTGGAATATTATCGTTATAGTTAATTTAGTGTAAAAGGACTATTACTTATTTATTCCGAATTACGTAATAATTTATGCTTATATCATATTTGCTACACAAATCGACCTTCAAGCGATAAAGTATGAAAATAAGATGCAGTGTTTTGCAGGCCAAGTGTATGTGTGTGTGTATGAAACTGCATTAGCATAATATTTGCGTCTTATTCTATATGAAGACATAAAAACGATATTATATTGGTTATTGCTTAATGCTATATGGAAGGGAATGATTTCACACTTTTTATTGGCCCAGTATGATGTCAGCTGTTTATGCTAATTGTTTATGAGCTGAAATGGAGATGGCGGTATGTGTTGTTTGTGACTTGAAGTAACTACCTGCTGTAATAACATTATTTCAATGTTTCTTTATTTTAAAAGTTCGTCCCCTCCTCAAATCCTATAAGAAAAGTGTACGTTATAGTTGAATGCAATCATATTGATATTACTACTACTCTCTACTATTACTATAATACTATCTTCTTTACTATTTATAATAATGTAAAGCCATCATTTGTATAATAAGGAAACTACCAAAAGGGACTAACAGCTTTGGATAGGCAAATGTCATCATCTGTAATGAGAAAATATGACTATTACACAAATAAAAAGTACTTCTTACAATCCATCCGTTAACAATTGTCTATTACAAATTGAACCAACTAGTTTCTACTTATTCTGCTATCTACCACCTCTGCCCACCTCCCAAGCTTTATCAGTCGCGATATGTGTACATTACTACCCACCTTATTGGGTAAACCGATAACATAAAGTGCAATGTATCAAGAAGTGCGCAAAACAATTTCACCCCATATAAAGAGTTGTTTGTGAGCCCAAAATACAGGCTGTGTCATTTATTCTCGAAAATGTACATTTCGTAACAATTGCACTGGGGTAGGGTTGCCTCATCGTGTTAAGATAATTCAGGCATTCTGAAATAAAACGAAATAAAGACATGATGATAGCCATTGAGTAAGAATGAGGATGACAATGAGTTATATAATCATTTAAATACTAATACTATACACTGTACTAAATCTATCTTTAATAGGTAATATAATTAAGTATATTCCCTACATATTTACAACTGTATTCACATGAATATAAACTGACCTGTTAAACTAAACTATTTATTATTATGAATTAATAATAAAACTATACATAAAACGTTTGAGCCAAATCACTGCCAGCAGAGAGTGTGCTCAAGATGCTTCAATAACAGTAAATTATGATAAAACTTCATCGTGAAAAAATTTGTCTGTACTGTTGGTATGTAGTTACATATTAATTTACTTCACAAATAATCATAAAAAATCTTTTGTTTTATTTTGCTTTAATAGGCCCTTCTATTACTAAGTATGTCTTCATCGTAGTATAAGTTAGTAGAAGACGTGAATATTAAAAGCACAAACGTGACAACCCTACCAATCAAGCAATGATTAACGTAAACTGCAAATCGCATTGAAAATTAAACCTTTTCTTCCCAAATAAAAGGTTTACTATTGCTTAAACCTTTTGCGATGTGACGTAATGCGTTGCAAGTATGATGAATCAATGATGCTATAATGATGTATATAATAAGTATCACGCTTCTGATTTTTAAAGGGGTTGGATAGTACCTTGAAGTAGACAAATCTCTCTGTGTCATACTTATATACACATACTTATATTCACGCCTCTACTTCCTTAACGGGATAAGCAGAGACTATCGATCGCCACCTTGAAAGATCCTGACAAATCTGGAATGATAGGGTAGGATAGGGATGGACGCGTATACTTATACAGATCAAATTGCAAATGTTATACATTCACGTCCTTTAATCCCTTTCAGTGTGGTAGAACCTTGGAGACATGAAAACATCTCCTTAGTCACTATTTAGCATGAATATTAGGCTTAATGTTAGATGAAACAATGGTAACAGATTGCTAGCCCATCGCCCAATAGATTAAATTTACCCCTACTCCCTTATTCACCTCCTACGACATGCCGGGAAGAACGGCAGCTAGTTAGCATTCTTTTTACGTCCCATATAGCACAATACCAGATGAAACCATCTAAATCACTACCACTTTCGCTTCAACCATTCTTATACCTCCTCATACACTCTCGTTGACTATAGTCACAGCTATCAATGACGTAATCCCGAGCATGTAGGTTGTACAAAGGAGGTTCTGATTGCAATCACTTCAAGGTGACTTTGCACGTGGGTTGGGCAGTGAAATGAGGTTGAGTCGGTATGTTACTGGGTTACTCAATGTGTACAGTGAAAGGTGGTTTTAAAGGGTAGGTAGAGATTGTGGTTATAAAAAAGTATGTAATGTATGAAAGGTGTATTTATCTAGTGGTAGTCTGGGATGAATAGATTGCAAATTAGCTGCCTTTCTCACCGTTTGATCATATCAATCAAATCTATAAAGCTCTTGCCTATTTACAGACTATAGTATTCTGTCAACAATAAGCATCATGTTAACTGTTTACCCTGAAAGGGATATAAGGTCGTGAATATGCCTGTATGGTGGCAACTAAATCCAAAAATACCCCAAATATTGGTAATGGAACACAAAAGTTGTATACACCGTTAATCTGGCTACCCCCTAGAGAATTAAGGTCGTACAGAACTAATTAATTCGCATTTTCTCATTAGCAATAAACGTAGGGCTATTAATATACAACTGTAAATGAAAATGTGTTACCTTAAGTGCCTTATCGAAGTTGATTACTTATTAGTACCTTTTTCAATACAAACATACACATCACGCCCTTTTCTCTTACAAGTATAGGCAGAGATGTTAGAACCCTCATTTGTCTCTTAATAACATCCCTATGATCATGAATAATTGCTAGCAGAAAGGGTAGCCCAATTCTAATTCTGATGGATTATTTAATTAAGTTGTATTGAAATACATATGTCTGCAGAGTTTCTTAGCATTTCTTGTCTGCAGGATTTTGCTTTAGGTTTAATTAGATTTATTTAAATTTTTGTACCATTAACTAATTGTAATGACAAATATTCCGGTGGAAATGTTTTTTTTTTACTTTCAATAAGTGATTTTATAATCCTCATATTGAATAAAAAGCATTTCTTTTCATTTCAATCTGCCAGCACTGGTATTATGACAGATATTCACGCCTCTACGTCCCTAGGCAGAGACTAGATCGCCACCTTCAACGATCCTGACCTTCTCATACATGCTCTTCTGTTGTTCACGCTACGTACGCCTTGAGAAGAATGTCTCCAATTTGATTCTAATACTGTGTGGTGTGTTCTGAATACGTCACTTTATAACATTGATAAGATAAAGGGAGATAAAGTTTCTTGTTTGTGTATGCGTGAAGAATGGTAGATATATTATGTATAAGAGTATGAGTTAGTGTGGCACTAACCTATCTGTTCCCCGAACAGGTAATAGTGCTTGTAAATGGCGACATGGCTTACCACCTGTCACATTGAGTACTGACTATCTGGTCAACACGTGGGTTGGAGGTGTCCATAGAATTACTACCTTCGCAATTAGGAGATGGAAACCTGAACCTCTGACTACCCGGAAGGGTTAATGGTCGTGAATGCGTTAGTCTTTGTTTCCTTTTTTTTGTATTTTTAATGAAAAGGGAAGGTTTCTTTGGGTTGTTATTTTTAGTGAATATCTAGTTTTCACATTTACCTTTATATTGTCCACCCTTCGGAGATAAGACGTGCATATGGTTACCTAACTGTTGCAATAATTACTTTTATTGTGAAAAAAATTCCCTACATTAACTACATTCCAATCATATAAAGAAAGAAAATGCTTTATTCACTGCACAAATTACATTAAACACTCAAATAATAAACATCAAGGATGAAATCTTAGTCCTATAAATTAAAAAAAACTATTCAAGGGTTACTATGCAATCATCTATAAAACTATCAATATATATCTCTTTATTATTTTGATACATTTTAAGTGTGCGTTCGCGCAGCGGAATGTTGTTGAATTTAAAGATTTTAATTATGCAGATATTTAGTGTATGACGTCGTATAATTGTGTATGGTAAAAAAAAAATTGTGCGCGCAGCCATTGTGGAGAAATTCACCAAAAACTGATTCCGCTGGGCGAACGTTCGCCCAGCGGAACTTTTTTTGATCCATTGACTTTAGAAGAAAAGAGATGTGTCCAAAAATTAGTGTGTATTTGTGTGTAATTGTGTATGTATGAATAAAATTAGTGCATGCATAAACTTCGGAGAAATTCAAGTTTCCGCTACGCGAACGTTTGGCCATTAGCTAGTTTTCATACAAAGCGCTTACATAGAGAGCTGTAGATTTTTACATACGTTGTTTTGAATTTGTTTATATTTGTTTAAAAACAGATTTAGAAAAAAAACGTAAGGCTTAAAAGATAAAAATATAAACGTAAAATACGCTTATTAGGTCTTAGTTCTTAAAGTATGCACTTTGGGGTCTAGATTTTCACGTTTATACAAACCTTGTAAGTGTCTGCAACACGTTGCCAAGTATCAATGATGTTCCGTTAGTAATTAAAGAGTTATAGGACAATTTACCACGAATAGATCACTGTTTACAAAGCAGTCAAATATCATGACGTTCTAAAGGAATTGCATGGTAAAATGTATGCCAATAATTAGTGTATTCATTCAACTATTCACATGCAAAATTTCAAGTCATTAAATTCAGTAATTAAAGAAAAACAATTATAATACTGACGAAGCATCGAAAACCTACTTAACCCGACCAAGTTCGGATAGCTACAAAAAAGCGGCCGTGCAATATATTTAGCTAACATCTCAAAATTTACAGTATAATACCGGTATTGAATTGGTACAGGTGATAACACAATTGTTGTTTCGATATAATTTATAGGTCATTTATTTTTGTACACCTACTTTTTTAAATGTATTTGACTATGACAGAAAGTAGGTACCGTTTACGTAGGTACTTTATTTAAATATGCGCTTGAGACTTGAGATATAATCTAAATACAGTGTAAACTCTTTATAACATTATTCTCTATAACGATAAACTCTCTATAACATAGAAAAGACCACAACGTTTACGTTTATATTTTTATCGTTTAAGCCTTACGTTTTTTTTCTAAATCTGTTTTTAAACAAATATAAACAAATTCAAAACAACGTATGTAAAAATCTACAGCTCTCTATGTAAGCGCTTTGTATGAAAACTAGCTAATGGCCAAACGTTCGCGTAGCGGAAACTTGAATTTCTCCGAAGTTTATGCATGCACTAATTTTATTCATACATACACAATTACACACTAATACACACTAATTATTGGACACATCTCTTTTCTTCTAAAGTCAATGGATCAAAAAAAGTTCCGCTGGGCGAACGTTCGCCCAGCGGAATCAGTTTTTGGTGAATTTCTCCACAATGGCTGCGTGCACAATTTTTTTTTTACCATACACAATTATACGACGTCATACACTAAATATCTGCATAATTAAAATCTTTAAATTCAACAACATTCCGCTGCGCGAACGCACACACATTTTAACATAACAAAGCAGAAAAGCAGCATATTGTATTCTCATCCCAGATTTGTTAATACCTAGTTTATCAGCTGACCAATATGTATGTACTTGTGATAACAAGATACGTTATCAGACAACGATCTTAGTGTACATTCACGCCTCTACGTCCCCAACGGGATAGGCAGAGACTATTAGACCACCTGGAACGGGTGACAAATCTCTCTTGTTTCACTCACACCCATTAACCTTCTCATACATGCTCTTCTGTTCTTCACTACGTACATCCTTGAGAAGAATGTCTCCAATTTGATCTGTATAAGTTCTACGCGACCTACCCCGTCCAACTCTACCTTACACTTTGGCTTTATAGATTCCTTTGGTAACTAAAAAACCCATTCACGACCATTAACCCTTGCGGGGTAGTCAGAGGTTCAGGTGTCCATCTCCGCAATTGCGAAGGTAGTAATTCTATGGACACCTCAAACCCACGTGTAAACCAGATAGTCAGTACTCGATGTGACAGGTGGTCAGCCATGTCGCCATTTTTTTTTTTACAAGCACTAACTATTATCTGTTTGACGAACTGGTAGGTTTCCTCACGATGTTTTCCCTCACCGTATAATTCGATGTATTTCGTAAATGTTTAAAATAAAAATTCCTTTGGTAACCCTCCTTTCATCCATATGTTCCAAGTAACAACACAAACCATAAGCTTCAGTAACAAGATACCAATTAACTGATTAGTTCCAATCGCTTTTAAAATGGGTCAATTTGATCAAACGACTGCCACTGTGTTCAACGATTCGACCAGACTACATGGTCATTCATCTCAACTTCCCTGCCGGGGTAGACAGAGGTGCGAGTTACCAATGCCACTGGAAATAAATATTTATAGCTATAGAGCATGTATGAGAAGGTTAATGGATGTGAGCGAAGCAAGAGAGATCGTTTGAGGTGGCGATGGATAGTCTCTGCCTATCCCTTTGGGGACGTAGAGGCGTGAATATACATGTAAGTAGGTTCTTGGTTCTACATATATGGAGTAGGAGGCGACTAAGGGACTAGGGGCATATGGAATCCCTTTGGCGATAGGCTAGCAACCTGTCAACAATGTTCCATATGACACCCATGACGGATGAGATCACAGATCCCCATCTGTCCCGATCCTGACAAACCACTTTCTCTTCATTCACCTTATACACAAATAAATAAAAATAATATAAATTAGTGACTTGTGTCGAAACTCGAAATCCTGTTGTTTGGGTCAAATACATATACATATATAACGTAAACATAAAGTTAATCGAGAACATAAAATATGCCGTTTCGACGGTGAAAGAAAACTTGTCATTTTTCGACTATTGACACCGTATAGAGTTACATAGAAGACCACCTAACGTGTTGATTTCTTACTATTTTTACCTATACACAACGTCATATTGCTTTAGAAAGGTAGGCTGAGATCACTTATCCTCATTTTATTTTGGTTTGGCAACTTCCTTCATACATACTACTGCAACGTAGTAATAAAACGTAATAAAGGTAATTTTATTATATAATTCCTTCATACATACTATTATCTAATGACATTATCCATACTTGCTCCATACATATTTGTTGGTTACAAGTACTTCTAATGTCACCTAAATTCAGTATATTACCTATTTGAGTGTCATAAGTATTCATGTCGTGAGTTTTTTATGTTAATTCATCACGATTTTTGTTGTCAGTAGTGTTTCGTAAGAAAAGGTATATAGAGAGGTGTTGAATGAATATATTTTGTTGTTTTAGTAACAACTAAATTATATTCCTACCTCATAGGGATAGGCATATACTATCTTGCTTCATTCACAGTCATTAACCTTCTCATGAATGTTTTTCAATTAATCATGCTACATACACCCGCCTTGAGAAGAATGTCTCCTTTTCGACGAACTTACACGCATTATATATCTGTAATATATATATATCTTAAACCTAGTTTTACATTTATGCGCCTCACGCCTCTACCTCCCTAACTGAATAGACATCCTGACAAATCTCTTTCTTCACTCACACCCATTAACCTTCTCATACATGCTCTTCTGTTCTTCACGCTACGTACACCCGTCTTTAAAATAATGTCTCCAATTAGATCTGTATGAGTTCTACGCGGCCTACCCCGTCCCACTACCTTCCACTTTGGCTAGTTTATAGATTATAATTCACAATACTGCTTGTGAAATTCGTGAATAAAGGTACTACGGTAGAAGCACAAGTCTCTGTCGACCCTATTAGGTCATAAAGGGCATCTTTATACAAAAATAAACCTCACATAAAGCCCCTTTATAAGTCATATCAGATAAAAGCAGAATGCACCGTTCTGTTTGTCCGTTTGCAAGATAATGTTGATTAATTGCGAAAGTTCAGTGAAAGTTATCCGAGTATACTCGCTCGCGTTTCTAGTGCATTTAGGTGACCTAGAGTCGGGACCTAGGACTAGATTTGAGCTGAACTTGCTTTAGGTTGTGTGTTGTATGGGACTGAGTAGAAAGGTAGGGTTCGAACGTAATATAAAGATTAGTATAGTAGTATCAACAAAGCGAAAGTGGTTTAGCAGCATTAATGAACTGTAACGCCTTTGTAGGAAAACGGGCGTGATGTGTATATGTAAGTGTATATTGAAGGTTTAAGGAATTGAAAACATATGGTTGGTATGATTGGACGGGGTAGGCCGCGTAGAACGTATACAGATTAAATTGGAGACATTCTTCTCAATGTGTACGTAGTGAAGAACAGAAGAATATATATGAAAAGGTTAATCAGTGTGAGTGAGACGAGAGACATTAGTCAGAATCTTCTCTGTCTATCTCGTTCTTACATAAAAGCGTTCATATATGTATGTAGTTATTAAAAGAAATAAATCTTACATACTTGCTTATACATTATAGTTTTAAGAGATTCGCGATTTATACTCATGATTAATAACTAATAGCAGACTGTCTGCCCGTGACCATGGCTGCTGCAACGTAGCCGAAACGTCGGGTTAATAAAGGTAACTTTATTATATAAAAACATACGCGATAAGTCCCGCTAGTTATTAATCATTACTTATACGTATTTATAACATACCTCCCAGTACTACATAACCTTCCCAACTAATCTCTCAACTATGACATAATGTATGTATAATAACTAGTTACCTACGCGTCCTAAGACCTATTAGGCCATATACGTATGCATCGCGGATTCCTAAGACGGTGGCGCCGCGATGCGATACTTGTGAATTAATGGGTTGCACTTGAAGTATTGAATCGCCTTATGAAGTGTTAGGGTTGGGTCTTACGGGGAAATGGGTAATATTATGATTGTAACGTGTGGTGCTGTTCTATCAAATAAAATGTAGTATATTATATATAAAAAATAAATAAACCAACGTTAAACAAATGTGGTTATTTTATAGTGATAGTATGGGACGTAATTAGAATGCTTACTAGCTGCGGTTCTTTTTGGCATGTCGTAGGATTAAATTATCTGACTAGAGGTATATGTAATCTAATGGTCGATGGGCCAATAGATATATCTAATCTAATCTATTGGGCGATGGGGTAGCGACCTGTCAACAGTGCTTCATATGGAATCACAAATAACTACCATTCATGCTAATAAATGACCGAGGAGATGTTTTCATGACTCCAAGGTTCTGTCCACCTAGGAACCTAGGTATGGTATATTGGTGAAAATAAATATTAGTTAATAGGATATAAGACAAATTTACCCGCATGATCATCACCGCAATTGCGGAGGTAGTAATTCTTGCCACTTCGAACCCTCGTGTTAATTGGACGAACCAGACCAGACAGTACTTAATATAACCGGTGGTGTTTCCATTTACAAGCACTGACTATTACCTGTTCGGATAACAGGTAGGACAATATTTGACAGGCATTTACATAAGCTAATTAATAACACCGCTGGTCGCCACGCCGTTTAAATTTTTATTAGTATGCATAGAAATTTATAGACCATAAAAATCTTTTACGGGATAATTAAATAAAAATAACGATAAAACAGTTTGATTTAAAAACCTAGCACTAATATTAAACAAAGCTTTTATATGAATAGTTATAGTTTAAATTTAAGAACCAGTTTACCCTGATGCAAGTGGTATTTTTATATCTAATCTAACTCATTTATATTCAATCAGAACAGCAGCGGCATTCTAGCAATTAGGTCTTAATTTTTTGGACCTAAATGTCAAATCAAGGTCGCTGAACTAGTAAATACCTAATGTGATAAACGAATTTCGCTTCATTGACACTCATACACCTCCTCATACACACTTTACGTATTATTATTTCATTTAGATGGTGTGTTTGAATGTAGCATGAGTGACTCCTCAATATGGTTTATTGTGGAAATGATCATAACATGAAAACAAACAAAAATGATGTCACGTTACCTGTTTGCGATTTCACGTTTGTCGCAGATGTATTTGTAACAGAAGTATTTGTTAATTATATCCGAAATGTTTGAATGATTTTTTTGTATTGACTTGTAAGCTATACTAATACTTGATTGACAACCACGGGAAATCCGAAATTATATTAGAATTTCTATGCCTTTTCTCGAAATGACTCATAATGTTATGACTGTCCTGTGCTTTTCTGAGATGTAAAAATAATACTTACCAGCTGCCCCCGGCATTTAGGAGACGACTAAGGGACTAGGGGTAGGGACTTTATTGGGCGATGTGCTAGCAATCTATCACAAATGTTCCATTTAGACATTGCAACTCTATTCATGCTAAAAAGTGACCGAACAGATATTATATCTTTGATGTCCACCCCGAAAGGGATTAAAGGAAGTTAAAATTTACACTCTGTTCATGCATTTATTAATTTCCCCGTAAGAACCCAACCTAAACCCACTTATCCTCGGCACTTGATCTTATTAAGCGCCTCATGATATGCGGGTTTCCATGTGATGTATCGATCTGTGCTACAGTTTTTACACTTATTAATAATTAAAAGCGGTATTAAGAGGTTTATGTATGTGTTAGTAGATGATTATATTAACTGTGTATCGAGAAACTGGTAGGTCTTATTCGAAATATATTACTTATAACCGCCGAATGTGTATGTGAAGATGTATGAGTGTCAATGAAGCGAAAGTGGTCTGTCAGAATCGGAACACATGGAGATCCGTGATCTCTGCCTACCCCTTTACAGGGAATCAGGCGTGATGTGTATGAATGTATGTACGTATATCTTATTCGATACGACTAATACATACACACTTACTTCTTTTAATCCTTTTTGGGGTGGACAGTACCTCGGAGACACGATTATATAAAACCCTGAGGTCACTTATTTGCGTAAATTTTGGGGTTGCGATACGAAATAAAACGTTGTGACAGGTTGTTAGTCCATTGCGCTATAGATTTTATTTACTCCTAGTCGCTTCCTTCGATATACAAGGAAGAACTGCAGCTAGTTAGTATTTGTTTTACATCCCAGTTAACACGGGATTTAATAATGAACTTCAACAACATATGATATTTTAACGCACAGTGTTTAGTTTAAGTCTAAAGGTTGTATAGTTAGAATAAAAAGTCTTTTTCATACTGTTTTTACCTACTTACGTAATACGAATACTTCATCAACATAATACATACATACATATCACGTCCGTCTCCGCTACAGCGGGATAGACAGAGATCACGGATACATAAAGATTCATAACTACAATTGTATTTAACTATTACTTATATTTTATAGCCACTCGATGTCAATAAACGAAATTTCATATATCTACTACTGTAATTGTAATAAATTTTCTTAGTCTTAGCCTTTAAATCTTAACTATCCCATGGTTCTTAGTGTCCTCTTACAAGATACTGTTGAACCAGAAACCAAACCTACGACGAACTCCGTGGCTTGATCGGTTAGCCACCTGAACGCTAATCGTGAGGTCCCGGGTTCGATTCCCGGTGGAGGCACAGTTAAGAATTACGCTTCTCTACTGCTTTCCAGTCTGGTCGTTGATCATATATGCTATATACGTATTTATCTATGCATAATAAGTATATATTTCTTAAATATTTGTTAACTAGCACCCTTAACACAAGTCTTAAATGTACTTACCAAGGGGCTAGTTCAATTTGTGTAATAATGTCCAAATATTATTATATTATTAAACCTAGAGATACAGTACTGTAAACAGTAGGCTGACTAACCGGATTATCATTGCCGAATGATATAATATTACGAATCATCTTCATTCCAAGACTTAAACAGGATATGCGTCATACTTCCGATGGCTCACATGTCAGTCCCTAGGTCACTTTTAGCAAGTGTCGGATTCGCTATAAGGAACCATGGTGGTAGGTTGCTAGCCCATTGCTTTACAGATTACTTTATGCTTTATAGATACTTTATATATTACTTACTTACTTTTATAGATTTAGTTGACTCTTAGATGTATAGCATTGTTAGTCTATGGAACTATACTGGCAGGTTGCTAGCTCATTGCTCAATGGATTCAGTTGCTACGTAGATCTTTAACATGATGAAGAAATGGTTGTAAACTTTAAATACAAATGTGTATGCACACTTTCACGTATTTAATTAGTAGATATAAAATGTGGTTTTAATATAAAATGACTGGTAGTAGTTAGCGGTAGTTATGCGATGGTTTATGGTTGTCGTTCATCGGAAAAAATATATTCAAGATTTCCGTTCTGTTTTACTACTCTACTAAACATGCAGGACGTGTATGTATATCTAAATTAATAATAGTAACATAACTATAAAATAATAAAACATTAAAAAATATTGATCAAAATCTTATCAGAATAACTAAACATTAAAAAATAGATTTCGAAACGAAAATATAACATGATAATATAATATAACCGCAAAATTTAAATGTTCAATTAACTATTTTGTTAAATTCTAATGACACTGACATTTCTATTTCGAACGATGCTGTTCACATTTTCGTACAGTATCGTTCCAGGTGGCGATCAATAGTCTCTATCTATCCCGTAGACATCGTAGAGGTGTGAATATAAATAGGTATTGACATGAGTAATATCTGTATACCAAGATCCGCATACTCAGTGCGTCATATGACCGTTTGTGTCCAATCTTAAACGGTTCGCACATGTGTTCCCAAACACTCAATTGGTATCACATTCAGATAAATTGCCACCAATAAGATCGGCCGGCTAAGATGCACTTAGCGACATCTTTATGTGTATATTGTTTGCAATCCGTCCCGTGCAAGTTTGGGATGTAAAAAGAATGCTAAGTAGCTGTCGTTCTTCCCGGCATATCGTAACAAGGGGTGATAGGCTAGCAACCTGTCACTAATATGTCGTTTGACATCCGAACCCCGAAATACATTCTGCTAAGTGTATAAGTAGATTTTTTTATGTGTCCAAGGTTCTGTCCAACCCGAAAGGGATTAAAGGATGTGGATGTCTATTTTTACAAGTTATCTATTTACATTAGGCGAAGATTTATATGGATGCCTTTAAGAAAAATTAAACTGTCCCTCACGAAAAGAATAAATAAAATATCGTGAGTGCATACATATAACGTATTTTTTTCCCTTTAATGACTACAGGTAACTATATCATTTATATCACGTAGATTTACTCTAGAATACCCTTAACCTCTTAGTCCCCTCATAAAAGATTCAGGGAATGAATAGCGTAACATTCTACTTATTTACATTTCTTATCATCGAGGCACAATTAAATGCATATTATAAACCAAACAGTACTCAACGTGTTTCAAAGAAAAATCACAGATCGAAAGTCCGATACCAAAAGCCCCCGTTACTCCAATTAGCTAACCCATTCAGGTGGCACGAAAGGCATATATGTGCCACCGTTTAACCAGAATGTTCATCACGAATGCATTTGTATGCAACATGGATGCGTTTATAGTGAAGAGCGTGTGAGAGTGGGCGATGTCTCAATTAGACGGTGATTACATTGGTTAACATGACTTTGTTTGTGTGTGTGTTGACGGGATAGTGTTTGTGTGTGTGTTAGGTATTTGTATTGGAAAGAAAGGGGTAACTTTGAAAGTGGAAGATGTTAGTATTACGTATAACCGCCGAGTGTGTATGAGAAGGTACGTACGGATGCGACTGTGTATGAGGTATGGGTGTCAGTGTCAGAAAGGGGTTTTACTTATGTTGGTACGAGGAAAATGTGGATTTCTGATCAATGTCTTTCTCTTTGTAGGGAAACGGGGGTGTATATTGTATTTTATATTAAAATTTCGAATCCTTAGTGTATCCCATAATATTGTAGTTGTCAATGCATCGTTTAATATCAAAGCACTGCTTTAAATTTTAGCAGAAAGAAATGTTTAAAGGCTTTAATATTGTTAAATTAAAGATTGTTTGAACTAAAGCCATAAACACACTACCGTAGCCAGAATTCTAATCTGGAATCAATTGAATTATTGCACCAAATAAACATCTTACTATCTGAATCAGTCAAGTAACAATAGTATGTTACAAAAAATAAACTTCACTCTGATTGAGAAATTAATCCTACTCGTATATTATCTGAGTTATTTCCCACAGATCTTACGAAGTATTGCACGCTACAAACCAAATGAAAATTTCTATCGTAAGCAAGTAATAAATATATAGACGCATTCACATCACGCACAGGGGTAATAGATATAACGATACATCAGCATCGACTAATGGATCTATATATTATCAACGGTAGAATTTCAATGCTAAGAGACAACCAGTGTCAGGCAAATGTTTTGACTTTCAATGAATGCACTGTACTTGTACTTATGTTGAATAAAAACTTTTGACTTTATGTATTTATTTAGTACGTTAAAACTATAAACGCTTGATCAATAATAGGGATCTCAAAACACATACATAGTTATTAACCCCCAAACATCTTAAAACTGACGGAAGCTTTTCAAAACATTAAATTTCCCCGGCACCTTTCCTGAGCATCATAAGCGTGCTATTCTTTCTATCTACCTCTTTGACGATCTTGAGCGTGTGCATATATACCTGTCTATAAATATCTATCAAATGTAATGTCCCGTCCACACTTCCGAGGCTATTCATAGTTTTGGCGAGTTATTCACCTACGCGACACTTGGGATTGGTCTCACTAGGTTTCTTGTTAGTAGGGCCTAGCATGGGGTAAACGGCTAGGGTATTAAATAAAATCAATTTTATACATTAATATTAACTATTTAGGGCATGTATGAGAAGGTTAATGGGTGTGAGTGAATCAAGTCTTGGTGCCGATCGATAGTCTCTGTCTATCCCTTAGGGACGTAGACGTAGTAACGTATGTATTTATAATCGTAAGGAGTGAATAAAAACTAAATTGATATCGAAAAATATTCAGTTATTTGTAGCTTGTTGGTGCGGTATGTAGTAGGATAGTAGAGTTTAGATTCTATGTATTTATCTTGGATATTAATAGAATTTAATAAGATGCTATGATGAAATTATGCTGTTATAACTATACTTGATTGTTATAATGGCCAGGAAACAGTAGTGTAAGTATATCGCCAATCAACTCATAGTAACGACGATCTACGATTTTCTTGAAAGGCCCTAAAAGAAATAAATATATCTTTTCGCCTAATACACCTGTAAGAAAGGTAACTATCATTCTGTTTGATCCCAGTCTATCATATGATATAAAATTCATTCAAATAGTATTTCGTACTTTCTTCCCATGCTATTCCCGCGTCAGTTATTTGTGTCCACTTTCGTTCATAAGCCGCGGTTCGACGACCCTGAATCGGCTCGCATGGCCAAATTCAATGCTAATTAATGGCTTTTGTCTATCGCATCTTACGCTATCACTTGTGGGTGCTGGGAGCTAAAATAATGGAACTAGCTGCCTTTTGTTAGATGCAACAAAGGTTAACGACATAATCTATAGCTTTGCAACCGACAATTCTTAAAAGATTTGTCTGATTTGTTTATTTCTTGGAGTTTATAAACTAATGTATTTACTTTAATTTAGGTTCGAAATTTTAATTTAGGTTCGGTTCGAGAGAGAAAAATAGTATCCATTTCTCCATTTTTTAGCCATTAATGAATATGTAACGATTTTACGATTCACAGTTTTAAACATAAACAAAAATGTTCTACACCTATTACTCCTACTCCACACAAAAAACTAACCTAAAAACAGGCGAATTTCAAACAAAATGTCCAATTAACAAATACCCCAAATAGTTGTCGTTTGACCCATATATGGTTAGTTTCTGAGCGGATAGACTTGTAATTTTCGACCTCAACACCCATATATCACATCTTAATTAGGTATAAGATGTTATCAGCTTCTTAGTAATCTTTTGATAATTGCAGATCGCCTTTTAAAGAGTCTGTTAAATGTTTAAACCTCCTTGCGCGGAGACGTATTAATTGAAGTGAGATTTCAATTAAGATTCAATCTAAAACTGTTGTGTATAGTATAGCTACATGTTTTTTTATTACTTTGTGAGTTGATTAGAGAATACTATCTGCTTTTCTTCTTTTGGCAAAGAGATATACCCATAGAGAAGGATTGTTATGTATGATTGTCTTTACCTGATGTATGAAGAAGTAAGTGAGAGTTATGGTTGAAATATTCCACATAAACATAACCGCCAATTTATCATCAATACATAGTATAAAACAAAGTCGCTTTCTCTGTCCCTATGTATGCTTAAATCTTTGAAACTACGCAACGGATTTGATACGGTTTTTTTAATAGATAGAGTGATTCAAGAGGAAGGTTTATATGTATAATAACATCCACTAAATAGTGGAGTAGGCTATTTTATACCCGTGAGAAGCCGGAGCGGGTCGCTAGTTTGACATAAATAAATAAGTATACATACGTACCTTAATAAGTAAGTTTATATTCTAAAGTATACCCGTACAACAAGTGACAGTAAAAATTCTTTTATCATTAAAGTTATGATTTATAAAAGATAAAATATAAGATATAAAAGATAAGATAAAATGATGGAAGATATAATATCTACTCTCTAGGTTGACTCTCGGATCTTCTTTGACACTCTTTCTTCTTTTATCTTCTGCTAAACTCTGCGTTTCTTCATTCCAGATGAACGCGATGCCATCCAGAAGAAGACGTTCACGAAATGGGTCAACAAACATCTCAAAAAGGTGAATATTGTTTGTGTATTTGTTACTTTATAAAGCACGCACAAAATAAATATAAATCATACATACTCTACCTGTTTAAGCACGTATAATATAAATAATAATTACATGAACGTAGTGAAAATAATGTTAATAATGACCACGTTAATATTTTTAAAGAATTTATTAATTTTACAAGCAAACGGGGTTAATTATGATGTTTGACAGTGGTAGTTAAAGGTAGTAAAACGTAACATATAAATTATTAAAATAGGCTACATACATGTAAAGGGTATAAAGAGAAAGATGAATAACTAGTATATAATTACGAATTAAATAATTGAATATACATTGCCATTATGTTTGAGAAGGCGTATTGATAACAATGAAGCGAAAGTGGTTTCCTAGAACCGGGAAAAATGAGTTCTCATGCAGCTACTTAACATTCTTAACGTCCCAGACTAACAAGGGACTGAAAGTAAACAAAACCCTTTGTAAGAGACGACTGAGTGACTGCACGCTTAAACAAACACATTAGTCATTGAATGCAATGCGATTTACGAATGAAATGAAAGGTTGGTTCAAAACATGGAATGTGTAAGTCTTTGTTCTGGATTGAGTTAGTGCGTCTTTGAGTGCCTAAGAGACCTATCTTTGTCCTAAGTACCGTTATGTACTTATGTATGTATGTATGACGGGTATACATACATACATACATAAAGGTCATGCCAGTTTTGTCCAGTGAGTTAGCTAGAGATTACGGATTCCTATATCTATCAATCCTGACAAACTACTGTAAGTGATATTTTGATATCCATGTATCCATATATCCACTTCTTTGATATCCATATACCTCCTAATACACACACGTCGGTTGTAGGTACTTTTAACGTATATATATATATGCATTCACGTCACTATCTGCAGGGCTCAGCAGAACCTCGCAATCATAATGTGACACTTTTAGGATAATGAACAGAGCCAGTCTACGAATGCTTTTTGGCACAATCCTAATTCGATATCACTTCAGTAACAAGGTGAACTTAATACTGGTGAAATTAGTCACTTTTGCTATTTAACAAACAACTTCACACTGTTACTGGAGTGTTATTAAACTACGATTTTGAAAAAGGATTAGTGGACTTTACCCCAGTGTTGTGATGGCATTGATATCTATAGATAGGTGACAGGTTGCTAGTCCAACTCACAATAGATTCCATATAAACCTAGTCTCTTATACTTTTTCTATGGTATGCCGGGAAGAACGGCAGCTAGTTAACATTCTATCCACGTCTCATTAGAACGGGACTGAATGTGTGTACTGAAGACAATTTGTGCACGATTAAGTTATGCACTTGACTTAGTGCATTGGTTAGTGCCTAAGAGACCTGTCTTTGTCCTAAGTGCCGTTAAATAAATACATATGCATTTGTCCGTTAAAGTACCTATAACCGCCGAGTGTGTATGAGAGGTGTGGATGTCAATGTAGGTAAAGTGGTTCTGGATTGAAACGAATGGGTATGCGTGATCTCTGCCTACCCCTCTACAGGGAAATGGGCGTGATGTGTATCTGTGTAAGTTTTAAGCACTGGGAGTAGACACAACTTTGGAAACCTAAAAAGTCATTAGGTGTAGATAGAGCCTCGGGGACTTAAAAATATTATAAACCTAAATGTTAATTTTTAATATAACTAACATGTTACTAGGCCATCGTTCCAATAGATAACATGTATCCTCTAGTGGTAGGCAGAGATTAAGGATAACTATTTTTCCCGATCACCCTAGAACGTATCTTTATGCTTAACTGAAACTAAAATTACACATAAATACAATCACATACAAACCCATAAATTAAAACCCGGAAATTTTTTGTCTCCGCGGTTCTGTTTACCCCCATAGTAATATAAAAATGTGTGAGTATGTATGTATGTATAGTCATATAATAGTACTAGTTTATCTTCAATCCATTCCTCTCCGAGGTCGTACAGAGATCATATTATGAATGTAAGAAATATGAAGGTAAAACCATTGTTACAAATTACACGGATATTTTGCAACATACCACAGATTGTAGAACTCAATTACGTACGTTCTCAAGGCGATTTGTATGTGTATGTAGTAGTCTACATACATACATATATTAAAGGCTTATTTTATTACATTACTTATATTACTTTTGGGGGTAGTCAGAAGTTTGAGTGACTTATGTATCTTTGAAGTAATTTATGCTAGCATGAGTACTGTGTTTTTACCAAATAATTGTCTACCATTATATAGTATGTTAGACTCAATGATACGTATATACACGCTGAAATACCCATAGGCTTAGACAGTACTACGCAACATCACCTATTGACATACACACTGAGCCCCGATTATATTGTGTATGGTTAATATGATTTCAAATATTGAATGTAACGTAATACACAGGCTGGCTATTCTGCTTACCTCAAAAAGCTTAATAGTCGCGAAGTGTTATGTATAGAATACCATATCACTACATAGTATAAAACAAAGTCGCTTTCTCTGTCCCTACGTCCCTTTGTATGCTTAAATCTTTGAAACTACGCAACGCATTTTGATGCGGTTTTTTTAATAGATAGAGTGATTCAAGAGGAAGGTTTATGTGTATAATAACGTCCATTAAAGGCTATATATTTTATACCCGTGCGAAGCCGGAACGGGTCACTAGTTTAATATAAAAAGCAATACGTATTTATTAAATCACCTATTTTTTTTCCTGGATTATTGCAGCACTGGAAATACCTAAAGGTTTGTATAATACACGTTATAACCTTTTATAGACTATTCGCATTAAGTAAAGTGACGTCATGATAATCAGAGGTTAAACTGACCAATGAGACGTGAGTAAATGAGAAAACAAGTTACATTGACCAATCGCAGACAAGCGTTGTCACGTCTCATTGGTTAAATCGTGGGGTCATGATGACGTCACTATTCTCTTAATGCGAATATACTATAGTTTTATTACACTTGTTTTTTTGAGCTTCAGCACCGCTTTAGTGTTTTGTCTGTCTAGAATACTAGATTTAGTTTAATCTAGGTTTTAGTTCTGCTAATCTAGAAAGTAAGTAATGAGAATGTATGATCGCCTCAGAGTGTGTATGAGGAGGTGTATGACTAAATTAATGAAGTGAAAGTGGTTTGTCAGGATCGACAAATGGGGGTTCGTGATCTCTGCCTACCCCTCTGTAGGGCATGGCGTGGTGTGTATAAAAAGAAAGAAAGAAAATATGCTTTGCTCTTTTTAAGATTTGTTAGATATTCATACATATGTGTATGGATGCAGTGAAACGTAAGTGGTTTGCAATGATAAAGAAAAATGTGAATCCGTGTTCTCTGCCTATCCATCTTGAGGAAAGTGGACGTGATGTGTGTGTATGTATGTAATAATCGAAGCTATTACGGCTGTCCCAAACAAAACCTCAAGAGCTATTTTGTTTTCAAAACCGTTTTTTTTTCGATCTCTCTTCATTTATTATACATACATACACTTCAAGTCTGATTCGCTCTAGAGGTACATTTGACTCGATCCTGACAAACACAATTTAATGTAAACTGCGTCTAATGTAAAAACACTGGCTGCTCTAACGCATTCAGAAACAAAGTTTATTTTTATAAATTTGTACATTTTACCTTTTGCCAGACAAGTAATTTAATTTGTTTTGCCTCCTGAAAAATTTTCTAAACTAAACTCCGATTAGCTAATTTAAGTAACGTTTACATACACACATAACTACTTTTCTTGTTTCGACTTACTTATATTTGCTTAACCAGTGTAAGTGTCTCGAGTGTTAGTTACTTAACACAGTTGCAATGTTCAAGTGGTATGTACATTTACTTAACTAGTATTTCTATATATACATATACTCACGTGATTCTTACTTTCGGTTTATTCAGGTACTAAAGTTACATGAGTTGATGGACTCCATATTGATAAAGGGTGATTTTACAAACATTTCATATTCACATCTACGTCCCCAACGGGATAGGCAGAGACTATCGATCGCCACCTGGAACGGGTGACAAATCTCTCTTGCTTCACTCACACCCATTAAGTTTCTCATACATGCTCTTCTGTTCTTCACTACGTATACCCTTGAGAAGAATAAACAATTTGATCTGTATGTTCTACGCGGCCTACCCCGTCTAACTCTACCTTCCACTTTGGCTTTATAGATTCCTTTTGTAACTATGATTAATGCTATGCTATAAGACCACCAATATCATGCATACGACGACCTCCGGGGCGCGATCGGTTAGACGCCTGAACGCTAATCGTGAGGTCCCGGGTTCCATTCCCGGTGGTTAAGAACTACGCTTTTCTTCTGCTTTCCAGTTTGGTCGTTGATTATATATGCTACATATGTATGTATCTATATATAATAAGTATATATTTTTTAAATATACGTTGACTAGTACCCTTAACACAAGTCTTAAATGCACTTACCAAGGGGCTAGTTCAATTGGTGTAATAACGTCCTACAATATTATAATTATTAAAAGGCATGTTATTAAATGAGTCAAACTTTTTGTTTATACCTTTTTGCTGTAACTGTGTTTTGTAATGCAATGTTTTTACTTTAAGCTTCCGCTTTGAGCCTTTGTTTTGCACTATGATTAATGACCTGTGCTAGTCTGAGAGCTAACTAAAAATAGCTGTAATTCTTTTCGGTATTTTGTAAGAGATGGTTTATTGGGTGATAGGTAGCCATCTGTCACAACAATATGGAATTATTTAAACAAATCTGTCTCACTAACTAATATGGAATTATTTGAAGAATTCTGCAGTGTGAATGGTTGACTTTAATGACAATCGTGAGGTCCTGGGTTCTATTGCTGGTGGAGGTAGAGTTAAGGATAAGGAGGGCTAGTTGGTGTAATAGTGTCTTGAAACATATTACAATGACCTTTAGCCATCTTAAAATGTAATGAATTTTACAAAATCGTAATTTAATATCACATCAGTAATAGTGTGAAGTTGGTTGTGGATTAGCAAAAGTGTCAATTATAACATTTTTAAGGCGAATTTAGACACATGTGCTGTCCTTAATGGTGAAATGTATGTATGTATGTTGCTTATGTATGTATGAAATAAAGTATGATTGAATTTCTTGATTGGTTAATGCTTAACGTAAAAGCGCCGTATACCGACCGACCTCCTGTATCCGACCATTTTGGTTTTTTCCCTCCTAAACTTATAAATTTCACGTTAAAGTTGTGAATTTGCGCTCAATTAGTTCATAAATTTATATTACATTATAAGACAAAATTTGGTTTAGATACGTTAACAGCAAATATCTCATTTGACCGAAATCGTCGCAAGGGCATTTTTTTTGACAAATCGGATCCGAAAAAAACATAAATCGGCGTAAACGAAGATCTGGATTATTTTGAAGAAAACTTTGCTTAATTCGTAGTATTTTTGCATCATATCATTTATTGGTTTGTTGAGCACCGTCGATATCAATCAGCAAGTAATATTTGCGTATTTTATTCAAAATACCAAGCAAATAATAATGGTCGGAATCTGGTCCTCTATAAAATGAGTACGTTCCGAATACCGACCACTCTGGTCGGATACAGGATTTTCGTACTTTGGGAATAAAGCTATTTTTCATTTGTTTGATGAGCTTTGAGATTATTTCATGTTAACTTTCTTACTCTTAAGACTATTCTTATTTTAAAGACCTGTATCCGACCAATACTAACTATTATAGTTTTTTTGTAAAAAGTGTCTAAACTTTGACTTTTAATTCTCAAAACGTATCATTACGTCTAACATTGAATGTTTTGAATGCTTACTATTTAGTCATTTTAAACAGATATAATTACTTTTTTGCTATATTGTTATATTAGTCAAGTGTCAATAAAGTAAAAAAGTACTAAAAATATGTAGATATGTTAAAATTTAAAATTTTATTACGAAATAATATGATTGGTCGGAATCTGGACACGATTTAATCACCATGTACCGGTATCCGTCTAACTCAAGAACCTTTGGTTTCTTAGTACATGGATCAGTCTGCATGTGTTAGTTTCAGGTATTCAGTGCATACATCTTTTATATATATACATATATTAACCCCTGTACTTCCCTAACGGTATAGGGATATGCTATTGTTCGCCACCTTGAACGATCCTCATAAAGATCTCGTGTGTCTTCTGTTCCTTTCCCTATGTAAACCCACTTTGAGAAGATCATATTTAGATCAGCATAACTTCTACGTGGCCTGCCTCATCCAGCGCTACCAATCTAGGTTTTGTAAATATTTTCGTAGCCTAGCTTTCATGCGTCCTCTTCATTTGCCCAAACAACCTTAACATTCTTTTTGATATTTTCACCATCTTCTTTAATACGGCATCATTCACGCTTTCATTTATTGCCTTACCCTATCACATAATCTTCTATTATGTACATATTTTGTTAGGAACCTGATCTGTATTGCATTATGCTACCGTGATACTTTTTCCAAACCCAACATTCAGTACCATATATAAAAGTAGGAACCAGAACGGCGTTTTTGAATCCACTCTCAACCAGCGACCAGTCATCAAACTATCTTAACCCCGTTTGTCATATTTCCCTATTTCAGTCTCTTCCCCGCTATATATGACCTTCACCATATCTAGTCAACATACTTGCCAAATATACCAGATTCTCACTTTTTTACTTGTTCCACTTCCTGATCGTTCACTTCTTATAGAGATTCTGACATACTATCCTGTCTTTCTAAAGCATTCATGATAATCAACATACGCTTTGCTAATGAGATGAGCAGAGACTATCGATCGTCACCTTGAACGATCCTGACAATCTCTCTGGCTTCGTTTACGCCTATTCACCGTCTCATAAGCGTTGCGTAAGCTGAGACCACTGGTATCGGGTTCAGTGTTAAGGCAAACGTATTTCGCTCATTTCCATTCCATTATGTCCTACGGGGTCCTGCTCTGGGGTGACTCTGTCGACGTGAATCGCGTTTTTGTCCTTCAGAAGCGGGCCTTACGGATTCTGGATGGAATGGGGCCTCGTGAGACATGTAGAACTGTGTTCCAGAAGCATGGCGTAATGACTCTTCATTCCATCTACCTATATGAGGTGATGGTCCTTGTGCGGAAGAGGCTAGGTTCGCTTGGGCGCCGCGTGGGCAGCGAACGGTCGCTTCGTAACGCGGGGCGGCTCGCGGCGGTGGCGCACCGCACGAGGTTCGCGCGCAGGAACCCTAGGGTGGTGGGGCCCAAGTATTACGAGCACCTTCCCACTGAAATTCGTAATATTAAGGATGACGAAACGTTCTGCCACCGACTAAAGAAATTCTTGCTGGACAGCGCGTTTTACTCTGTAAAAGAGTACGAGACGAAACAGTACTAATGTACATATTGTATTTTAAATTATTATTTTGTTATATTGTACTATTATTATTATTTTATTTTGATTTTTTAATTTTATATAATTGCAAATTTCAATGACTATCACTGTAATCTTTAGACATCTATTAATTGTATTTTTTTATGTGGACATTGTTACAGTGAAATAAATAAATCTAATCTAATCATACCAGCTCTTTTGTTGCCTTGAAAGCGAACAAGGGCAATACAGTATAAGTTTAGGTATGGAGTGACTGTTCGGTTTGGCAGAAGAGAAGGTGACATAGATGAGGCCCTTCAGCTCTCACAAGAGTGTTATTTGTCGGCCACCTGGATGTTTCAAAAGGAGTTCCACAATTGCTTACGCCATGCAACGCTCTAGTTTCAATTCCACTCCATGACCATCATAAAAAGCTGGTTTTTAGGTGAACGGCAGTGAATGTTCTTCTCGACCCTACATATCAAGTCAATTCATAATGAGAGAGGGACTACGCCACTTTGGTACTGACGCTGGTCTATGTGTTAAGGCCGCGACAAATAAATTTTACCTACGAAATATTCGCAGCATGATTTGCTTTGTCAACAACCATAAAATATCGAATTTTTGTAAGAAATTTACAAGCAGGTAGCATACTTATTACGGGGTTATATTAAAGGCTTGATTTCTTTCGTTTTGTGAGCATAGAAGGTATTTTAGCAGGCGAGATACGGCTGGTCGGAATCAGGCACCTCAGTGGTCGGAATCAGGAACGTCAGGCGTCAGCCGGTCTGTAAACGGTGCTTTCGGTATAAATCAAGTTTTTTGAGTTTGATACCAGATTTAGGTATGAAAAAGGCAAATTAGATATTTTTCTTTGTGATTTTATGAAAGTAAATATCGTAATCTTTTTAAAGAACGTTTTATATTATTATACTTTAAACATTTTCTGTATCTTTTTTGTGATTTACGTAGTCAACTCTATCAGTGGTCGGTATACGGCGCTTTTGCGTTATCGCAGATTTCTTTTGTTTTATGATTTGTGTAGTAGTAATTTGTCATACATTAACTTTCATGCTTAAGTAATTAGTAACGGTTTTGATTATTGTGTTTATAGTACTTACCGTAATATTTTTGTATTAATACTATGCACCTTTAAACCCTTAAGGGTAAACAGATCCTTGTATACCAAGGAACATGCATACGGAAAAATATTGCGTATATTATAAGTTTGTTATTCCTTCGAAAAACTAAAGTTAAATGGATTGTATTATCTTTTGATGATGGGTTGATATCCCTTCGCTTAATACACTGTCATTAATATGTTATATCTCATAGTCACCTCTTATGACATATTGAAAACTTAAGTTAAATAAAATTTGGTTAAAATTCCATATAAAAATGATATAACAGCAAGACCTATGAAATGTCAAGGTGGTAAGTCAAGTTTCTGACTACCCCGAAAGGGATAAGTCGTGAAGATACGAAATAAATATGCATTATATGATTACACGCTGCTCGGATAGACATACACCCGTCTTCATGTATGTGAGATCGTCAACAACCAGTCTTGCTGCCCACCCCATAACGTAAGTCGTGTCGTGATGGTGTGTTAATGCATGTTTATATCTGCCATATGTAGGGAGGAATTAGTGCTTGATGTTTCTCGACCACTGGCGAGAACGCTAAACGTGAGGGTTCGATTCCCGGTGGAGGCAGTTGAGAATTACGCTTTTCTACTGCTTTCCAGTCTGGTCGTTGATTATATGTATTTACCTATATATAATATGTATATATTTCTTAAATATACGTTGACTAGTACCCTTAACATAAGTCTTTAACTAACTTACCAAGGGGCTAGTTCAATTGGTGTATCCTAAATATTATTAAGGATTTCTATATTCTAACTATACCTGGGAATCGAACCTACAAAACTTTGTATAATTATACAGTTTTTTGTAAAATGTTTGTGGTTGACTGAGAGCCACGAGTGATCGTGTTTTGTGGCGTACCCTTGGGGAGGCCTACGTCCAGCAGTGGACTGACATAGGCTGATTGATTGATGTTAAATGTAATACTATAAATAGATATTAGATCTTTTAAGTTAATACTAGATGCTCTAATTTAGTGTTTCGTGTGTTTAGAATACTAAAAAATACTGACTGTGTTTCAATTATTAAACTTTTTGACGCATTCAAATTAATATGAATTAATAGTACATCGCTCAATAAAGAGCAAATATACCTCTTAAATATGCATTATAATCTAATATACTTATATTTCTGTTTCTCCTTAAACGGGATAGAATTTACTATACTAACACTCTGCAGTTAGGTATATGTATGTACTTTAAAGTCACCAATCTTAACTATATTAACGAGTGTGTATGTGTTATTTTGAGTTAGTATCTGTTGTTTAAATATCTCTCAATACGTATAGATATGATATGGATGTGTAATTAGTTAATTTTCTCTAATTTGAAGCACAATTTTACATGTTAAAATGTGTTTTTTTGACTTTCAATAACTGTATTTATGATCCTTATGTTGAATAAAAAGCATTTCGAACATCATTTCATTTCAGTCGCTACTTATATCATAGTACTGATTTTTAATACTACTGATTTATCTATCTTGTTTAAATAAACAAATATAAACCAGCGTGCCCTGCATATAAATATCTATGTATAAATTTCGACCCCTATCTAACACCACATGTCTGTCTACCCTTCCAGGTGAGCCGGCACGTGGGCGACCTGTTCGAGGACCTTCGCGATGGCCTCAGCCTCATCTCGCTGCTGGAGGTGCTTTCTGGCGAACACCTCGTGAGTAATAGTCTGTTAATAGTCAGGGAAAGTGTAACAAATGTAAAACTGTAAAAACTGTAACAATGTAAATTCGACGTAGCTCAGTTGTTTGGGGCTTGGCTCTGTATCAATGGGTACAGGGTTCAAATCCCGCTTGAGCATGTACCAATGGAAATAAATTTTAATGAATTTCTATGTACATTTTCGTAATAAAAACACATTTACGAAATGCATCGAATTATACGGTGAGGGAAAACATCGTAAGGAAACCTACCTGTTTCGTCGAACAGGTAATAGTTAGTGCTTGTAAATGGCGACATGGCTGACCACCTGTCACATTGAGTACTGACTATCTGGTTAACACGTGGGTTCGAGGTGTCCATAGAATTACTACCTTCGCACTTGCGGAGATGGACACCTGAACCTCTGACTACCCCGCAAGGGTTAATGGTCGTGAATGCGTTTGTTTCGTTTGTTTGTTTTTTAATGCAAAGGCCATTCACCGTATAAAGTTAAGTCGGCCATTCGTTTATTTTTAATAGGAAAGTTTTATGATTGACTGATTATTTACTATAGCTACACGCTTTTATATGTTATACATCATTTACAGGTTAAAAATTATTTGACTGTATATAAGAGTTCATACAAATTTTCCATATGATGTTAAGTTTCACTATCCTTTAATTGATAAAACACTATAGTATGTTCGCGTTAAGTAAATAGTGACGTCATGATAATCAGAGGTTAAACTGGCCAATGAGACGTGAGTGAATGAGAAAACAAGTCCCATTGACCAATCGCAGACAACCGTTGTCGCGTCTCATTGGTCACATCTTTTGGGTAATGATGACGTCACTATTTTCTTCACGCGAATACACTATAGCAATTTTTAAGCTAAAAGTTACCTAGGAGTTTTTATGTCCGCAATCACGAAGGTAGTAATTCTATGGCCACCTCAAACCAACTACGTGTTAACCAGATAGCCAGTACTCAATGTGATAGGGGGTAAACCATGTCTCCATTTACAAGCACTAACTATTACCTGTTTGGGAAACGGGTAGGTTACCTCACGATATTTTCCCTCACGGTAGTGTTCGACGCATTTCGTAAATGCTAAAAGTTACCTAAGAGATATTGTCCGAGGTTCTGTCCACCCCGAAAGTGTTAAAGGACGTGATTGTATTTGTGTGCCTCGTGAGTATAGTCATAATCAGTTTTATAGTCACTTGTGATGGTGAGGGAAAATGTAGCAATATTTAGTGACTTAAGAGATATTACATGTCCAAGGTTCTGTCCACCCCGAAAGGGATTAAAGACTCCATTGTATGTAGCTCGTGAGTTATAACGTTATCTACATATATACATACATATACATTCACGTCCTTTCATCACTTTCGGGCTGGATAAAACCTCGGAGCCACGTTCATATCTCCTAGGTCACTTTTTACCGTGAATATTGGGGTTGTCATGTCATATGGTACATTGGTAACAGGATGCTAACCCATCGCCCAATCTATTGTCCCCTAGTCCCTTCGTTGTCTCCAACGATAAGCCGAGAAGAACGGCAGCTAGTTAGCATTCTTTTTACGTCCAAACTAGCACGGGACATCACTACATGGTATAAAACAAAGTCGCTATTTCTATCCCTATGTCCCTTTGTATGCTTAAATCTTTGAAACTACGCAACGGATTTTGATGCGGTTTTTTTTTAATAGATAGAGTGATTGAAGAGGAAGGTTTATATGCATAATAACATCCATTAAATAGTGGACTAGGCTATATATTTTATATATTTATATATAATTATAACACAAAAAGTGTGCATATAAAACCCTAAAACGTCGTTTCACTATTAAATTAGGTTAAAACACTACACCAGGTGTGTTATGGCGTGTTTCGCCCGCCTAAGTAATGGAGTTTTAATGGTGGTGATTTATTAGGAGGGTTAATCACTAGGGTTATCAAAAAATACAATGACTGAGGCGTTTTAGGGTATTAGATTAAATGGCGATTTTATCATTCGTTCACTGAGTGAATGAGCTTAATGATAACAAATTTGATAATTTGACGTCATAAAAAGGTGACCAAATAATATATATTTTACTATACAAATCTTTAGAACTTTTATTATACAGTAAATAATTTAATTTTTACTTTAAGTTTATAGTTTTTAATTTGTTTATCCATTATTACTGTATAATAATATATTAATTATTAACGCATAATATTACAATAACTTTAATCAGAATTAAATTATAGTTTAATTTCAAATGTAATTCTTTTTTTAGGAAATATTGAGTTTTATATCTCCAAGGTTCTGTGCACACTGAAACGAATTAAAGGACGTGAAAGTATATGTATATTTCCTGTTATCTAAGCCTCTATCAATAAATTAAATCTATTGGGTTTGGCAATATCATCCTTTTTCAATATACATATACATTAACTTCCTCTAATCCCTTTCAGCGTGGACAGAATCTCAGAGAATTACATAATATAATATATAACATGCCCCTTATTATCATACTATTATTTTTCATCATGTACTTTCTAATAACTAACGTGACTTATCGCGTATGTTTTTATATAATAAAGTTACCTTTATTAACCCGACGATAAGTCCCGTTACTTATTAAATCATGAGTATAAATCGCGAATCTCTTAAAACTATAATGTACTTTCTACCATGTTATCTACGTTTACATATCACATTCTAACCCACCCCTATACCCATCCTCCGCAGCCGCGCGAGCGAGGCCGCATGCGTTTCCACATGCTCCAGAATGTCCAGATGGCGCTGGACTTCCTCCGGTACAAGAAGATCAAGCTGGTGAACATCAGGGCCGAGGATATAGTGGATGGGAACCCCAAGCTGACCCTGGGCCTGATCTGGACTATCATTCTGCACTTCCAGGTCAGTGGGTTTATAGTCTAGAATAGGTTTTTTATTTGGGACACTAACTATTGCAGCAATTGAACTAGACCCTTGGTAAGTTCGTTTAAGACTTGTGTTAAAGGTACTAGTCTTCCAGGTCAGTGGATTTATATTGTTTAACATAATATGTAGTTGGGTGCTGTCTATCTAGTGATACGCGGGCTTCGAATGACCCATACCTAACATGCCTTCGAAATTTCGGAGATGGGCACTCCACCCTCTGACTAGGCCGCCATAATAAAAAAGGGAGTGTGTATACACAAGTCGTGAGCGTATGTTATGGGTTTATGTTTAGCCTAGAATAGGTTTTTTTATTTGGGACACTATTACGCCAATTGAACTAGCCCCTTGGTAAGTTCTTTTAAGACTTGTGTTAAGGGTGCTAGTCGACGTGTATTTGAGAAATATGTTTGTATTACATGTAAATAAATGAATATATAGTATACTTAATCAACGACCAGACTGGAAAGAAGAAAAGTGTAGTTCTTAACTCTGTCTCTACCGGGAATCTTTGGGACCTCACGATTAGCGTTCAGGTGGTTTACCAATCGCGCCACGGAGGTCGACCGACAGAATCAACTATATATCGATAGTCCGCATCACGTAATACAATAGTTCGTGCTAGAACGTAAAAAGAATGCTAACTAGCTGCCGTTCTTCCCGGTTTGAAAGCGACGTAGGAGATACTAAATCTCCGAGGTTCTGTCCAGCCCGAAAGGAATTGTAGAACGTGAATGCATATGTATGTACATAGTACCCTTAACCTAATTATCCAGTCTTTCGATATATTGGCTTCAATGTGACGATTTTGTAGGAAGTACCTACAAAACTTAATCCTATTGATTTGGACAAATCGTTACGCGAACCTTAATTGTATTAACTAGTAACGTTATAAAGGTTGTATAGGCATAGAAACAGGTATTAGACTATTGTATAAGTAGGAAATCTTATTACACAAACGCGTTCACGACCATTAACCCTTGCGGGGTAGTCAGAGGTTCAGGTGTCCATTTCCGCAATTGGGTAGTAATTCTATGGCCACCCGAACCCACGTGTCGACCAGATCAGTACTCTATGTGACAGGTGGTGGATTACGGTTGTGATGTCATAATATGGAACATTGGTGACAGGTTGCTGGCCCAATGTTCAATTGATTGAGGATTCTATGTATCTAAGGTTCTTAATTGTACCCAAATTTGTACATACGCCCAAGCTTTTTTTTTCCCTATAGAGATGATTCCAAACTATTCACAGCTGATCCTGACAAATCTCCCCACTTTCGTTTACTTTGTCGTACTAACCTTGATTGTGAGGTGGTACACCAAAAATCTTGCATCTGATTCCAGTATAAATGTAGTTCGATATTAAGGTATTTAGACTGTATGTGGTTACTGCAATATTCGTCAATAATGACTAAATATAAATAATGGCAGACGTGTAAGGTAAATTACATTCATAATATTCAAGTACTATTTATCATTTGATGTTTAATTTCATACTTATTCCAAAAAACCTGCCTATTTGAGGTTGATTCCAATTTTTATTATAGTGACATCTATGGGCGGAACAATGAACCTGCCAATCGTAAAACTAATTTTCACTTCGTTATATTACATACATACATAATATATCTTTTATAGCATAACTATGGTGATGATAATTAACTAAGTAACTGGATATTACATATGCCCCTAAAGACCAGAATTTTACCTAACTATTTGAATCTCCAATGCAAATCTCTCAAAGAAAACGAGTATTACATTTAACTTCATATGTAGGTATTATAAGATGATATAAAGCTTTGAGATAAGGTTTTCCTGATATATTTATAACCCAGTTTGGCAGTGTATCTCACACTTTATGAGCCTGGTCATCTTATCTGATGCATAAGGGCCTTGTTCCAGTTACTACGTGCATTGGCAAGTGATTTCGTTTAAATGACATATTTGACAGATAGTTGACATCATCACTGACATTGACTGATGTATACTTGTGTCTATGGTAAAGGAATGAAATTAAAGAAAGATAAAAATCTAATTATTTTTAGCAATTATTTTATTGAGAGTAATAATAATTATAATGTAATAGGACGTATTTTGCTTTTATGAAATAGATGAATGGAATAGGATTGAAAATTACATACATACATACATATCACGGTTGATTCCCTTTAGAGGGGTAGGCAGAGATCAAGGATCCCCATCTGCTCCGATTTGACAAACCCCTTTCGTTTCAATGATACTCAAACACCTCCTCATTCATACTGAAATAATAATGTTAACTAAATGCCTTTCTGACGTAGGGACGTAGGGACTTAAGGGACTTGGAGTTTGTTTCCAATATTACATATTACCTTACCTATTCGATAATTTTGTGGACTGTAGACCAAGAAAATAAATCAAAGTCAAATGTTTTATTCAACATAAGTACAAGTACAGTACATTCATTGATTGAATTTCAATATCTAGACAAAAACTATATAAATCTATAATCGCCGCAAGACAATCGTGATTCTGTTAGAATCGAATAGATAGATCGAATGCAATAAAATCGATTAATAATGAATCGAATCATTCAAAGATCGATTTGTTTAACTGGTTATCTGTGTCAAGAGGAAGGTTGTTCAGTTGTATGTACATATACATAACATGTATATGTTATTCGCGAGTTCTTTGTGTCTTTAGGGGTAGACAGAATTACGAACATAATAATTTATTGTTGTCACCTGTAATTTATTGTTTTCGACATTTTCTGGTTGTTATATATCTTTTTGTACGTTGTTACAAATTCGATGTACCTGAGTTGTTTGCCTAACTCTGGACAAGTAGGTACAGGGTTCAAATCTCGGATGTACACAGAAATTAATTTCTATGTACATTTTCGTAATAAAAAACAACGAAATGCATCGCATTTTACGGTGAAGGAAAACATCGTGAGGAAACCTACCTCTTCCCCGAACATGTAATAGTCAGTGCTTGTAAATGGCGATACGGTTTACCACCTGTCACATTGAGTACTGACTATCTGGTCACCTCGTGGCTTAGAGGTGGTCATAGAATTACTACCTTCGCAAGGGGTAATGATCGTGTGTTGTAAAGTACTAAAGCGACATCTATGAACATTTTTGCGTGTCTACTATGTCATGGTAACAATTTAGGTATTCTAAACACATAGTTTTTAAGTTAAACACTAAGTATGTGTTAAGTAGTGCTTATGTGAAACACTAGGTTTGGTCGTGGCTCGATTAGGTCATAATGGGATATGCTTTTGCATGCTAAGTGTGGTTTTGGGTTCGAGACTTGGTAGGGTTTCATACATTCACGTCCTGTAATACTATTCGGGGTGAACAGAACCTTGTGAAATATCTTTGGTTACATTTAGCATTAGTATCGGAATCGTGATGAAATTATAATGGAACATCAGTGATAGACTGCTAGCCTATCGCCCTATAGATTCCATTAATCCTCTTCGCGTATATCATATATTTAAATTCCTATATAAACCCGATAGTTTTACTAAAAAGTAAATTTGATAATATCAGGTTTCCAAGGTTCTGTCCACCCCAAAAGAGATTAAGGAACTTCATTTGTATATATCTATGTAAACTGCAACAACTACATACAATTTTCAATTGAAACAGCTGATTCATATTTTTTGTTATTTTACAAACTCAATACATTTTCCCGTCTACACACCCTACCCTCCTAGCAACACAGTCGTGAAGGTATCGTTACGTCACGGCATTGCGGGTGGCGTGGGAGTGGACATCTGTTGCGCGGCCTTCGACGTCCCACGTTCGATTCCCGACAGTGCCACTGCGGAATTTCACTTTCGATATGTATTGAATGAATTGTATCGGTTATTTGGTGTATGAGTTTATGTATGTTATTGTCAGAGTCGATATTGAAAAGGGGTAACATTAGAAGTGCCTATAACCGCCGAGTGTGTATGAGTGTCAATGAAGCGACAGTGATTGATAATAATAATCCTTAATTGAAACTCCACAATACACTAAATGACGCATTGATATTGATAAATAATATTGTATAACAAGCATAAACTATTATGTTACACCTGTTGGGATAGATTTCAAGCAATATCAAATAATTTGCCACATTTTTTTAGAAGTTTTCAATATATGAAACATAGATGGTACGGTACTTATAACTTTATTTTTATTATATATTCCTCAATAAAAATGGTCTATCTAAAATAAAAAGAATTTTTGAATTCGAACCAGTAGTTTCTGAGATTAGCGCGTTCAAACGAACAAACAAACTCTTCAGCTTTATAATATTAGTATAGATAAATTCTTTTTTACTATAAACTTTAAACTACAAACTAATCAGCCGTAAAATTATAAGCCTTCACTTCTGCCACCCTGTATACATATTCAGGTCGTAAGTATACAGAATAAATGGAATACGTATTCCGCGAAATTCCGTTTATTGAATGTGCAAACCTCACCGCAGCCTATTCAAGATTCGCGTCGCCTTTCACACAATAGCCAGTCAATAGTCACTACAGTTAGCCAGCGAAAGGGGTCAACTGACTATCGTGGTAGTAGCGGTAGTGTGTAGAGTGGGAGGTTCCTTAGTTGCCTCTTACGATATGTAGGGTGGCTAGTAGTGTTCTAGTTGCGTTACAGAAGTCTGTATTAGTATTTCTTTTTATATATATATAAAAAGGTTGACCTCACAAGTACCTAGTGTGTATGAGTGTCAATGAAGCGAAAATAGTTTGTCCGTGCTCTCTGCCTACCCCTATACAGGGAATCAGGCGTGATGTGTGTATGTATATCGTTAAATAAAATCAAGCTCGATGTACGTCATATTTCCTCAGTTAATTTTAACACTACAATGCGTTGGTGGTGTTAGAATATTAGTGACAGGTTACCATTCCACTGCTCAATAAATTCAATTTGTCTTTTGCGTAACTAAAGCGGCTGTTATAACTATTAATAGGGAACATTTGTGACAACTTGCTAGTCCATCGCCCAATATTCCATTCACTCCATGTCACACCAGTTTCCCTGCAGTCGGATAGGCAGCGATAACAAATCTATCTATCCTTGCAAAACACTTACACACATACATTCACGTCCTTTAATCCCTTTCGGGGTGGTCAGAACCTCTGAGATATAATAACTCCTGGGTCACTTTATAGCATTTATATTGGTGTTGTAATGTCATATGCAACATTGATGACAGCTTGTTAATCCATCGCGCAATAGACCATTTACCCCAAGTCCCTTAGTCGCCTGCGACATGCCGGGTAGAACGGCAGCTAGTTAGCATTCTTTTTACGTACCAAACTAGATAATACAGCTACGTAGCTATTTACGTTTACGTTATTTTTATTCAATATTTGTGTTCGTCCAATTAACATCCTGCCTCAACAGCCTTATAGAGCCTTATACAGCCTTATGAGTTCACCCATTAGTGTGTGCAAACGTGACGCCCATTCATGTTGTTTGGATAAAAACATCGGGCCCACGCTTTCGTAGTAAAGTGTTGGTTTAGTGAATGAAGAGGTTTGGCTGTATTGGTCTTGTCAAGGCTTTTTTAAGCAGAGTTTTACGGAGTGACTTATGGCAAAAGGAGCATGAAAGTAGAATCAATGCCGTCGAAATGCGGTCACTGAGAAGCATGTTAGGAGTGACATTGTATGATAGAATTGAAAATAGTGTGATAAGAGAAGGTTGAGGTTTGAAAGAAGATGTAATGACTAAGATTGAAAAGGGCATACTTCAATGGTTGGGACATACACATACATACATACACATCACGCCTGATGCCCTGTATAGGGGTAGGCGGAGTCGGATCCCCATCTGTCCTGATCGTGACAGACCACTTTCGCTTCATTGACACTCATACATCTCCTCATACACACTCAAGGGTTATAGGTACTCCTAACGTCACTCTTTTTCAATATAGCGTCTATCTGACAGTCATATGTCTTAATGGGTTGGCCCCTACGTAACCGCCCGTCCACTTCACTCTTAAATATTTCTTTTGTCAATCTGCTATCATTCATCTGTATCCTTATTATGACAGTTATTTAAAACGAGACTCTCATTATTTAGCTGATGGTGGCTACTCAATCTCTGCATACCCTGAAACTGATTTTTACCCTATATATGTATGTAAGTATACTTAGTATAGATATTTCTTTCATTCGGAATTCGCGCGAACTAAACCATATCAATGTAGTTCAAACTCTACACACTAGGTGGAGTTAGTTGTATCGCTAGCAGAGTTTTTCTTATAAAAGATATCAACGAGTTATTAACGATTTTCATTTCTTAATCAAGTTGATGTTTCGTAATAATAATCGTAATTGTTACACAGAACCGTATTTTTATTATTCATTTTAACATAGATTAACTTGTGTCTTTTTTTTTTTACATTCACGTTCTGTAATCCCTTTCGGGGTGGACAGAACTTCGGACATATATCTACTAGGTCACTTTTTGGTACTTAAATAAATTATAAGTCTATTACATATGACCTCCATTTTAAACTCCCGTTTACCGTAATAACCACGTGAGGGTAAAAAACTCCTTAGCAATGGCTTAGCATACCTTATACAATTAGCATGCAATGATGTCATCTTGATCATAGTTTTTGTGAGTACAACCTTGGTACACTAGGAATTTATTTATTTACAACCTGCGATGATTATGAAGAATAACATACATATACATCAAGCCTGTTTACCTACAGGGGTAGATAGAGATCAGAGGTCCCTATTTGTCTTGATCCTCTTTATACACTCAGCGGTTATAACTACTTAAAACGTGACCCTTTTTTAATATGTCGTCTATCTGACAGTAGTCGTGTATTTAACTGTCATATGTCTTATTATATAATAAAAACGACTAAGGACTAGAGTTTAATGGAATCTATTAGGCGATAGATTAGCATCCTGTCACGTTACATTATAACATCGTAACCCCAATAGTTCCAATTCCGAAAAGTGACTTAAGTTATATTATATATCTAAGGTGCAAGCCACCTTAAAATGGACGTGAATGTAATGTATGTAATTATATAAATAATCTTACTTGATTATTAGTGATCTTAACCTAATTTTTAATTCACAATTCACGGCCTTTAACCTTCCTTAATATTATTATAATACGTACGCCTTTTATATCTGTTTTATTTTCAATAAACGCCAATTTTACGATGTTTTTGTCAAACAAACAAGCGTCCATGAATGGTTTGGTGATTCAATTATACATTCCTACTAATTATAGACCGTGTTAATCTCGGATCTAACTAACCTTAAACAAATTCTTTGTTTTTCGCCTTATTAATAATGTCTCGAATTTGATCTTGGGAATATACTTAAAACGTATATGTGAAAGGTGGTAAGCCATGGCGCCATATTCAAGCACTAACTATTACCTGTTCGACGAACAGGGTTTCGTATTTCAATATTTAGTAGTAGCTGTATATGTATGAGAAGGTTCATGAGCGTTAGTGAAGCAAGAGATTTGTCACCCATTCAAGGTGGCGATTGATAGTCTCTACCTATCCCTTTGGGGATGTAGACGCTTGATATATGTATATAATTGTCTTTCCTCGTTCTTGCTTGATGTGAGTTTTCCCAATTCCAACTGAACTTAGGGTCCGTTGTCAATTAGTTTCCGTTATCAGTCTACCCTTTATAGGACAGGTGTTATGTGTATGTATCTAAAACCTACATTGACAATATTGTCAACAACGCCCATATGTATTGTTAATTATGCATTCTAATTGGTTGACGCGGAAGTGGTCATTTAATGTCGTCTAAACCTCCGCTACAGCCTACGCGGTGCCTACACGGACCTTCGTTTGTTATTCCATCGCCTATTCCTTGTTTATGTGTATGTTGGTGGTACTGGATGTTTGCTGTTAGGTATTTGTTCTACATGTAATTGAAGTTAAACTCATACATACACATCACACGGATTCTCCGTAGAGAGGTAGGTAGAGTTCACGGATCCCCATTTGTCCCACAGACAGACCACTTTGCTTCATTGACACTCATACATCTTCTCATACACTCTCGGCGGTCTTAGGTACTCCTAACGTCGCATACGTTATTATGCATATTGTAGTTAAAGTTTATGCTAGATATGTGTGGTTATAAATATGGCGGCTATTTGACTGTCATATTTCTTATGCCGATCCTATGGCTTGATATTAGTACAAACCACTTTCGCTTGATTGATACTCATACATCTTCTCATACACACTCGTTATGCATAATACTTGCAATGTATATTAATTTCAACTTTTAACAAAATGATAATATATCTACCAATCGGGTGTCCGTAGCTTGAATAACAGAAGAGCATGTATGAGAAGGTTAATGGGTGTGAAAGCAAGAGAGATTTGTCAACCGTACAACAGTCTGCCTATCCTGTTAACGACGTAGAGGCGTGAATATATGTACGTATGTTTCTAAAAGGCTTTTATATCATCTTGAAAGGCACCTGTTGGTTCAACGTTTAGCGAAATGTCGTCCCTAGCCACCCGTGACGGTAATCCGGTCGCAATGAGTGAGCAACAATGAGACAGTGCGATGATTATGTCAAAAAACTATTTTGAAAATGTGTATGTAGAGTTTCTTTATGTGAAGGTTCGTTCAAATTCAAAATTCAAAAATCTTTATTGTCACTACATACATAGTATAAAACAAAGTCGCTTTCTCTGCCCCTATGTCCCTTTGTATGCTTCAATCTTTGAAAATACGCAACGGAATTTGATGAAGTTTTTTTTAAAATTGAGTGATTCTAGAGGAAGGTTTATATGTATAATAACATCCATTAAATAGTGGAGTAGGCTATATATTTTATACCCGTGCGAAGCCGGAGCGGGTCACTAGTTTCACATAAAGTACATTAACACTTGATTACCGGGCACCCCCAGTGGGTAACGGAGCTACCTGTGTCGGGAATACCGGCTCTTCCATAACCTTATTACAATTTATCTTGTACTTATCATTTTAAAGAAAATTAAATAAAATGTTATGGCTGGTAAAGGGCGTAATAGAATGTCATTTTATACTGTCTCGAGAGTGAGTTGACATTGTTGAAGACAAATGACAGTCAGATAGACGCTATATTGAAAAGGGTGACGTTAAAAGTGCCTATAACCGCTGAGTGTGTATGAGAATATGAGTGTCAATGAAGCGAAAATGGAAATAAAAATAGAAATCACGCCTAATTCCCTGTAGAGGGGTTGGCAGAGACCACGGATCCCCATTTGTCCCGATCCTGACTGACTACTTTTGCTTCATAGACTTATACATCTTCTCATACACACTCGGCGGTTATAGGTGCTCCTAACGTCACCCTTTTTCAATATACCATCTATCTGACTGTCATATGTATTATTGGGCCGACCCCTACGTAACGTACTCAACTAATGTCTGTAGTTTTTAGTTTTACATCTAAGAATATAGTAGAAAACATTTCTTTGAACACTTTTTACAACATACTCGTACATACATATACATTCAAGTGCTTTTCTCCCTTCTGTATCCCCATATCATATACCAATCCTCACTCACTATTAAACCATCGAAGCCTTAAAATTGATGACGTAACAAGATTCAAATTCGGAACAATTCAATGGGGATTGACAATGTCATTCCCTAAAAGGCGAGGAAACGAGGCTTTGAGCCTGACTGCACAGCCGTTACCGTCAATTCAGTCGCTTGTCGGACTCCGTACAGAACGCACGTGTGACGCAAAACGAATATCGAGAAACGAAATCGAACTTTTGAAGATTTAGACTTTGCTTGTGGTGTGTTAAGTGTATAAGTGATGGGATTCTAACCCCGGCTGAGCTGATTTGGATTTTAAGGCTTTACTATCTGATGTTTTTGGTAATCGGTAGGATTGTAGGGTTAGGTGTATGAAGTAGTTTTTGTTTGGAAGAGTTAGGTTTTGTTTACTAAGTTATACATATATGTATATAGGAAGAAGGTAGCGATTTTTCTAAAGAAAAAATATTATTATCAATGAAAAGTTTTTTTAAACTTCTTTTCTAAAGATTGTATAAATCTTAGTAAGTTATTAAATAATAAATTGAAAACGTTGATTCATAGTACAGACAATAAATATTTATTTGAGTGCATTATTAGATATAACATTGATGTCATAGATACAACCTGTTTAAAATTTAATTCTATTTAAAGACAAAACTAGTATTTCAGAAATCCGAATAGGTAGATATGAATCTAGTACTAAAGAGAGATTTTATAATATATTTAAGTAAAAGTTATATCAATGAAACCTATAAATAGGATTTACAACATTCATATTTGGGTTTCGATAACTTAATAGCGCCTTATAAAATTAATATGCAACTATAAAAAGCTCACTATTCCGATAATTTCCTTAAACCAAAGTTTAAAATACATAATGATAATTCGTAATAAACATCACGTACAATAAACCAATGCTAAAGGTTATGCCTCCGAAATACAATAGCTTAACTATTGTAACTGTTTGCTGCAAAAGTGATGGTATGAATGTAAATTGTAGAGATTTTTTATGTTTTATATTCATGTAACATTGGGTTTCTGATTTTGGGTTCTATTTTTATGTTGGTTGAAAAGTAGTAGTAGTTGTTTAGGGTTTTGGGTTGTGATGTATAAGTACATACATATATAAGTATAAATTCACGTCATTTAATCCCTTTCAGAGTGTACAGAATTTCAGAACCATAATATCTCCTAGGTCAGTCATTAGTATGAATAATATTGTAGTTAGAGTGTAAAAAGGGATTAGATGCTAAATAAATGTTAGTTATTTTTGAGATATTAAACTCTAATTATACTAGTTATGTTCTTATCTTATGGATTTAATTTCGTTATTTAAAAAGAATGAAAGCATTTTTTTTAACAAATTTGTTAAATAAATATGATAATTAAAATATAAATCGAATCAATAGCAACCATTTAATCGCGATATTATCTAATATAATAAGAATTCCTACTAGTATTACCATAACAGAAAAAAACACAAAACTTCAAATCTGCGATGACCTATTAAAACCATTATCCATTCTATATAAAGCAAACAAAAACTAGTTTCAAGTTACATGCCAATCGTCTTCGATCATATACGGTGTGGATTGTTAAAAACACATTATTTCGACATTTTTATGCACTACGCCGCGGTGACCTTAAGAATAGATTACATACGTAAACACTCGATGATGCGGTGCTTCGGAATAACTATGAATTCATTTTTGTACTGTGAAGACATAGCTATTAAAACTTGTACCTACAAATTGACTTATACGGTTCACTATCTATCACGTTGGGTGCTGTCTATCTAGTGAAACGCGCGCTTTAGTGGATCATACCAAGCTTTCGAAATATAGGAGATTGGAACTAAAGCCTCTGATTACGCTGCCATAATAAAAAGGGAGTGTGTAAACACAAGCCGTGATGCGTAATAAGAAATACTTAATGATGAGAGTAGTAGTCACAGGTTCACGTGTGTATCTATAAAATGCATAGCAATCATATAATGCAGGGTTATATTGATACAAATTTCATCATTGAAATTGAAAAAAAAGTCACAATTTTGGTCGTCCACTACCAACTTCACACTATTACTGATCTGATATTTTGTAAAAAGCATTAGTGGCTAAGGCTCCAGAAAGTCAGCACCCAAAGTGACAGTGTTTCTGTTAGTGTATGGAATTGTGTAATGCCTAACAATGGATGCAACCTTCGTAATTGTTAGAAGTTATGAGCGCTTGGTCGTATGAATTGATAATAAAACGTGTGTATATATTGGTTGTAGACGTAAAATAGTTTTCGTGCATAGTATTCTAATAGTAATGCACCCAAACTATTCGTAAGGTTAATGGAACTTAACTAGAACTTAACAGCATCTTATTTTGATCTTATGCAATAATGATGACGGGATAAAATCTTTCAAAGAATGTACAAAATTTATTATAATGCTACGGTAGCCTACTGTTAGAGAAAAATACTTCCATTACATTCATAATAACATGCGATAGCCAAAGTCAGGGAAAAATATTATTGCACTCTTTTCTCTTAGTCTTTTCTAATGAAATCCAAACATAAACATATTGTATATTAAACAATGTTTTATTAGAGATGAAACCTTTAAAAACTAAAAACCTTTAATGTAAGACCTTTATAATGACACGCAAGGTACAATTTAAACCCAATCACAAAAACCTATAGCAACAAAACCAGGATCGAAAATCAGCATACCATTAAGGCATTGAAACCCACTGGCAACCATAAAAACTGTTACGCAATAAAGGCTCAGAGACAAAAATGTCAGCCATATGTAGCCCAAGGGTACGTGTGGGCACCGCCATTGAGAATACGAGCGAAACCTCCGCAAATTGCTTGTATGTATATCTGGCTGGCGCCTACGCGGCTTAAGTAGTGGATTTTTTATGTATGGGCCAAGACTGGTGTAGGTAATACATAGATACGATGAGGAAGAACAAATTAGATACATTATATACGAAGAAGGAATAACAAAGGTGTATATTACATACATAGACAACACGCCTGGTTCCATGTAGAAGGGTAGGTAGATATCACGGATCCCGATCTTGACACTTACGCTTCATTGACTCTCATACACTCGGCGGTTATACGAACTTCTAACGTCACCCTTTTTAATATGTATTATCTACTAATAGTAGATTGAATCTTTGTGACGATGAACTAAAACTGTGTTAAGCTTTCTTAATGTAGTAAAGTTAGATGAATGATTAGATATTATTTACTCTAAGGTCCTATCCATTCTAAAAAGCTGTTAGTACTTAAGTATTTAGACATCTGTTAAAGCTTAACCATATATATCTAGACGAGTATATTGAATTGAATTGATAAAACTGAAAGTAGTCTTTAATCCCCAACCATTCAATCCAGTTACCCAATTAGTGTAGATAGGTATCTAGTGCCCAAAGCTGAATAACAATGTGTATGCAAATTGTTTGGGCCGTCCAAAAATGGTTGTGGGATTATTCGTCTTACGTAATGATATTGGAATGATATCGATGTTGAATTGTAATGTTAACGTCATTTAAGGGTAACGTTAGAAGTAACTATAACCGCCGAGTGTGTATGAGAAGGTGTATGAGTGTCAATGAAACGAAAGTGGTTTGTCAGGATCGGAACAGATGGGGATCCGTGATCTCTGCCTACCCCTCTACAGGCAATCTGACGTGATGTGTATGTATGTATGTTTACGTCATTAAATATTCTTTATGGTAGATAGACAGTTGAAGAAATAGTATTTGCATGCTTAAAGCATTCACTAGCATTTGTATACTAGAGCCATTAGTGATTTTGATAGACTATTGTCCAATACATAGATTCCATTGACCCCTAGTCTTTTATAAGATATGTCGGAAAGAACGGCAGCTAGTTAGCATTCTTTTTACGTCCCAGTCTTCGTATGACGCAATTGTATTTAAATGGTATCGAGAATGACATGTCATGTAATGTTAATGATGGATTAACGATAATTATAATATAGGTATATGTACAGTCGACGCTAAAAGTACAGTCCCAGTAACTTTTTATAAGGTTTAAGTTTATAAGAACAAAAGACAATATTTAACATTTTAAAACTGACGCCACTATGCATTGTCATGGCCACTATACATTCGCATGCTTCGAAATGAAAATTTTTGTCTTTCGTTCTTATAAACGTTAACCTTGTAAACAGTTACTGAGACTGCACTTTGACTGACTGACTGACTTTTAGCGTTGACTGTACATAGTTTTTATTGAATGTTTATTAGTTGTTATACCTAATTTGGCTAAGATTCTATTGATTGATGAGATAATTAATAGGTGGGATTACGTAGTAGAATGCTAACTAGATGCCTTTCTGTTATAGATGTACTAGATGACAAAGGAATAAAAAATACAAGCGTGACCGTTAACCCTTGCGGGGGTATAAGAGGTTCAGGTGTCCGCACTATTGCGAAGGTATTATACTATGGCCACCTCGAATCCCACGTTTGACCAGATAAAATCAGTGCTAGTTTCGAATGTAAGCATACAGGTGGGACAGAGAAAGTCGACAATTGTTTCAAATGGTGATATATTCTAGGCTATTTAGATAGTTTTAGGTGATATTATAGTTTCTATCACAAATATTCATATATTTAGAGATATACATATATCAGTAAACTCAAGGGTGCCTACTTAATCTACTACTGCTACCTACTTACTTATTTTACTTATACTACTTATATAAATAAATACTATCAGTAAGTGTTAAAAGTGGTTTTAAGTTACTACGGTATACCAACACTTTATTTTTTAATCTGTCGTGAAGCCTATTTAATACCCAAAAGTTTAAAGTGTAGGATTACTTAACAAAGATTCCGAATCGATTTATGAAGCTTTAGAAATATAGTATAGAATTCACCGAAACATAATGTGTTCTAAACTTTTATTTGGCATGTAAATTGAAGTATAAACTTAAATATAACTCAATGATTTTCTCTTTATCGCTATCTTATGGACATACATACAACATTACAATCTTTAACCCTTTCAAGATATTCCAAAACATAAGTCACTACTATGATTTATAAACACTTTAACTCCACTTCTTACTATATCAATAAAAAAGTCTGTTTTTTATTCAACATAAGTCAAACCCATTGATAATCACATTTTAAGACAAATCAGACCATGAAACCAAAACCTCATATACTCAATGACTTTGAAACCTCCTTCGTAACGCCCATACCGCCCTTAGTTGCCATGCCATCATCCATATAGAGATCTCATCGATCTCCTTAGCTCAATAAATCTGTAGTCAATGTTAAAATGATTGTTTATGAAGTAGTTTAGGTCATGGCTACACGTGGGCGGGATATGAATGCAGTTAAAGTGATACAGTTTCCTTGTCTACTTGTTTTAAGATCTGCAGGTGTCTTTATCTAGGTATATACAAAAATACTTAAATGAATTTTATTCAACTTAACAATTTGAAAGTCAAAATATTTTTCTGACACTGGTTATCTCTTAGCATTGAAATTCTACCGTTGGTTCGGAAGTTCTGGCTCGGAGAAGAATTAACAAGAAACTCGACTTTCAGGATTTTTTGCCCAGTTACAAACTTAAATTAAAACAAAATCATACTTAGATATAAATTACATTTTTGTTTACTTTATAACCAAGGGTTTTAAAGTAATACTTGATGGAAACCACTTTAATAAGAAAAAAAGACATTATTCAAATGAAATTACAAATTAATAACTTTATTTATAAATAAAACATGTTTATATTGGAATTATCCAATGCGTAAATTGTTTAAATATGCATATATATGTACGTACATACATATATTCACGCAAGTTCCTTAAGGTGATAGGCACAGACTGTCAATAGCCACCTGGAACGATCCTGACAAATGTTGTTTAAATATATTGTAGTAAAAATCATCATCTAATCGAGATGCGATCACCAACTTAATTTCGTAGTTAACATTTTTAAGTTTCCTGTGTGTGTGCATATGAAATTGTAGTATGTTTAAGACACACAAAATTTAACCTAATAAGACTTACAAGGTATTTTATGACAAGACGTATGACATAGTATATAATCCGAAAGATTAATAAATTTACGCTTATGTTAGATTAAGCAAATTCAATTCCCTCTTACGAGTATTCTTAAAAAGGTTTTAGAATGCGCATGATTCACTTAATGAATATTATTGCGAAACATAATCTTGTAAGTTTTAAACTGTCTTATACCCTCTAAGTCGGTATTCAACCCTATCTAATTATAAGTAGATTATCTTACAAACGTACGTTGCAGTGGTCACGGGCAGACTCAATAAAGGTTAATATAAAAAACACACAAGTATACCTAAAACATCTTATCTCTCAAGAGAAAAAGCCTTACGTAGATTTCCTTAGGGTTTCTAGTATCTATATTCAATGTTATCCGCCGGAAGGGTAACCATATTCGACGCCAACACAGGCCGAGTATGGCAAGGCCTTAGTTAAATGTTTAGCATACTGACAAACAACTTTTAATTTCTGCCCACCCGAAAATGTCAGATAGTAATTCACTTTCGTATGGTTTTTGCAAGTGATATTTATTTAATGACTTGCGAAATGGTTGTGCTAAGTGTTAGGGTTAGGTTGTGAAGGTTTTTTGTATGTTATCGTTGTTATAGAATGGTAAACGTAGATTCAAATCGAACTGAAGGAAATTAATACTATATGTAAAATGATTTTGGTAGTTTATTGTTTTGTCATTGAAAGTGCTTTTGTGGCATAATGATATGATATAATACATAGTATCATGTGACATTCGTAAATCTTTTAAATGACATCGTAATAAAGAACTTTTCTGTTTTCAGTACGAAATTATTTGTTATATCTTTTAATACATCTATTATAAGGCTAATTATAAAGAACCTTCTCAAACGACTCCTAAACAGTGATACTTTCACTAAGTACAACTATTCACAATTCGCACTTATCGGTTATCAACACTATTCTTGTCATAATTAAAAACGGTACAACTGACCGCGTAGATTAAATGGTACTAACCGATTCGATATCAGCTCAGCCGCGTCCATAACGGTTACGAACCTCGAATCTAAGTGTTTCTTCGCGCAGGAAGCTTCCAAGAGCTATGCTCACCACGTGACCGGTGAGAGATGTCAATGTACCGATTCGTGAAGGAAGGTAGCAAACGTCTATTCGTCCAGGGTACGCTTGAAAGCGAAGAGAAACCTCGCAAGTCGAACCTCAAAAAACCCCAATCGCCCGTACATGACCCTAACATGGAGAGGTCTTCAAGTTACCGCGCCGGTTCGTACCGGGAAGAGAGCTATAACGGCCGTGTGTCCGATGGGAACCAGCAATTTGACTATGGGGAGAGTGCCTTAGCTGTTCCTACGTCAGCAGGAGGTCGAGGGGTATCTGAACTACAAGCGATACATACAAACAAGCGCACGGCGACTGAAATCCTTGGCTCCTCATTAGAGTCATCCAAAATCTCGAAGAAGGACGATGTTGGTCAGCGTAGGATCACGACCAGGATCCTGAGGAAGGTGACCACGTTGTCCAGGGGTGAAGAGAGGGCTTCCAGTGAGGACTTGAGGGGTCGAGAGGTGCACAGGTCGGCTGCTCATTACAGGCATGTGGAGATGGAGGCTTCACATCCGAGACAGGTGGGTGATAGGTGGTGATGAGATTTACACGTTATATAAATTATTGAGTACTTAAAATATTAATTTGATGTATTCTTCATGTAAATAAATTGATATATTTAGTTCATGATTGATGTAGTATTATGGGTTAGGAATAGTATGGTTATATATGGTGTGCATATAGTTTTTTGTTGATAAAATACTGCGCTTTCATGGTTTAGTGTTAGTATTTCTATCGTATGTATTAGGCAGACTATGCCAAATTAACATGGATAAATTAAAGGATTACTGACTATATGTTGCGGATATATAAGGTTTGGGTAACAGTTAATTAAGCCTATTTAAACCTTTTGCCAATGCAAATGACCTAGGAATTTTAACAAATGCCATATGATTATAATACCTCAATATATTCACTACTTTTCTTGGTTAACCGTTCGCGCCACGGCAGACGTCAAAATCTCTTGTTTTCAACGGCTTCATTCATTTGATGCCGGCACGTCTATCCATCCCTCCTGTATATTATTGGTAATATGTATGTATACTCCTACATGTATGTATACGTAGGGGTCGGTCCTATGAAACATATGACAGTCAGGTGAATGACATATTGAAAAAGAGTGACGTTAGTAGTACCTATAACAACCGAGTTTGTATGAGTGTCAATAAATCGAAAGTGGCTTGCCAAGATCGGGCCAGATGGGGATCCGTGATCTCTGCCTACATCTCTACAGGGAAACGGCGTGATGTGTATGTATGTATACTCTTACAACTTATTGTCAAAAATCCCGGAACTGTTAAGGTGATTATCTATGTCTTTGTCATGCTAATGCAAAAACGACTTAGCGTAATGTCGCCACGGTTGTGTATTGAATGGCAGGATATGCAACTATTTGGTGAGGTCATACACATTTTGCTTAGGTATTTTCACGCCTTTACTTCCTAATGGGATAGGCAGAGGTTTTGTAAATGAAATATGAAAGAAGGAAGAAAGTACACTCTTTATTTGAGACACAGAAACTTAGCTTACAAATAACACTTAATTCTAAAAAAACAACAAGATTTACATTTGTGTAACTTAACACTATTATATATAAATTGTATTATTATTAAAAAGATGTATGAGTGACAATGAAGCGAAAGTGGTCTGTCAGGATCGGAACGAACGGGGATCCGTGATCTCTGCCTATCCCTCTACAGGGAATCAGGCGTAATGTGTATATAATTATGTATGTAGGAACATTATTTACATTAAACATTGTTCTTAAGAACGACATACGAATTGGAGACATTCTTCTTAAGGCGGGTGTACACAGTGAAGAACAGAAGAGTATGTATGCGAAGGTTAATTGGTGTGAGTGAAGCAAGAGATTTGTCACCCATTCAAGGTGGCGATCATGTCTCTACCTATCCTGTTAGGGACGTAAAGGCTTGAATATACATTGCATTCAAGTCCTATATTAGCATGTAACAAGACTGACGCATGTCTGATAATGTTAGGTGACCTAGGTTACCTAATAGGGTCCTAGGTATTAAATTATACAAAAGACCCTTTGTTATGATTCAATGGGTGATTTGAGACCTAAGTGAGAAAGTTAGATTGGTACTAAATTTATATATACATATATTCACGTCTCTTAATCCGTTTTGTGTGGACAGGACATTATATTTTCTTGGTTATTCGTTGCATTAATATTGAACGAGCATGTATTATGCCTGGGTAAATAGATGCTTTTAGACATAACCTACTTTTCCTTCTGGATAGGTGTCAGTCACTTTCTCTGACCACCCGAAAAGCTATATAGTCGTGATGCGTATTTTATATCGTGTATTCATACATACACATCTCCATTTTTCCATATCTTGCCCAACCTCTATCGCTTTATTGATATATACGCCTCTTCACACACACACTCGGCGGTTGTAGGTATTTCTAATGTGCTAACATTCACGCCCTTCAATCCCTGTCGTGGAAGATTGAACCTCGAAGACATGATTATTTCACCTAGGTCACTTCTTATCATGAATATTGGGTTGCAATGCCTTATGGAACATTGGTTGCTAACCCATCGCTCAATAGAATCAATTTACCCCTAGTCCCTTAGTCGCCTCCAAAATATAAAGGTACGATATTCCACTCATTTCATTTCTAAATTTGGACATGAATTCCCTGGAACATCTTAAGTCACTTGAAATTCCTTAATAATGAAGTCATGTGTTATATTTGCATGAATTTGCAACTGCATTTAACGTGCGTTTCAAGTACACTGTATTTAGGCCACTCGAGTATTTTAAATTTTATAGGGTTCATCAATTTAATAGCGGCTGTAACCTAAGCGGGTAAGACAGGACTTCTTATGCGAAAGGTCATAGGACCGAATCCCGGCTCTGGCATGTACCAATGAATGAAATTTAAATATGTGTTTTTCATTTACGTACATAATTTACAGTCGCTAACGGTGAGGGAAAACATCTTGTCTTTTGTGGTTATAAACGTAAACCTTATAAAAAGTTACTGGGACTGCACTTTTAGCGCTGACTTTACGTATGTGTATGTATGAATAATACATATAGACATAAACAATGTCTTTGAAACAGTCAACATAAGTGTCTTTAATACTTTTATAATTTACCAGTTGCAAAAAAATCAACTCCGTATAAGAAGAGTTAAGCCGTTATTATATCTATTTGAATCCCAACCATAATATTACCTTGATTATAAATTGACCTTCTGTTAGTTGACATTCATTTTCTTAGTAATTACATACATGCACACATACATATTCACGCCTCTACATCCCTTTCGGGGTGGACAGAACCTTGTAGACGATAATATCTCCAATGTCACTTTTTAATAATAAAAATGTAATGTTATATGTAACATTGGTGGCAGGTTGCTAGCCAATCGCCCCGCAGATTCGATTGAATCCTAGTCTCTTAGTCGCATTCTACGACATGCCGGGAAGAAAGGCAGCTAGTTTGCATTCTTTTTACGTCCCAGCAAGGGATTACAGTTAACATACATACATATATTCACGCCTCTTCTTCCCTAACGGGATAAGCAGAGACTATTAGGCCACATTAAACGAGTGACAAATCTCTCTTGCTTCACTCACACCCATTAACCTTCTCATACATGCTCTTCTGTTCTTCACGCTAGATACACCTACACATAGAAACACTTATACATATATATGTACAGTCAGCGCTAAAAGTGCAGTCCTTGTAACTTTTTATAAGCTTTAAGTTTATAAGAACGAAATACAATATTTTACATTTTAAAACTGGCGGCACTATGCATTGTCATGGTCACTATACGTTCGCGTGCTTCGAAATGAAAAATATTGTCTTTTGTTCCTATTAACTTAAACCTTATAAAAAGTTACTAGGACTGTACTTATAGCGTTGACTGTACATACATACATAGTATTTTGATAAACAATCCGTCATATTTTTTTGTGTTTAGGCGGTAGTACAAGGTTAAGTTTTGTATGTATGAATGAAGCTGACGACGGATTTTGTGTGTTTATTACATACATACATACTCGTATCACTCATTTCCTGCAAGAGGTAGGTAGAGATTAAAGATCATCATTTATAGACTCTAGCAAGTAGTTAAAAAAATATCTATTGTACTGATGGACTAGTAAACTATTACAAAACCTATGTATATACGTTATTTAGGACGTTAAAAGTACCTATAAACGCCGAGTGTGTAAGGTGTATAGATGTCAATGTAGCGAAAGTGATTTTAACAAAATCGGAAAAAATAAGCACCCGTGATCTCTGCCTACTCCTCTAAAAGAAAAAACACAAGATGTGTATATTAATGCCACCTGAATACCAATTATAACTTATAGTTTTTTTAGTATATATCATGTTTCCAAGATTCTATATACATATTTTAAGCGTCTACGTCCCCAACGACATAGACAGAGATTATCGATCGCCACCTGGAACGGGTGACAAATCCCTCTTGCTTCACTCACACCCGTTAACCCTTAAGAGTAGTAACCTTCTCATACTCGCTCTTCTATTCTTCACACTACTCACACACGCCTAAAGAAAGATTCCGAGATTCTGTCCATCCTAAAGATAATAAATACGTAGCTATATGTAAGTCCATATAACTGTTCGTTAGTAACAACTATTAGTAACCCCTGAGTAATCTCTAATGGTCCGCTAACTATGAATTAGCAGAGATCGAATTGAAGGCACGTAGAAACGTAAATACTAGTCACTGCACCCGGGTTCACACGTGCGTTAACATACTAGAAGTCTAGTGTGTCTAAGAAGTTCTAGAGATAATAATAATAATATCTTTATTGAGACATCCACATCAATTACATACAATATTCAACATACAATAGAATTCATAGACAATAATTGAATCACACAATACATAACACATAAAATTACATTTCATTTCATTTAACATTAAATTCTATTTCAATAGTCTCTGTCTATCTCGTTAGTGAGGCAGAGGCGTGAATATGTGTGAGAATTAGAAAATTTGACACAAAAACAAAAATACAAACGCGTTCACGACCATTAGCCCTTACAGTGTAGTCAAAGGTTCAGGTTATTAGGCAATTGCGAAGGTAGTAATTCTATGGACACCGCTACATTATGGTAGGAAAAATAATAATTAATTAATAATCTATTAATTAATCTCTATATTGTCTCTATTCTATGGTAGGAAAATTAATTTAATAATATAAGATGTCTGTTCAGAAATGTCACTAAAAATATTAAAATTTATCGTGATACGATTCGGTCTCATATAGTAAAAAAATGAGTAGAAATCCCGTGTGTTTAAAAATAACTAATAATGTAAAATATGATCACATAGAGTATCTTTGAGGTTTTGTCTACCCTGAAAGAGAATACAAGACGCGAATATATGTAGTTGTAATGTGTGAGAAGATATAAACTTCAAAAATGAGAATTCAAGACGTAAACATGTATATCTATAGCTATATTAAGTCACCAAGGTCCTGTTTACCCTAAACAGGGACTAAACGTGAAAGTATATGTATGTATGTCTATGTAGATATGATGAGTTCATTTCCGTTATTAAGAATGACGAGAAACACTACGTGCTAATTTGGAAAGTGACTTGCTGTGACATAACTCAGTGGTCATAACTTTAAGTAGCTAGGTAGATGTCATACTGTGACATACATACATATACATGTGCATACACACATTCGCTATTGTTTATAGTCTCTAGTATTCGACGCATTTAGTAAATGTATTTTTATTACGAAAATGTATTTTTTTGGTACATGCTCAAGCGGGATTTGAACCCTGTACCCACTGATACAGAGTCAAGCCCCAAATTCATAGTTTTTATAGTCTCTATAGAGCGTTATTATTTGAGAATCTTTACATAGATACATTCACGTCTTGACCTCCCTAAGGTTATAGCCAAAGACTATCGATCGCCACCTGGAACGATCTTAACAAATCTCTCTTGCTTCACTCACAGCCACTGACCTTCTCATACATGCTCTTCTGTTTTTCACTTCAGATATAAATTCTCATACAGTCGCTAACGGTGAGGGAAAACATCGTGAGGAAACCTGCCTATCCCTCAGGATAGGTAATAGTCAGTGCCTATATAAGGCGATACGGTTCACTACCTATCACGTTGGGTGCTGTCTATCTAGTGATACGCGGGCTTCGAATGACACATACCTAACTTGCCTTCGAAATTTCGGAGATGGGCATTCAAGCCTCTGACTACCCCGCCATAATAAAAAGGGAGTGTGTATACACAAGTCGTGAAGCTTATGTTTATGTATGTATATAAATTCTCATATATAATAGTGACAAATTCTTCATTACTTAAACAAATCCTATTTCCTTTTACAATTAATTTCTCCAATTTTCTCTCTCCACATCCGGCTGTATGAAGCATGCCGTGGCTCCATCGACTCAGAACGGATAAAATGATATCGATACGATGTGCTAAGGAGATACTGTAGAGATTAGCACACTGTGTATAATATACACAGGTTTTTCACTGTATGGAGGTAGGCGTAATCACGACTCCCCATTTATCCCGATCCTGACAAATCACTTTCGCTTCATTGACACGCATACACCACATACTGGTTATTGGTATTTGTAATGTCACCCTTTTTCAATATGGCGTCATTCTGACAATTTCTTATTGGGCCGTCCCCTACATTACCA